>NQII01000294.1:1056557-1115842 GCA_002778355.1 Clitarchus hookeri | reverse complement strand
TTTTTACCACACGTGTCCTCGTTCTGAAGGTTTGGCGGGCGGGGCGGTGGTTGGGGGGGTAATACCTCGGCATGAATACTGCTAGTTGGTATTTCTGCCGCGGTGCGTACTTTCTGCGTTCAGGCGAACTACGCATGATAATTTGGGTGGTAACTCGAAAAAAGCCTGCACTCCATATTTCTCGCGGCGGGCGAGAGGTGTCCGGGGTGAAGGGGGTGAAGGGGAAAGGCCTACGCTACGTCTCCACGTGTCTGGAGATTTTCCATGCCACGTGCCTATTCGAAGGCGCCAGCAAAGTGCGCTGTTTAAGGGGGTGGGGTGAGGGGGTGAGGGATGTGAGCCAAAGGCGTACTATAATCCTCAAAACTGTCACGCGACAAGTTATTTGAACACAACGTCTGGTTTCAGCTAAAGTTTGACTTGAAGACAGAGGAGTTGTACCTCACTTTTGTTAAAAAGACAATAGTTGGTTCACCTGCAGTAAATGTTTAAGTTCGTGCTATTTTGAGATTTTAAATTTTATCTCAAAAGTTAAAATTGAAATACGTGCGAACCTCATAACAAATTTCCAAAAAAGAAATTGTCTTTATATTCTAATAACAATACCGATTTTATTATTTCAGCTGTAGCATGGGATATTATTTTTCTACGAAAAAATGCATACATTTATTATTATTTTAGCTGTATCATGACATTAATTTTGTACGAAAAACATGTAAATTAGAAATTCTTTTATAATACGTTACATTTTCTAAAGTCAATTCATTCCATTATCCTACTGTTATTATGTTATTTTAATTCTAGAATTTAAAAAGGATGTAATATACTAACGATGTAAGAATAATTTTAGCATCTTGAACTCCTTTTTTTTTCAGAACGGATGCAAATAAATCAGAAAAATAAATTCAATTTTTTTATTTGTGTACGTAAGCACTCAAGTTCGAAATGAGTCACCACATTTTTACATGAATTTACTTTATTTAAGCTTCATTCAAATCCTGCTGGCAGTTTTGAAGTAGTATTTGTTCTGCTGCGCAAACACAACTAGTCAGTCGGCCACGTCTGCAAAGTTCAAAAAGCTCGGGTGTTCTGTATGACGCGCTGGTTAGTGCCAATTAGGAATTCTGCTCCTCGCGTTGCTATGGAAACAATGGTCACGCATACAGCGTTCCACCCTCTTCCCCCCATCGCCCTTCGCCCTAATTAGAAGCGACGAGAGAGTTGCAAACATGTGCCGCTATGATTCCAGGGTTGCGGTGAGGGAGGCGGTTTGTTACGTATGCATTCCACTTCTGCCGCGATAAGTAGAGCACTTGGGTCTTTGGTATTTATTACTTGAGATATGATTATGGTCTTCGTTCCGTGAGCTTGATGAATGGCGTTTTGGTGGATTACGGAAGAACGCAATTTGTGGTGAATAATATGCACGTACCCAAGATAAGTACCTAACCAGCAATATTTTTTCTTCTTGTCCGTTTAGAAAAAAAAAGACGAAACTCTGAAGATACGAAGGACGGGATTGTAATATTGTGGATTTAACGTTGAAATTTATAAAGCCATTGAAAATAATTTACAAAAATTGCATTTTATATTTTCCTTTAAAATTTATTCCAAAATTTTATTTTATGTCATGTCTTTCCTACTTAGTTATATATATATATATATGTGTGTATGTGAGTGTATTTGTAAGTGTGCTTGCTTTTATGGCTAAGTTCAAATGTTTTTGGGAGCGACAATAAATAGCAAAATATTAATTTGTTTTTGTTTACTACTCTTTACAACTGCACGCGTAAATGTGTGCAGTCTTCCAGTTCAATTAAAAAAATTTTCTCGTTATTTCTTCTTTAAAGTAAATTGTTATTAGAAGCGATATGAGGAAATACAAAATTTATTCGTTCTTATTTACTACTCATTAATACGATTGCAAGTGTGAGTAGCATACTGACACAGCTATTTACATTTATTTACAACTTTTTTCTTCTTAAAGCACGCATTTTTGAATGCAAAAATATTCAGATCAGTTGAACAGCAGAAGTGAAAAATGTTATTAACATGAAGTTTTATTAAATGTAATGCTTCGTGTTCGTTTTTTAACGTTTCTTTCATAATTCATTAATTGGCCAATTTTCATTCAAGAAATAATGTTGTTACGCATTCGCTGCTTTGTTCCGCACGAGCGAGTGGAGGTGAAGGACAGAGCAGTTAATTATAGTGGCGGTGGCAAGTCAATGGAATGTATTGAATGAAAATCGTTCGATAAACCAGGAACTGCGTATCTGTAACAAAAGGTGAGCCAACACGATAATTCTTTTTGCGGCGCACGCTGCTGACTTTGGTTGTATTGAGTTTCTGTATTTATCTGAAGAATTTTCTAGTGGTTTTCTGCCCTAGTTTCCCTAAGCGCGACTCCGGGTGCGTCAAACTTCCTAGATCAAGGCCAGCAGAGTATAAATAGTATGATGGGCCTCCGAGCCGGCAGTTGTTGAGTGATTGAATTGCTGGAGTTTTGGCGATAGACGATGAACGAGCGAAATGACTGGCGTGAGAACTGACCAGAGGAAGAAAAAATCTGCGACTGCGAGAATCGGCTCAGAGAAGAGTACGATTGCAAGCTGGGCTATTGGACTGTATGCTTGAGTGAAAGACATTACAAATGATGACAACAGACAGACTGAACGTGTGATAATGATGAGTATGAGTTAAGTGACTATAATGAAAAAGATATATTGGGAAGGACGTTAATTATAGTTGAATTAGGCATTAAATATTGGGCTCACTGGGAAATTCTAAATATTAATAGTGGATATATATAATGTAATGCTGTAAATAATAACTGTGTGAATAAATTTTAAAACCAGTTTTGTTCTGTTATTTTATTAATACTGCCATCCATCGCAAGCTCAGATACGCCCTTAATGGGTCTTGTAACAATATATTTAGAATATACACTGCCGTATGATAAAAATAGCGCACATAGAAGGATGCATCGGATGGCACTGAAACTTTATACTGTAAAGGTAGTGATACAAATGAGTAATAAACATGATCACAAATACAGAGAAGGACGACAATTACAAACGGATCTGTGGTACGCCGTCCGGTCATCTTCAATGATGCGTAGCGCCCCCGCGCACTGCGGTATACGCCGTGAAACGGTCTGGCATGGAGTTTAGCAGAAGCCAGATGTTGTCCTGAGGTAAACGGGCTCGCAGTTGTAGGACGGTGTGTTGCAAGTCCCAGAAACTGTGGCAAGGCGGCAGCTGGCTTCCCAACTGGTCCCACACGTGATCGATTGAAGACATGTCAAGGGAGCGGGCAGGCCATGGTAGTGTTTGGGCACGACGAAGGCCTCTCTGGACGCTTACCTCGTATCGTATGGCGTTTCTCGTGTCAATGCGACTTCGACTACACACCAGTGTTTACGACCAACGGTCGATGCTTGAAGCACCGCCGCTGGGTGTACAGACAAATGCGAACGCACCAACATGGGATCATGTTTATACCAGCCCCTACTCTCGCTATTTACACGTTTCGAGGTTGTCACGTGATTTCTTCGTGGTGCGCTATTTTCATTGTCCATCAGTGTATTATTATTTTCTTCGTAAACAAAAAACGAAAAAAATACGTACTAAAAATGTATTAAATTTTCCCTTTTATCAAATATTTTCAATGTATCTCATTATCTCTCTCCTATTCAAGGAATAATAATGCTAACGTAATCTGCATTGTTACATTGACTTACGTTTGGGGATCTTTCTTGTAATCAAGTATTGCGTGTATAAATCACCATCATTTCCTGTATATCGGAATGAATAAACTACGAAACGCAATTGCGTTCGTGTGAACTCGGAGTTAATATATATCGCATACAGGTATTATAGGTTATATTCAATGGGGTGATGCTAGAGAAATGGAATGGTTGTCTTCTGCGGAAGAAATATAACATGATCTTTATCAACTTGGAATGTATTCCTCTGTTTGCCAGATGAAATAAATTGGAAGTGTATTCTTGTCAAATGACATGTAAATGCATTTTCTTACTCGTATCAAGCGCATCAGCCTAGCGTATGTATTACAAGCAGTTATTAGGTCGTCTTGAAATCGAAAAAAATAATAAACGTTTGAATTATGTTCTATCGAAAGCCTTAAAAAAGGCAAAAGATATCGTTGAATTTGCGTGGCACAATACTAGAAAGAGTTATTTTCAAATTCTCTCAGTCAGACAAAGATTTTGCGTGCATTTCATAAAATCAGTAACTGAATTCAAAGTCGCGTTTGTTACAGTGTAATGAGTCACAAAGAACAGAAGCAAATAGATAAATTAATGCAAGTTTTATGTGACTTGGAATACCACGTATTCTCTTCAGCATAAATATCAGGGCCTCATTTACATCCGAATAAATAAAACATTTTTAAAAGTTGAATCTTGTTATAGGTGTCTGGTGCCAAGTTGCGAAAGGCGCTGGCTTTCACACGAGCGTTAACTCCCTCGCATTTGGCAACCTCCCAAGATATTATTCGATATCAGTGTTTCGGAGTTCGGGCCCGGAGCAATCTGGCTGCTCTGCTGGAGCGAGGGGCGGAAATAACAACGATAAAAAAAAATGGTGCAGGCTCTCCTTCCGAAAGTTGCAAATCCAGCGAAGGAAACGAAATTACGGGGAATTCCCAAGGGTGCGAAACGCACCACAGTACGTTGAGCGCGGAACGTGTTGAAGCTGCTTTTACATGAGGCAAAATTGATTTCTTACGAGGCTTCGCATGAGAAATATCATGCGGAAAATATCAGGAAAATCCTTTGAGAGACGAGTGCACGGACCAAACTTGATGTGAAATACCTCCTTGCGTGAGATAAGTTAACGGCCTCGGAGTATGTTAAGTTGCCATTATTTTTATATTTTTTATCTCATAAACGGGCGCTGTTTTGAAGTACACAGAAAAAAAAAATTTGTAATCCGAACTGAAAATGTCTTGTAATATTACAAAAAAAAATAGTTTTTTCAAAACTGTTGCATTTGTACTTGTGCGAAAACGGTATTTGTAGAACTACAGAAAAATACTTGCTGTAAAACTGACACTTGAAACATTTACAAGCTTGGTTCTAAAAACGTTTTTAGCAACTAGTTTCCAAAAAATATATATATTTTTTTGTAAAATTACAAAATATTTTTGTGTGTAGTTGTTATTAACTGGAGCAGGATATTTCTTGTACCCGTCCAGCAATTTCACAACACTACCTGAACTCTACTCCNGTAGTTGTTATTAACTGGAGCAGGATATTTCTTGTACCCGTCCAGCAATTTCACAACACTACCTGAACTCTACTCCGTTTCCAAAACCAAATTCGCAAGAGTTCTTCACAATTAATATTTTCCGCCTCATTCCACTTCGCACTACTACATTCCCTGTTCTTCTCCTATCTCTGTGCTTGATATGTAGGTGGCCACATGACTAGCAGAGAACGGCTAATATAATCACTCGTTTCGTGCAAAACTATACTGAAAATAGGACGTGCCATCTCTCCTGGTTTCGTACGAGATCTGCTTTGCACAATATATTCTCTCATTATATTTAGTATTAGAGTGCCACCTTGCACGGATATTGCATGCACCTTGCGTCGTGTAAAAGCTGCTCAAGGTTTTATTATATTCTGGTGGGAAAGTTCAATGCTAATGGTTTTTTTTAAATAACTATTTTCGCCGCCAGATAGCACCGGTGTTGCGTGTGTACCGGATTTTCTCAGTTTTGTATGCAAGCAAATGCGATAATTGCAATTTCCATAAAATAAATAAAAATGTGTAAAATCTTCCAATGTGTTGTTTGTTAAAACCTACGTAATATATAACATTTGTTCTTCTCACTGGAGTGTGGACTTAACAAAATATGCACAAGTTGTTTAATATTCTGTCGTAAATCTTGATTTAGTAGAACATTGAATAGTTACTTTATTTTAATATGGCAACAGATCAGAAAAATTCCTTTTTTATGACAGATATAATCATTTTACTCTCAAATTCGTAATTGTTTTTTACTAAATGAAGTATTTTCAAAAACCCTATATCAAACACAATCGTATTTTTACAGTTTTCTGTCGTAAATACCGCCGAAGGGCGTGCATGATAGTTAAAAAATATTGTTATTACTTAATATTTTGGCAGAGGCAAGAATGCATCACAATTCGTTCCAAACAAAAACTTTTGCACACAACAGAATTTCTCAATTTCCCCGCCAGATTAAAAGCGGCCTCTTGCTCACCAGCGCACCTTGTGGCGGAAATTCTCCCTATGTCGAAACTCTCACATCAGGAATCGCGTTTTCCTCTCAATTTGAGTAGAATAATACTTAACTGTGATAAAGATAAGAGCAAAGCCAGGGGCAAACTAATTCCAGTGTTTCGATCAGCGGGCAGAGAGATCCAGTAACGAGATAATGTGGCAAACATTTTGGGAAGGGGGCAGACGCAACACACTGCTTCGCGATAAAGATGCAATAACAGCCCATGTAAATATGAGGTATAGTGTAAAAACAAGGGTGTCGGTCGGATACCAAAAAATTAAAAATTTTATATTGGTACCAAACAGTGTTCAACTTGTACGCGTTGTATGTGATGCCATTTTCTTAGAATAACTTTTTTTTACACTTTATGCATAATATTTGAATAATTCTATGTCAAATCCAATATTTTCCTGTTTTAATACGGCTATAATAACAAATACTAACTATGTTGTGCAAATNTAATATTTGAATAATTCTATGTCAAATCCAATATTTTCCTGTTTTAATACGGCTATAATAACAAATACTAACTATGTTGTGCAAATTAAACTAATTACAAAGTAAAATAATTCTGCGGGCTATTACGTGACAAATCTGTAATCACCAAATAACATACCATATATATAAATTTAATTTGGTGGTTACATACAAATATGTCAAGTGGTAGCCCATGGCATCAGTTTAAATTGTAATTTTTTTCGTTTGTATATCTTAGTTAATATTTGTTAATATGGCTGCAGCAAAACAGAAAACATTTGGATTTGACACCAAATTATAAAAAATAAAAAAAATAAAAATGTGAAAAATTTTTATTCTAGGAAAAGTTATTAAATACAGTGCGTACAAGCTGAATAATAATGTTTGGTACAATTATAAAACAATTAATTTTTTTCTACAAAACACCCATTATGTATGTTCACTGAAATTATTGCAAAAATGTACATTTAATTTACGAAACCGGGCTCCGCCACGAAGGAAAACGGAAGAGAGCTGCGTATATACAAAATACGGAATCACTCCGTTTTCCATATAGATTCGAACTTCGGACCAAACATTGCCGAGTCCACCCGAAGTGTACTTCGCCGCTACAACCATGAAAATAATCGCTCCTGTAGCGATTAATACCACGTCAAGCACTTAAGAATTACTAGAAACTGAAGAAGTTGCGTGCGTTGTTTGGCTGTATTTTAAGCGTCACAAGTGATGGCGGCTCGTCTATAGTATATTCACAGTTAGTTCAAACTTTTCTGAATCCCTGGTAAAGTTCTACTTCCATGATATTCCTCCGCCTCGTGCTAACAAAGCTTAACCGTGTCTAGAAAATTACAGCAAAGAGAAAGCGCACCGCATTCGTGCGCACTCTGTCTAATAACATTTCGCACAGAAACAATTTCGTACTAGGCATTACCAACACACGTATTTTCTCACTGCTTTTATTCACATTAAATATCAATAAAATATTATAAATATGAAATATAATTAACACTTAAATTTAATTAACATCAAGGTACTTATATGTTATTTTTGTTAACACAGGTATAAACGCTCGTTATACGTTCTATATTTAGAGAACAACCAAACACGCCACATATGGGGCGATTTTTCAAAGATTTGATTCAAAAAGTTTGATGATACCACGAATTTACTATACCTGTATGCCTTAGCTTGGGCCGCGGACACAGCCCAGCAGGCGAGCAGCTGATATTAGTGACGGCCCGGCTGTGTACAATCTGTTACAGAAATATTGGGCGCATATTGGGAAACATGCAACTGATAACACGGAAACTAATGTTTTTACCCAGGCTTTCAGGCTGCGCGCGCAGCTACCTCTCCCCTCGCCGGCCTCGTCCCGCTGCTACACGTGAATTCACCCGCCAGCAGTTGTGGTGCTAACAGTTGATAACGTCTTTATAAAGACTGTCGCGGTTAATTGAGCACTTTTGAAATCAAACTTTGAAAAATGTCACAGCCCCTACCTGCGTCCAGTTAATATGGTAACGACGGATGGAAAGTAGTTCCATGTCTTAACATTGGATTAAAAGTGTTACGTTCGCATTTGTGGACTCTGAAATAATTTATTTTGCTTTCCTATTTTTATATTCTTTAAGAGTAAGAAAGAGCAAATTTGTATAATATTTCCTTTTATTAAAATTTTTGCAATTTCACTTGACTGGCGGGTGAATGAAGTGATAAGGCCCATGGCGATGTTAATTTTACGTATGATGGAAGAATACAGAATGTGTACACAAGTTGATCTTAAGCAGGGCTTTTAAAACTGTTCAGTTTACTGTGGACAGCCTATACTCTAAATTGCCACAAAAGCATAGTAATTAAGCGATAAAGAGCACCGCTTGACGCATTTTGTAATCGTGTTCAAGCTCCTGTTCAAGTAAAAAATATGTTTTTTTAATTTTTGTGCACACTGAAAAACCCGCGTAACTATAAGCAAAATATTTTTCGTAATTCCTATTCATAAACAGGAAATCCAAAACTAATCTGACTAGAAAATTCAAAGAGAGGTCCCATAAAATTACTTAAAATGCCGTGGAATTTGCGGAAGATCCGTTGTTGATAAAGACTTAGTATCCGTACGTTTAGGGAGATTTGTGGATTTTTTTCTGTTATTTCAGACAAATTTCTTCTATTGGTACTGCACAATCAATGGGGAAGTTTTTAAATCAAGTTTTGAAAGATTTCATTGTCCCTGCATATATTACAGTCCCTGTAATATATGCAGGGACAGAGACAGCTGCAGTGACTGATTGCCATGCATGCAGTAAAGTTTCTAACGCGAGACGAAAGGTAGTTATATGTTTTAACGTTGGATTAAAAGTGTTCGGTAAACCTCTATGAATGCTGAAATTGTTTCTTTTAAATTAAATTTTTTTTTAATGCACGAAGGTGTAAGAATGAGCAAATTCTTACATTTTTACTCTTCTAATAACTACACAGTTTCACTTGACCGGCGCATGAATGAAGTGATTAAGCTCATGTCAGAGTTAATTTTACGTATGGAGGAAAAATTCACGATGTGCATGCAAGTAGATCTTACGCAAGGTTTTCAGAAGTGCTCAGTTTACCGTGAACAGCCCGTAACAATGCAGACTGATTTCTGTTCGCTGCACTTGGCGCCAACACAGGTTTACGAATGAAAAGCAGAATTTACATAATCACGTTGTCAAATTACGATACGAACGTCTTTTCCCTTTTGATTTTCCGTCAGAAAATTTTTGCATTCTTTTGCTCGCCATCCATCGCATGTAGAGCCTCAGAAACCATGCCAGGGGCATTTTGACAACTGACCTCTCTTCGATTATATAAAGGCTTAGTCTCCCGCGCTTATTGATCCGTATCTATGCAACCTGAACACAAAACTTCCCATCTAAAAACATCTCCGCGGTAAATTAATTGTATCTTGTGTAGCCGAGTCCCGTGCTGTATACATACTCGTTATGGCGCCTCACCTGTTAGCTGAACATTCGACGCCGTTTTCAACCTGCACCAATCAGCGGCGCGAACAAAGAGAATCACTACAAAACGGCACGTGGGCGTTGATTTATTTTCGTCAACACAGTAAGCGGTGACCGGTAATTTTGTGTCACATGAAGAAACACAGTGGCTCGAAGCGAGGCAGATGTGTGTTGCGAAGGACGCAATCGTCACGTGCCAACGTTTTTGGTAAACATCGCAATAATCTGTTTCGACAAAACACACGGATGTGCGTTATTTGAAACGTGACCGCTTCTCGACGCATTGCTGACGTATATTCTGTACCATATAAGAAGGCCACTTTCTTGACAGTTGACAATCGCCGCGCCTTTTCGTTTATGTATCCATTCGCCATCAAATGGCGTTTCAAGAATAGGCTTTGATGTGGCCAGGAGGTGCTGCTGCGTGCGGCAATTGGTGAACTGCTTTGGTGGCGCTGCATTCGTAAACGGAGCTTGTGGACGTGTGTAGGGTCGTTCATAAACGGGGTTTACGAAATACAAGTTACTTTAAAAATTATACAGAGCTCGCGGGAAAATAAAATTATTTATATATGCGCGTGAATACGTTATTTTAAAAAACAAAACTATAACATGTTTCTGAGTGTAGTTCGGGATATGGATGACAGATGGCGTGGAAGGGCATATTGCAACATATGGTGCACTTTTAACCCACAAGATAGCAGCACCTGGTTTGAGAGTCTGGAAACTTTGGATTTTTTCGTCACATTTGGATACGTATCGTTTTATTGTGCATCTCATTTTGAACACCTATACATTACTATTTTATCACGAAGTTTCGTTTCTAAAACTAAAAACTGCTGTTTTATGACCACGTAAAATAAAATGTATTAATTAATGTACGAACTCTTTCTTATGCGCGTATTTTCTGCTTGTGTGATGTGCTTCGGCACTGCTCTCAGAATAGCCAACGTAATATTAACTTTTGTTCGTTCGTGCATCAGCTGATACAGGATTTTGTAAATGGGACGTTAGTTGTTTTCAATATATTAAGTTGCCACTCACTGACTGTCAGAATGTGGCCTTCTTATATGAAATGAACTATAACACCATCCGTTCACCGCTTACTGTGCTAACGACAACGAATCAACGCGCACGTGGTGGTCTGCAACGATCGATGTTTTGTTAGATGGGGAAATAACGTGTGCGGGTTGCAGATATATGGAAAAATAGGCGCGGGCGACTCACCCAGTATTTTCTACGTTAGAGTTTCGCTAAGAGTTGAGAAGTTTTGGTCAGCGGTTAAAGGATGAGTGAGTGAAGAGATTTCGGTTTCGGCGGCTCTTAGCATCGAGGTCTTGAGAGCCGATGATGGTGAAGTGAGGTGAGTATGGAGCGGTGCCGGAATGCAAGGCTTGGGGAAACGGGAGATCCCCGAGGAAACCCGCCGACCAGCGGCATCGTCCGGCACGCTTCCCGCATGTAAAAATCTGGGGGTGACCCCGCCGGGAATTAAACCCGAACCGGGTGGAAAGCGGTTAAGGGATTTCATTCTCGCCAACTCAGATACATCCACTTTTTGCCGTTTAACGAAATACGTAATAGCATCTCAAGCTTTGTCTAATTACTCCAGCTTCACCGTTATTATTAATTTTTGACTAGCGACTGCCGGGCAAGAAATAAGTGATTTTTCTTTCGAGTAGGCAAGTAATGCTGATTTTTTAAATTGTGCAAAACAGATGCCCTATGCCTTGTTGAGAACTAAAATAAAATACAAAATCTATAATAAAAGTTGGGGTGAAAATTACGTGATTCCTTGGCAGGGGTTGATCCCTCTTAACGGCGATGTTTTGAGCGTAGTTGAGTATGAAATGACGTAAAAATGGAGCAGGAGTGGAATGCGGAGGTGCGGTAAGGTGAAACACCTCGAGAAAACCCGCTGGCGAACTGCAACTTCCGCCACATTTCCCACGTGCGAAAAGGCGGGTGAGCCCGCCGTGAATCGAACCCGGTTCGCCTTGGTGGGAGACGAGTATTCTGACTAACACACACAGCCGGCCCATTGTCTTATATCATCCCCCCCAGCAATAAATTATTATGTGTGATTTTTTTTACAAATTAGGTTATTTGTTCACATAATCACATCAAAATGAAAGGTAAACAACAGAATTTATACGTGTGAACTTTAGATTTATTTTAACAGCTAATGGGATACAAGCGTAATTAATTCATTCCCGTGAAATCAAGCAGGACAACAAAACAACACAGCATTTAATGCATGATGAAATAACACGGCGAGTGGGACAGTCACGTATTTCATTAACAAACGAGGTTCAAGGTAAATCAGCCGCTGCTGATTGTTTCCCGTGCGAAGCTGGCTACGAACGAACGAAACGCGGAAGAAGTCCAGTCACGCGAAGTCCGCGGGAAGACGGGGTTGTTGCACCCCCGCTACGCACTTCTTTGTAGCCGGCAATCACAGATGCAAAAACCCACCCTCGCGTGCCGCGGGGAAAAGAAAATGAGGCTCGGAGCTGCAACAACTCGGTCGTTTCACCGAGCCTTCTCCACTCTCCCCTTGCCGTCTCATCAACGTCTCTCCGACCACCAGCGAAGTCGGTCGGGGTTGCGTATAACCACCCTCCGGCGGGGCGAAACTTTGTTATTATCGTACACAACAGCCCTTACCACCTACCCCCCCAACTCACCCGCCTCACCAAGCCATGCTCGCCCACAACCTCTCTTCAAGGGGGCGGTTCAGCGAATGCCTGGTGTTCTCAACCCTTGTCCGAATTTCCGCGAGCGTTGGAAAAAAAAAAAGACTTGTAACTGTAACTGGCGTATTCTTGTTGTAGAAGGGGTCCACGGTAGTGTTGTGGCTAAAGCGCTCTCTTTACACCCAGGTGAACCGGGCTCGATTCCCGACGGGGTCGCCCCCGGATTTTCGCATGTGTGAATCATGCCGAACGATGACGCTGGTCGGCGGGTTTACTCGGGGATCTCCCGTTTCCCCCACCCCTTCATTCCGGTGCTATTCCTTACACCCCTCACTTCACCCTCATCGGCTGTCAAAACCATGATGTTAAGAGCTGCCTAAATCTCTTCACTCACTCACTCTTCGTGTGGGAACGTATTGTGTACGCGTAAAATAGCTTGTTTCAGAAACGTGTATTACGAACACGCTGCATCCTAATTCGCACACCAGGATAGACGGACGACTTAACAGCTGGGAACTTCAGCGCCGACGATGAGGAAGTGAGGTAAGGACGGAGGAGCGAAGGAATGTTGTAGTGAGGGAAACTGAAATCGGGCAGAGCGGAGTACACAAGTGCGGTACGGAGCCGAGCGGGCCTGCAGTTGGGCAGCAGGCGACAATCCCCAATTGCCATCAGTGATTAATTGAGCAATGACTGTACAAACGAGGTCATGACACCGTACAAGTTTCCCGAAACAGTCGAAATGGTGTATGTTCACGGGGAGGCGCGGCGTGGAGGTACAGTTGAGGTGTCACGAATTTACACGGGGCCGTTACCACGCCAGGCGCCGGCCGAAAATGAAAACGTTCGCATGGGTCTTTCAACGGCTACGTGACACAGGACAGCTTTGATAAAAACATAATACTGGAGTGAGGAGACGTTTTCGAACACGCAGTTTTGAGGAAGAAGTTCTCGATCAGGTGGCAGCACAACCCCCAACACAAACACCCATATGATTGCTCACAATATGGGAGTCGGAAATTCAACCGTTTGGGAAGTGTTACGTGAGCGAAAGTTGCACCCATACCGCCTACAGAAAGTGCAGGCACAAAACTCAATGTGGTTTATAGCGCCAATTCATGACAATCCACACACTGGTGAGATCCTATTGTAGTGTGATGAGTCTATGTTCACAATATACAGGCTGTTCAAAACCAGAAACAGCAATTTGTGGAGTTATCACAACCCACATGAAACACATGTCGGGTCTTATCAACAAATATTCACGGTAGGTATTTGGGTTGAACTTGTCAATAATTACATAATTGGGCAGTACATTTTCCCACCTCGTCTAAATGGTAACATTTAAGACATTCTGCCTGTTTTGATGGAAGACGTGCCAACCACCATGCAGCAACGGATGTGGTTCTTACATGCCGGCGCCCCCGTCCTACTTCACATGTGATGTACTTGAGCACTTGAATAACACCTTTCTTGACGATGGGTGAGGTGAAGAGTACCGCTAGTTTGCCCCTCCCTCCTCCCCTCTTCGCCCTTACAGGTCCCCCGACTTGACACCCTTAGAATTTTTCATGTGAGGTCACGTCAAAATTCTTGTTTGCCAAACACCTCGAAATTCAAAAAACAATGTATTTTTGGCAGAGTGCGTAACTTGGTTAGCCGCTCAAGGTGGCCGCCTGGGTAGGCGGCCGAACGGTGTGCAGAGTTCCTGCAGAAAACGTTTTATTAAGAAAACCGCCCAACGTGTCTGAGTGAGGTCTGCTTACGAATAGCATTTAAAAAACGTTACGCGTCTGTATATGGTCTCAGTTCTCCATTTCTCTCTAAAGCATGTTTTTGTGACAGTGAAAATGGCTCAAGCGCGTGATTTTCGCGGTCATTTTTAGGTATGAACATTCCGGTACAAAACATCAAAAGAGGAATGGGGATGTGTATCAAACCTTCATTTTTATTATGACGTCATGCAATGGTAGGGTCTCCGCTGAAAGTCTCATAGAGGCGCGTTATCGACGGCAAGGCTGCACGCCAGTTCAATGCTTTGCGCGTAGAGGCGATGAGAGAGTCAATGCGCATGTCTCGGCCGCCCCTAGCGCTTCCGCGCTTTTAGACCTCGGACGTGCAAAATTCCTTCAACCAGGCGGCCACCTTAATGCCTGCTTGCAAGTCTGAGAACGTCACTTCGAACAGCTCCTGCCTATAAAGGTGAGCCATGCTTCACATCTCTTTGTATGTTTACGCACTGCGATCAACTGTTCGCTCTCACGCGCGGGGATTGAGGACTCTCATCTACAGTCCGTCTTCAGGATTGCTCCACTCCGGCCCGCACGTGATTGGCCAAGGCAGCGCGCTGAATTCAAACTGTGCGCGCATCGTTTGATGCCTGTAGCTCGTTAGGGTGTCGTTTCCGGACACACGTTCCTTATATCAAAATGTTCGTCTGGGTGTGCTCTACCACGTCTTAAAATTATACCCAACGATTTTCGAACATCCAGTATGTGTATATACATGATGTATCTAAACTATTGTAACCAACTTCGGGAGGCGATTACTGCACTGAAAAAAAAAAAATACTTTGTGGCTGCTACAAAATGTTTTGTTGGTATATACACAGCCAAATTATTTTGTGGTGATCACACAAATTTTTAGTTGTCACCACGAAACATGTGTGGCGTCTATAAATTAATTTTGTTGTGGCGACGAAATATTTTGTGCTCACCACAAAATTATTTGGCTGTGTGTATACCAACAAAACATTTTGTAGCAGCCAAAAAGTATTTTTTTTTTCATTGTGAAATCAAAATAAGCAAAAATGGTCCTGAGAACATATTTCCTACAGAGAATTGTTATTGAGTTACAGGCGTTTCGCATTGTGGTAACATGTATCACTACCGCCACTCCCCGCGGTTTAGTGGTTTGGCCTGCCCGGTCTCCTGACCTCAGTCCACTTGGACTATTAGCTGTGGGGACACGGGAAAAGTGTGATGTAAGCTACGCCGGTTAACGACATCAACGACTTGGAAAACAGCGTATCAATAACGCCTGTGCAGCTGTTCGACATGACCCGGGTATCTTGGAGCGGCTTCGCCAGTTCACAATGAGGCGTTGCCACGCATGCATTGCTTCCCATGGCGGACACTTGGAGCATAGCCTGTGATGTGGCCAATGTACGTCCTGCAACTCAAAAACCACGCGTTGTAGTACATACGTTCATAGGAACATTTTTATATCAGGAAAAACCTCACGAAGTTTGTTACAATAGCTTAGATACATCCTCTCGTATATGCGTATCGACGGCATGGCCGATTGTCTAATGATAGATGACTTTCAGGCACTAAATTCATTATTCATCAACTGAGCCGCACACAAGCTGAAATCAGCGCAGGGAAGAGAGAAAAAAGGCCCAGAATTACAAACTTAATTAATGTTCCCCGCAGTACGGCTTCACGAGCGCATAATTTCCTCCCGAGCATAGTAATTCCTTCTCTGCCCCGTGACGGGAGGCTGTGGCCGCAGGAATGGAGCGACTGGGGAAGGAAATCTCCTCGGGCGCGCGGCATGAAATTTTCTCAATTTCGCATTCAGGACGAGCGGTTGGCGGGTTCGCCCATGCGCGCGGGACCGCAGCTACTCTAGGTCGGCCTACGGCGGTTACACCTCGTGCCGGTATATGGCTGCCCGGGCGAGCGTGATGACCAGGGTACGGCCCGGCAGCTGCAGGGCTTGCGTCATTCACAGCCAGCCTATTACACTACAGCTTTGTATGCACATGAAGTATATAACCTACATACAAGAGAACAAGTCGTTTTATTACATTTAAGTTGTCAATTGTCTAAATAATACAGGTTTTATAACTGCCATCATTAATTATATTATATATATATATTACAAATTATTTCCATTATTTAATGTTATATGCACAGTTGTATTGTTATTTATACGAATAACGAATTTGTTAATATGTTATTTGCTTTATTGTTTTTATTATTAATTTTTTCTGTCTCAAAACAAGCGAATTAATTTATTAGCACGTGTTTCAGAAATATAATTGGTTACGGTTTTTTTTAGTAGACGTAAATATATATGTGCGTATAGATTAAGTGTTCTCGGCTGTTCTCGGTTAATAGGTCACTTTTGAAATCAACTTTTGAAAAATGTCACGGCCTTGCCTGCATATATTTTAACAAGAACACTGACTGGCATGCTTCCAGTTAAGTTGGTAGCAACAAAGGGAAAATAGTTCCATGTCTTAAGTTTAATTAGATGTGTAACGTAAATATTTGCAAAAAGTGAAATTATTTATTTTGTTTTATGTTTATTTTAATGAAAATAAGTGTATGAATAAGCACATTTGTAAAGTATTTATTTTTCTATTAATAGCACAAGTTCTCTTGACAGACGAATGAATAAAGTTATCAAACCCATGACACTATTAATTTTCCACGTAGTGGGAGAATAAACAATGTGCTTACAAGTAGATTTTATGCAGGGCTTTCAAAAGTGCTCAGTGTACCTTGAACAGCCTATAGCCAATCATGCTACCGGTGTGTATGTATGTGTAAGTGGTATTAGTCATGCTATTAAATTAAAATGTTCAACTTTTTATAGTATTCAGGCTTTGTAATTGCCATCATCACTCTCTATGTTATTAGTTTTTAAGTTTTTATTTTACTTGTATAGTAAGATTGTAGAACTTTTTATGTAGATGACTTTACATATATNGTATGTGTAAGTGGTATTAGTCATGCTATTAAATTAAAATGTTCAACTTTTTATAGTATTCAGGCTTTGTAATTGCCGTCATCACTCTCTATGTTATTAGTTTTTAAGTTTTTATTTTACTTGTATAGTAAGATTGTAGAACTTTTTATGTAGATGACTTTACATATATATATATAAGTTTTACAGATAATTTATGTCGTATATATAGTTTTATTACGTTTTACGTGCTTTTTTTTGTTATTATAAAGAAACAGGCCAGTTATTTCATAAGCCTGTGTACCAGAAATGTTGTTTATATTAATTAATTAAATATTCAAGGTACTCATGTTTACGTATATGTGCATATATAAATCTAATGTAATTGCCTGCCACATCTGTTAAGTGTTCATGACATTCGTACAGGTATATATAAATTGAATAACTAGCGCTCTTAAGAGCGCAAGTGGCATAAATTAACGCTATTCGTATTAAATGTATTGAATTGGAGAGGGCTTTTTAACGTCACCCGTTGTTAGGCCTGAAGGCTTCTCAGGGGATGGCTTGCAAACTAACGTATGACCTAACCTGAACTAATACCTTACCTGGGATTCAAACGCAGAACCTCCCGCACCCCAGACCGGCGGTGCAACAACCGACTGCGCCACGGGAGGTCGGCCCGCATTAATTGTAGTACAGAGTTTTCTGGAAGCCGATATAGAAATACGAAGGAAGGTAATGTTCTTAAAAACGCGGTATGCCGACTTTACGAGAAAACAGTTTGCCAGAAAGGTTCTTGTCTGTTGCGCTGTTTTAACGCTGCAAATCTGCACACTTCAGTGTGACGTGATACATGTTGAAGGGATGTATTCTCAGATAAAAGTATGTGTAGTAATATACTTTAGCATTGCCTGCTGCTAAAATATCGTAAAAAACTTTCTGGCTGGCTGCGATGAAATATAAATCCGTTGCACTGCAACGAATTTATTGCATTTTATTGGCACCAACCGTTGTTAATGACATTCCATGTCATTTAATGCAAATAAAAGCTTCTTCGGCTTCCACAGTTGTAGTAAAACTACATATGAAAATCTTAATCTATAAATTTTTCTGTCATACAAATAGTAAAACGTTACTGACTTGCAGAAGTGAGATGTATAATTTATACTGAAAGAATGTGCAATTATATTTATGAATACATAAAATATTATCGCAAAGATGTTTTTAAAAATGTGCGTCCAAATAAATGGTCCGGTTTTCTATTTGAACTTGTTGTGTATTTAAACCCGATCTCACGTAAAATTCATAAACTGAAAAGCTATGAATAAGGCCTCCCAGCCGCTCGTGTGCATAAATTATTTATTAAGGCGCAGAATATAATTTTGAGCGGTGTAAAAGTGTAGTGCTGTTTCGTGGATCACAGAAACGCTTGGACGGTGTCACGTAGAAGCTGGGGTTGACTAGCGTACTACTTAATTTTACATGCTGTGCTTCCTTCCCGATTAATTTTGTATCGGAGCACTTAGAAATCCATGTCGCTAGCAAAAGCTCAGCGTATTTTTGAAAAGCTTTTAGTANATTAATTTTGTATCGGAGCACTTAGAAATCCATGTCGCTAGCAAAAGCTCAGCGTATTTTTGAAAAGCTTTTAGTAAACCATCAAAACGTTACTTCCAAGCTACAGAATTAAAATATGTATATAATTTACAACGAATGCTTACTTGGTCATCAATAACTGCAGATAAAAAATTGATTCCAAATTTTTTTTTCAATAATTACTGCAGTGCTAAATACTAAATTTTACCAAATAGGAGGTCTGCATATTTAGTATTGCTTTTATAACAATTAACACACTCATAATTTTTNATATTTAGTATTGCTTTTATAACAATTAACACACTCATAATTTTTATTCGGTATTTTTTGCACCCAAGTCCATGTAAGAGTGCGTGGTAGGCCCTACATAATTAAAAACTTAATTCCTTAAGTGGTACATACTCGTTTTTGGGAGTCAGTGTGGAAAAACAAGAAAAAATAATTCTAGATAACTGATTATTAAAAAAAGGTGACGGATTTTCATAGATCTGGTTCCTGTGAGAAAAAAAAATTCCTCTTTAGGTAAACATTGTTGGTGCTTGTTGATATGTTCAAAAATAACACTTTCAGTTTTTGTATAACACGAATATGATAGATACGATATCATACAGCACACAATATAAATGTAAGATAAGATTCACAGATTATATCTCGTCTGCGGGTTGGCAGAGTCTAGTTTTAAGTTAATTTCCAGATATCCCACGCGTATGAATGTCGAAATAAATTAAAAGCAGATGATGTTATAGCTCTGAACTACTCGTGACAATGAATTAATGCCACAGAGGATGTATTTCAGGTTATTCCTAGCCAACTACGTTAGATGCAATTTGTATTGGGGGTTTGAAAACATATACTCCACAAGTGTTTTCAAACTGATTAGGCTCGAGGAAAACTACGTGTTGGATATTACGAGGAACTTGGACATCAAAACAATATATACAAACAACATATAGTAGACCTTATTTCTTCTTAAATTTCTGCGTATTCCATTAAGAAAAACATATTTGAACTACAACACATTTTCGTTGTTTCGAACCACAAATTGAACTGACATATTGTGTGGTATATCTTAACGATATTTCCATTTTTTTTTTTATATTCACTTACTTTGTACTTTTTCGTCTGTTGCTGTATCATCCCCACTGATTATGTTGAGTTTTCAAAAAAAGTTCATGCCAGGATTGTGATAATATCCGTCAAGCTTTTTTGTTACTTTTTCCACAGCATCTAAATATTAGGTTGTAAAAAATACCAGCTGTTAACTTCGGAAAGGTTTTCTGTCGCATCATATTTCCATACTTCATGGAATGTATTACTTTCAAAGCTCGTATTTTCGCGTAAAATTTCCAAGCTGATAAACTTGCATTCTCTCTCTTCAACAAAGAGGAAAAAGGCACGGGAAAAATCGTTCCATTCTCCTTTTCATCTTACTAAGCTTTTATGGTTCGTTATATGTAAAACACGTCCCAGTATATCTGTAAATGATTTATTCAAAATTTTACAGCGCACACAACACTCACGCAACCGAGTTGCATGTGGACATCCAGATTAATGTTTTTGTTATGTACACGTCCTGCTGATTCTGTTAGTTCTCGAGCTCCCATTAACTAAACCAGCTTAACACCCACTGCGTGCCGGTAACGCAGCGATAGCATGCCTGCCTCCAACAAATAAAAATTTTGCACGTAATTTCGGCCGGTGGGTGGCTGGGTACTGCTTTGCCGTGCGTGGAACTGACGCCTGCACAGCTAGAGTGCCNCACGTAATTTCGGCCGGTGGGTGGCTGGGTACTGCTTTGCCGTGCGTGGAACTGACGCCTGCACAGCTAGAGTGCCTGGGAATCGTGCCGGACTACTACCGCGGGTTTTCTCGGGTGTCTCTCCCGTTTCCCACGCCCTCGCACGTTCCGGGCGCTGCACCGTACTCACCTCACTTCACCCTCGCCGGCTCTCCATACCTCTATGTTAAGAAATATTTCCACCCAGCAACCTTTACCGCGAACTCCGTCCGCACTGGCGAGCAACATGTTGGAACTCCGTTCGCCGTTCGCCTGGCGGTCCATCCAATAGGAAATCATCCGCAACATCCTGTANCGAGCAACATGTTGGAACTCCGTTCGCCGTTCGCCTGGCGGTCCATCCAATAGGAAATCATCCGCAACATCCTGTAGCCAAGCAGACACAATGCTCGTCCCAGAAACTTCCGCAGCCAATCAGCGAATGAGTGTTACGCCCACTTCAAAGGAAACTGCCACTCAACTTTTCGTTTGTATACTTGGCCTACAAATTCTGCGGTAGAGCCAGTGCGTGAACAGCCCTATTAACATCCATCCGTACACAAAAATATATACTGCTAACGTGTTCTTCGTTGATNCGAGCAACATGTTGGAACTCCGTTCGCCGTTCGCCTGGCGGTCCATCCAATAGGAAATCATCCGCAACATCCTGTAACCAAGCAGACACAATGCTCGTCCCAGAAACTTCCGCAGCCAATCAGCGAATGAGTGTTACGCCCACTTCAAAGGAAACTGCCACTCAACTTTTCGTTTGTATACTTGGCCTACAAATTCTGCGGTACAGCCAGTGCGTGAACAGCCCTATTAACATCCATCCGTACACAAAAATATATACTGCTAACGTGTTCTTCGTTGATNCAGCCAGTGCGTGAACAGCCCTATTAACATCCATCCGTACACAAAAATATATACTGCTAACGTGTTCTTCGTTGATAGGCCAATGAGAAAGATGAACGGTGCTTTTAAGCAGGGAGCAACCATTACCAAGAGGAAGCCAGATGATGTGTACATGGGTTATCAGAATTTACTTCTCTCTCACGCATGTTCGCAAACAAATGAGCTTCACATTTTCGGAGCATAAGTTCGACAGAAAATTTTTGATCCAACATAATTACCAGAAGAAACACAAACTGCCCTAATGATAAGTGCTGGTCATCTGAAAATATTAATTAATTGCGAAAAAAAAACTTTTTCCTTAATAATTATTGTTGAAATAATGACCGGGTACTTTATGTGTTGTAGTCATTATTAAGAATTTTTTATGGGAAACGCTGGAGACCTAAATAAAAGGTTTCAAATCCAACTTTTTTAAAGTATGCATTACGGATGACTGAAAAATGTATATTTTATTGTAATCCCTTCACCAACTGAATTGGCGAGATCTTAATTGAACAGTCGCATCACTCGTACTCCTCTTAAGGGTTTGTATTAGTTACATCTACACAAATCCCTGAGCCAGATGCATACAATACAATTTACTGCATTGAAAATTTGACTAACTTAAAAAATAACGCAAATAAATTCAATTTCAGAAAAATGTTCGGACCTTTACGATTATATTCAAGTTTGGTTACCATTTATTTTGAGAATTATAACACTGCATACCAGAATGAATTTGTATAGTTCAGGTCTAAAAATTAACTACTCCCATGAATGAAAGAATATGTGTGATTTTTATCTCTTCGGAAGACATTTGCAAATGTTCTATGTAAGCTGTCTTGTGAACGAAATTTTTTTTTCGAGTGTGTTACGCAAGTTAATAAAATACTAAAATATTTTCAAAATAGTTTTGCAGAATTTTTTTAGAATTACTTCCGTAATTTTTAACCCATTCATATTTTAGTTACGTAATTTTTTTTTTAATTTTTTTCTTTGCGTCTTGAATTAAAAACCACGCAAAAGAGTATATTAAACAACCCAATAATGTTTGACAAACATTCAACATTTATAAGTGAAATGTAAACTGTTAAATATTCTGACTGAGAGCACGCCTCTTTCAAGTTCACTAGAAATATAATCATGGCGGAAAAAACGGCCGCTCTGATATGTATTTTGAAAATCTATATTTACTGATTTAATAAATATCCAATAGCCGCTTTTTTCACAAGCGAAGTATTTCAATCAAAACGATTACCAGAGAAACAACTTTTAAAACCTAAATTGAAAAAAAAGGAAGAAGTACCAAAAAGTTAGAAATACAGAATAATAATTTTTTTATAACATGAAGTAATTTTTTTGTTTTATAATATTGTCAGTGACAATGACATCTAAAACACCTTAATTGATAAAACACGACCAGTTTTCCCGTTTCAAGCCGTGCAGAAAGTATTACGAGCGCAAGTCACTTTGCGGAAGCAATTTCAGCGCCGCAGCCCAGCTGCAAAATATAAACGAGGTTCGGAAACAGCAAAGCCCCGAAATAAATTAATCGCCGATGGACCTCCGCGAGGCAGGAGAGCACTCAGTCTCAACGCCGATTAGTAATCCCATTTGTGAGATTCCGATCGTGGAAGCANGAATTTACGTCCTTACTTGTACAGGCAACTACCCTTTAAAATTTCTGGTCAACTTAAACTAAATTTGAAGTTTTTAACCCTTATATCGTATGGAAATAATACCGCACATCTGGCTACAAATGTGGAATGTTAAGCGTCGCTGATATACAAAGTTGGGGAGTTTCCTACGCATTTGACTGTTTCCTGAGCAAATGTAGGAGCACTACAAAGAATGTATGGGAAATAACTTTACCATTCGCGCTTCCTCACTCTGCGTATACTCTCATATAGTAAATTTACGAATAGTTTCTTAGAGTGTATACTTGGGACGTGAAGTTCTTTAAAATATCGCTCTGTCTCAAAACAAATTTTGAAAATAAAAATATTTAAATTTTTAACTAATTTGATTTTATTCAAGCTTCTGTTTGACGTTTGCGTCTGGAAATAATCATTCATTGACAAGAGATCTATAAATCAGCTTTACATATCAGTAGAAAGTAATTGTTTCTATTTTTTTCAAAACAAAGAAAAATTCGTTTAGTGTAACTTTAACGTAACAGTCCCTCATTTTCTAAATGTATTTTTCTGTTTAGTTTCTTCAGTTTGGTGGCGCCTCAGAGTAGCGGCAACTAGAACTGCTATACTAGAGCAGAGCTGAATCTAGTATACAACATTCTGGCTTTCCTACGTCCAGTGTGTAAGTTCGCTAAACGGAGGTTGTGTAGAATCACTGTATCTGCTTTCTTTCTCGCTGCCGGAATTTTTTTTAAGAGGTACCCGAGACTTAGCGTGTTACACGTTTCGCCATTATTTTCGTAGACTGTTCATGGTTAATAAAGCAGTTTTGAAAGTCCTGTTTAGGATCTAATTTTACATCTCAATTTGTATCCTGCTGCTGTGTGTTAAAATCATTGCCATGGGCCTGATCACTTTATTAATGCGCCATACAAGTCTATTCACGGTTTCTTCGCGCCTTTTTAATAAAACCTTTGAAAAATCACCCCATATGTGAGGTGGTTGGTTGTCTCCAAACTACGTCACGTTACACAAGTGTTTTATACTTGCGTTCTTAAAAGTACCTTATTTTTGGTTGGTTAAATTGAAATGCTATTTATATTTTCTCTATATATTATGATATTTAATTTATAATTTATATGAATTAAAACAGGGAGAATATAGGTGTGTTGGTGAAGCCTAGTAAGAAATAGTTCTTATGTCAAATATTATTACGCTGAGTGCGCACGAATGTGGCGCGTTGTCCCTTTGATATAATTCTCCAGGCTTAGTTAAGCTTTGTTTGCACGAGGCGGAGGAATATCCCGGAAGTAGAAGTTCAGCCAGGCTTCAGAAAAATATGAAGTAACCGTGAGTTGATTATAATATGCAAAATCTTACTCTGATGTGTATAAAACAAGTAATACTAACTTCAGTAGCCATAATTTTGAACATTACACTCGCAATACGACGTCAAGCTGTGGAAATATTTTTACTCACTCCCTACCAACTGAACTAGCAGCGCGCACGCCAGTGCTTACTATAGCAGGTTTTTAGTTATGAGCAGTGATTTGTTTCAAACGTTTGATTAGATAGTTCTTACTTTACCATGAATAGCCTATACCGTAAATGTTCGCTGGGAGCATGGGCATTTATTGTTCACAAAGAATTCTTTGGGTGTGTACAGCTCGTAACTCTATTCGTTGACAATTTAATTTCCTTACTGAACTTTTCCCTGCGTGGTAATTTTGGCTGAGCCAAAATGATTGAAGGCATTGGCATCACACTTGGAATGAACTGCTAATATATCAACAGGATATCGCTCCTTTGAGTATTTTTTTTTTAATTAAACTTAGAAGTGTATGATTTACATCCTGTTAAAAGACTCCTACCAATATTTTACTATCTCCCGTTATTGTGAAAATTAGTTACACTTGGGGACCGTCTGGCGGAATACCGTTTCTTTTCCCCAAGCCACAAGACAAATTTTATTAACTTTAATCAAATTTTTTGCTCATACCAAGCATGTCTGTACGCTTCTTTGGAATGTCCTACCCTTTCTCCGAGGTTCATAAATTGACCTCATACAGTTCAACTAAAAGTATTTTTCATTAGTGTAAAACCGTCCCTATTAAAAAAATATTGATACTTCGAATCCACGGCTTAGGCCAAGCTGAGGTTGCATTTTATTAGGTTTCGGAAAGTAGAATATTTTCCTTCGGCGTTTTGTTTGAGAAATACTAAGTACATCATATGTGCCACAAAGACCGTATAAGATATGTAACTATGGCAGCGTATAAACTGCGTAAATAATGGAAGGGTAAAGACTGTACTAAACTAAATGGTTACNAAGATATGTAACTATGGCAGCGTATAAACTGCGTAAATAATGGAAGGGTAAAGACTGTACTAAACTAAATGGTTACATGGTCAATTCATTTCATAGTTACGGTTACCTATGACAAAAAACGCGTATACCGGAAGCAGGTGTGAACACTAGGAGTGTCCAACGGTCGGCCTACACAGATAAAAAAAGAAGTTGGCATTTACAGCGAAACTTCAGTCTACGAAGTTCTGTTTTTTTATTTATAAAATATCGAGTTATAAAACCTGCGATTTCTGAAAAGTAAATCTTCTCTTTTCCGTGCATATAGAAAGGTCAACTTATTTTGAGGAATTTTTGCTCTCAATTTTCTATCTTTAAGTTTATAAACACCACCATACGGTTTGTGCTGAAAATGTCGTCATTGAACCTTTTTATAAGCAAACATAAATAAAGCGAATGAGAATATTACAAAAGCAGGTTGCACCTTACTAAAGTGTAAACCCTTGCTTTTCTGAGCTATGATTACCTTGCTAAGTACACAAATATTAATTTAGGTATGGNGCTTTTCTGAGCTTTAATTATCTTGGTAAGTACACAAATATAAATTTAGGTATGAAATCTGGAAGCAATATATTTCTTTGGAAAATGCTTGAATAATGTTGACAGATTTGTTTATGTATGCAGACTTAAATATCAAGTCCGTGACATACAACCGCACCTTGCAGAATTTGGTTGATTGTGACTCGAATTAAGATTGTAAAGACAAACTTATGAGCTAGCAGCAAATTTTGTTTACCTGTCAGCCTCAATTAAGCTGGAATCAAGATTACTCATCTCCGTGTTTCAAGTTTCCAACAAGCCTAATTCATAAAATATACTAATAATTTGCCTTAGGACGTGACAAGTATAATTCATGCCATCTACAAGCTTGGTATTAGGAAGTAGGTTTATAGTCATTGCATTATTTGTCTTGNGTGACAAGTATAATTCATGCCATCTACAAGCTTGGTATTAGGAAGTAGGTTTATAGTCATTGCATTATTTGTCTTGATCAAACCTGAGTCCCAGAGAATACGAAAAGTTTACTCGGAAAGACACAATCAAGTCAGGTGATAAGCTGGACGCAGATTTCGTTTAATTTCTCATTCAGTTTTCAAAATCACAATAGATTTAGATGCTAATTTTTAAATTCCGCTATAATGTCATAAACTCAAACATGAAAACTATGAAATGAATATCGGGATTTCAAAACCACGTAGACAAATAGAATATTTTTGAAGTATATAAAAAATTATACTGGGTTTTAATCAATGTAAATTCTAATAAAATATTTTACTGGCAGTTTTAATAACCTTTATAATGCGAGTCCTCGCTGCTTTTAGAATGCACAAAAAAAAANGACCGAACCCCTTTCCCAATTTCCATGTTAAAGGCTGTTAAACCGGGAGCGGTGTGCCCCGCCCCTGCCGCTTGTCCCAATGCATGCCTGTAATCAAGGTTGCGCAGCTAAGGAATTAGCGAACCTGTCCCGCAGAAACTTTGCCAGCCCCCACCCCCAGTCCCTTCTCACCCATCATTTGCTGTTTTCTGCTTTACCAGCAGACAGCTGAGTGAAAGGGAAGCGCTTAGAAGCTACGCGCGCCTTCTGACACTCGTAACTTACATTTACACTGTATGAATATACTGGGCCCATTTGAATACTCCAGTCGAAAACTCGTGCGCCCGACAAGCCTGGAAAGCCAAGTTTGAATTTACGTCCTTACTTGTACAGGCAACTACCCTTTAAAATTTCTGGTCAACTTAAACTAAATTTGAAGTTTTTAACCCTTATATCGTATGGAAATAATACCGCACATCTGGCTACAAATGTGGAATNCTTAAACTAAATTTGAAGTTTTTAACCCTTATATCGTATGGAAATAATACCGCACATCTGGCTACAAATGTGGAATAAGCGTCGCTACTATACAAAGTTGGGGAGTTTCCTACGCATTTGACTGTTTCCTGAGCAAATGTAGGAACGCCAGCATAAATGTATGGGAAAGAACTTTACCATTCGCGCTTCCTCACTCTGCGTATACTCTCATATAGTAAATTTGCGAATAGTTTCTTAGAGTGTATACTTGGGACGTGAAGTTCTTTAAAATATCGCTCTGTCTCAAAACAAATTTCGAAAATAAAAATATTTAAATTTTTAACTAATTTGATTTTATTCAAGCTTCTGTTTGACGTTTGCGTCTGGAAATAATCATTCATTGACAAGAGATCTATAAATCAGCTTTACATATCAGTAGAAAGTAATTGTTTCTATTTTTTTCAAAACAAAGAAGAATTCGTTTAGTGTATCTTTACCGTAACAGTCCCTCATTTTTTAAATGTATTTTTCTGTTTAGTTTCTTCAGTTTGGTGGTGCCTCAGAGTAGCGGCAACTAGAACTGCTATACTAGAGCAGAGCTGAATCTAGTATACAACATTCTGGCTTTCCTTAGAAGTGTATGATTTACATCCTGTTAAAAGACTCCTACCAATATTTTACTATCTCCCGTTATTGTGAAAATTAGTTACACTTGGGGACCGTCTGGCGGAATACCGTTTCTTTTCCCCAAGCCACAAGACAAATTTTATTAACTTTAATCAAATTTTTTGCTCATACCAAGCATGTCTGTACGCTTCTTTGGAATGTGCTACCCTTTCTCCGAGGTTCATAAATTGACCTCATACAGTTCAACTAAAAGTATTTTTCATTAGTGTAAAACCGTCCCTGTTAAAAAAATATTGATACTTCGAATCCACGGCTTAGGCCAAGCTGAGGTTGCATTTTATTAGGTTTCGGAAAGTAGAATATTTTCCTTCGGCGTTTTGTTTGAGAAATACTAAGTACATCATATGTGCCACAAAGACCGTATAAGATATGTAACTATGGCAGCGTATAAACTGCGTAAATAATGGAAGGGTAAAGACTGTACTAAACTAAATGGTTACCTGGTCAATTCATTTCAGAGTTACGGTTACCTATGACAAAAAACGCGTATACCGGAAGCAGGTGTGAACACTAGGAGTGTCCAACGGTCGGCCTACACAGATAAAAAAAGAAGTTGGCATTTACAGCGAAACTTCAGTCTACGAAGTTCTGTTTTATTATTTATAAAAAATTGAGTTATCAAACCTGCGATTTCTGTAAAGTAAATCTTCTCTTTCCCGTGCATATAGAAAGGTCAACTTATTTTGAGGAATTTTTGCTCTCAATCTTCTTTCTTTAAGTTTATAAACACCAACATACGGTTTGTGCTGAAAATGTCGTCATTGAACCTTTTTATAAGCAAACATAAATAAAGCGAATGAGAATATTACAAAAGCAGGTTGCACCTTACTAAAGTGTAAACCCTTGCTTTTCTGAGCTTTAATTATCTTGGTAAGTACACAAATATAAATTTAGGTATGAAATCTGGAAGCAATATATTTCTTTGGAAAATGCTTGAATAATGTTGACAGATTTGTTTATGTATGCAGACTTAAATATCAAGTCCGTGACATACAACCGCACCTTGCAGAATTTGGTTGATTGTGACTCGAATTAAGATTGTAAAGACAAACTTATGAGCTAGCAGCAAATTTGTTTACCTGTCAGCCTCAATTAAGCTGGAATCAAGATTACTCATCTCCGTGTTTCAAGTTTCCAACAAGCCTAATTCATAAAATTTACTAATAATTAGCCTTAGGAAGTGACAAGTATAATTCATGCCATCTACAAGCTTGGTATTAGGAAGTAGGTTTATAGTCATTGCATTATTTGTCTTGATCAAACCTGAGTCCCAGAGAATACGAAAAGTTTACTCGGAAAGACACAATCAAGTCAGGTGATAAGCTGGACGCAGATTTCGTTTAATTTCTCATTCAGTTTTCAAAATCACAATAGATTTAGATGCTAATTTTTAAATTCCGCTATAATGTCATAAACTCAAACATGAAAACTATGAAATGAATATCGGGATTTCAAAACCACGTAGACAAATAGAATATTTTTGAAGTATATAAAAAATTATACTGGGTTTTAATCAATGTAAATTCTAATAAAATATTTTACTGGCAGTTTTAATAACCTTTATAATGCGAGTCCTCGCTGCTTTTAGAATGCAAAAAAAAAAACCACAATTGATCATTTCTAATTTTGATGAATCTGTAATAATCTTAAATGCGCATTTTACAGTACAGTAATTCTTTCACTGAATGCGCCTATATGCAAACAGGTGTTTTATACTGGCGTGTGTTCCTTTATCCTGTATTATTCGCAATAAATTTCACTCTTGTTTCCCTTTTGTTTTATATCCTTTCGCTTTTCTTTACTTTTATTTCTGTTGCTTTTAGATGACTGAATTAATTATATCGAAATGTTTTTCCTGTGACATGTCTGCATAAAGATGATTTTATTTTAAACATTTTTTTTTTTGTTTTTCCGTAGTAATACTGGTTTTTAAATTTTCGATTCCGTCATGTCGTTTTCTATGGATATCNGTTCCTTTATCCTGTATTATTCGCAATAAATTTCACTCTTGTTTCCCTTTTGTTTTATATCCTTTCGCTTTTCTTTGCTTTTATTTCTGTTGCTTTTAGATGACTGAATTAATTATATCGAAATGTTTTTCCTGTGACATGTCTGCATAAAGATGATTTTATTTTAAACATTTTTTTTTTTGTTTTTCCGTAGTAATACTGGTTTTTAAATTTTCGATTCCGTCATGTCGTTTTCTATGGATATCGTATTATAGTTTTGTACTCAACGTAGGCAGCGGAGAAAGTTCAGTAAAACTCTGAATCGCAAGGATGTGCACAGTATTATTATTTACAGCTTTGTACGGTGCACCATTTCGAATTCATTATAGTACGCAAAAAGTGTTATAATTTTTAAATTAACCATATTATTATTGTACTCATTGTATTAAAAATGTAAACTTTTGTTTGCACAGAGCTACATTCTTAATGGTACTTCATACGTCAACGCAGCGAATATTCGGTCAAGAAAACACTAATATAAAGGTTTTGTGTATAAATTTTAGCATCAATGATGGTATAAACGCCTAAGATTCTTAGTACTCTAGTAGCACTTATCATGACATATTTATTGTAATAAATGTATAAGTTCCAAAACGTTTTAGAGAGCTGAAGTCTTTTATCAGCAATATAACACATAGTAGATCTTGAACAGCTCCCTAAAGAATGTTCGTGTATGTGCTATAATTTCGTGCAAAATACTACAATTTTCTCAGACTTGTACAACTTGTTTCACTTTCGAAGTTCACATCCCTGTCTGAATGTGACGGCAAAGAGTCCCCGAAGGTGTGGGCGGAAAGTTACACGCCCATTCAAGCAGCGGAATTACAGGACGGAATGAGAATTGGAAGTTCCCAACGAGCCGTTCGGAAGGCATAACCAGGCAGATAAAACTGATTGAAGAGCGATGGGACTGGAATCGTGGATTAGGAAAGGAAAAAGAAATGAACCGCTCCAGCAATACCGGGGGGCGAGAAAGCTGAAAGGTATCGCTATATTATCCGAGTACGAATTTCGTCGCCAAAGCTATTTTAATGTTTAAATTTCCAAGTTTATTTTCTGAGGGAAAAAAATAGAATTTCTAAGATGTCAGTGCTTAAAAATTACATTTTGAAAATAATGTAAAACAATTCTAAAGTACTAGTATTTCGTTCTACTAATAATTCTCAGACTTAAAACTGAATTAGTAAAATATTACATTATATTTTCTGAGTCAAAAATGTATAATACAAAATACGTAACACTTGAAATTTGTAATATTTTTAAAAATAATGGTTTAAAAACGANAAGTCAAAAATGTATAATACAAAATACGTAACACTTGAAATTTGTAATATTTTTAAAAATAATGGTTTAAAAACGACAAACATATGTTAAGCTGATGTTTCATTGCACGTTGTAGGGGGAGATGATAGCCAAGGATTAGATACCATAAACCTGAGGTTGTGTATTTGCAAGATTCCCGAGGTGTGTTTGGAAAGTGTATTATTTGAAAGGGGCTTCTAGAAGAATGATACGAGACGTAGATTGCATGTGTTTTTACGAGGTTTTCTTTACTTTCATGTGTGCTTGTACTCGTAAGTTATGTAAATTATGATTTCCTTTCTATATTTGTACATGTAATTTTAAAAATATTTTTGTAAACTTTAAATGATATATTCTGTATATAATATTATACCATATATTATATATAATGTATAGTATGTCATATTAACATATAATATATACAAAGGGTGGAGTCCAAGAAAAACACGTGATAGATGCGTATGAAAAGTAAATCCGTACTGTTACAGATGTTTGAACACTCATGTCTAACTGTGTGTGTATCACTAACGTTTGTGTATAAAACTCCATATGTTCGGTTACCAGACCAATCCAATTAACGTAGAAGTTTTTATTGTTTTTAACTAGCTGCTGTAGTAGCGCGCGTTACTGGAAATACAACCAACGTTTTTAAACGTACGTACACCACTTGCTATACCAGCGCTCCGTTTGTTGAACGGAAACATCTTCGTACTCAGACGTACGGTGAAATTTTTTTGATTTAATGGCGCTCTTAGACGCGTTAAAGAAAAACACTGGTCGACGGCATGTATCCTACAACAAGGACCTTAATTCGAAAGGCAAGATTGGCGCAAATTTGCCGCTAAATTAGTAAATACTGTTCCCTTCCCCCTGAAACACCTTGTTTGACTCTCCTGTAAAAAGAAAGAGCAATGAATTATGAGAGCTACTTGTCTGCCACACAATGATGTCACGATCAAGTGGGAGTTATTACAAAACAAGTTATTTTTGAGACAGGAAACCATCTCTACAAACGCGGATAAATCTTGTAATGGCTTCGTCCGTTCTATGAAGTTTTTTTACAAGCCGTGGTATAATAAATGTCAAACAGAACAATTTCAAATGTATCGTTCTAAGGTATTACGATGTCCTCCGGTACAACTGGCTTTGTAAATTTATTATTTTTTTTTATTGTTTTTACTAACGTCCTGGAGGAATTATAACTCATGTTCGGAGCAATTTTTTTAAAATTTATTTTTTATTTAAAGTAGCGCGTGTCTCGAGTTCGTTATGCTTATGCGTTTTCCAGTTGGCTCAAGCCAGGCCAGTATTTCCTGCCATGTTTTTAATTCCGGCTGAATCCCTCCGGTTTGCGCAAAACTCGGTGCTTGAATATTTTAACGGATATTAAAGTCCCGAGCGACTCTCCGTACTTGCCGCTTGCAGGAAATACCCTGCAAGTTAGTGGGGTTTTTTTTTTNATATTAAAGTCCCGAGCGACTCTCCGTACTTGCCGCTTGCAGGAAATACCCTGCAAGTTAGTGGGGTTTTTTTTTTCAGTTTTGCCGAAAACGTAAACACAGCTACTGGCTTTCATCCGTTTTCTGCTCAAAATTTCAGTGCCAGCCGTGCCCATCTGAGACTGTCTTGTAGAAAGGGACGTAATTTATATTATGCCCAAAAGAAGACTAGGTGGTTGGCAATGACAGTAGATAAATTAGTTGAGTTGAGAGATNATATTAAAGTCCCGAGCGACTCTCCGTACTTGCCGCTTGCAGGAAATACCCTGCAAGTTAGTGGGGTTTTTTTTTTTTCAGTTTTGCCGAAAACGTAAACACAGCTACTGGCTTTCATCCGTTTTCTGCTCAAAATTTCAGTGCCAGCCGTGCCCATCTGAGACTGTCTTGTAGAAAGGGGCGTAATTTATATTATGCCCAAAAGAAGACTAGGTGGTTGGCAATGACAGTAGATAAATTAGTTGAGTTGAGAGATTTTTGGCGGATCTTAATAACAAGGTCTTGAGAGCCGATGAGGGTGAAATTAGGTGAGAATGGAGCAGCGCCGGAATGCCAGGGCAGGGGGAAAAAAAAGCCTATCAGCGGCATCGTCCGGCACGATTCCCACTTGCGAAAATCCGGGTTGAGCCCGGCCGGGGGTTGAACCCGGTTCGCCTTGGTGGGAGACGGGCAGGCCGTAGATAAATAGAGGTGGCAGTTATTGAAAGTAATTTGCATAAAATGGGAATTTCCAACGACTTTTGATGTTGGTAATATTTAAATAAGGTTAAATTTTCTTAAAATTAGCTTTTTAATATTAACAATATATTTGCACATTACACATGATATGACCGCACATCGGCTAACAGTGGAATATCGAAGTTAATGTCAGGATGCTCAAAACAGTAGATTTTCTTCCTGCCACAGCACCTTCACTGTGATATCCAAGATAAAATTCCACCGTTAATCTTTCGTCGCTCGAATTACACTGTGTGAGATTAAAGTGTATGTGCTGTTGCATTAATTTATTACAATTATTGTTAGAAAATTGGTTTAAAAAAATCTGTTTATGTATTTTCGTCTCAAAAAGCTAGGGAAATAATCTGCCTAGGAGCTCCAAATAAATAAATAATGCATTGCTTTTATGTGTATACCGGATATATTAGGAACTGTTTTTGAACTGAATTTTAGAGCCAGTTTGCGATGCCATTAATGTACACGTTTGTTTTGGAGTTTCTGTAATTTATGGTCATTGCTTGAATGACATCATGACGTATCGAATATTTGGGCTCGTACAGCGTAGTCGTTCGGATGAAGTTTAGTGTTTACAGAGAATGCAGAGTCTGTAAATTGAAAAGCAGTCCGGGCCAGTGCAATGCAGTAGATAGAAAACGCACATGTTTTTTGCTACTGCTGTACAAGATGTGAACAACGAAGCTAAATTTTGTTAGTTCCCCTCCATTGTGAGGGTTCTAGCTTCCCGAGAAGTTTGCCGGTTCTAGTCCCCAACCGTGTGCTAGATTTTGAAGTTCCAACTTTCTCTCGCGTTTAGTGGCTTAACTCATTTTTCTTCTACGTTGGGGAACGTTGCTGTCAATGGGCCACTTAAACAAAACACTTCACAACATCTTTAAATTTAATAAACTTTCCAGTTTTATAGTTAAATGTGAACACTGTCTTGATAGACACTTTATAAAAATGACAAGCCAAAAGGATTTAAAGTTAAAAAAATATAAAAAAAAAACTAAAATAAGTGTGAACGGCTCAATGAAGGAAACCAGTCTCCATCACTGGACCAGGCAGTTGCCGTGAATGATATGCTGTATAACGNTGTGAACGGCTCAATGAAGGAAACCAGTCTCCATCACTGGACCAGGCAGTTGCCGTGAATGATATGCTGTATAACGACTGTTCAACACAATATATGCGTTAATAACTGTCAATATATATTCTATCGTCGATATTCGCAGTCACATCTGGGACCTCTGTTAATTGATTGGACCCCGTCCAATGCCCCTGTTACCTCTTAAATAATTTTGAAAATGCATTAACAAAATTTTTTTAAATTAAAAATTAATTATTTTCGTTATTAGCGCATGAAACCTATATATAGTCCTGCAGTAACTGTAAACTGCGGATAAATATATTGAAAATAATATCACAAAACAAAAACCCATTACCATCAAAACCATACTCAAATAGTTAGACTAAATTGAATTTTTAGACACAGTATAGCTATATTAGCACCCAAATTTAAACGGTTACAGACAAGGCGATATTTTTTTACAAATTAGTCACAGTTTTGACAGAATAATACCTTGGCCCTCTTCGAACACCAGCACACGTTTTATGCACCCACTCGTTTCACGAGACACGCTGACATATCTTCCCTAATGTTACGGGAACAGATGACAAAAAACCATGACTCTTCCTTAGAATGGGGCTTTGCTGACACGCCTGAAGGAAAAGAGAGTTTGGCTCTTGCTGACTTCCCTGAAGTAGGAGTTTGGAGACGTCTTTTCTTGATTGTCTGTTTTTTCTTGGGCATTTTATTCTTGATTTCAGTATCTTCCAGTCTCTGATTATAAGGACAGCTCGTAATGACTTTCGCTTTCTGTGCCTTTTTATTCGAACCTCGGCCAGGATATTTTTTTTTTCTGGGAACGGAGAGATTGTACCCAAGGAAGCGCGCACTTGTGATGCTAGTGTTTTAACTAATGGAGGTGATTCTTAATCATCGGTACTGGAAGAGGGCACAGCTTCTTCATATGAAAAATCTTTGACAAGAGTGGGATTAACGTGCCTACTGACTGATACGACTGTTTCTGGTGCTCCCATAACGGGGATGACATCTGTTTCAAATTACATTTCTAGTACAAAATGACAAACCTGTAACACGTCTCTATTGACTGGACAAACTCCTGTTTTCGCAAATCCATTCACTGCGGTCGCAACTTGCCCATATGCTTTGCCAAATGATCGAGCTATATGAAATTGACAGACAACTTCAGGTTTACCTTCACTGCGCTTTTGGTGATTAAACTTTTCTATTTCATTTATGTAATAGCTACTTAGTGGCTTAAAAAAGGACACATCCATGGGCTGGAGCCTGTGTGTTGTGTTGCCTGGAAGTGACAGCATTAATATTCCGTTTTCTCGAGCAATCTATAATGCAAGGAGGTTTTTAGTGTAAGTACAATGGCCGTCTTGAAGGAGCAAAACTTTCCTTTCATTTGTGAGGTGTACACTGTACAGTATTGATGAAATGTTGCAACCACATCACAAAAATATATCTGTTTGTGTATACAAAGTAGAGGGAAATAGGGACTTTGGCACATCGGAACCTGGGACCGCAGCGTCGGAACAGTCAGTGCTATGTTATTCCGGTCGGCCTGCGGCCATCTTGCATACTTATGACATTGACATTTCACCTTTTACCTATGACCCCAAAAATTCAAAAATCCAAAAAATGCAAAAAAAAATTTAAAAAGACAAATTCTAAACATTTTATAAAAAAGTTATATTAAAATATTTCTTAATTATTTAAAAACTACCCAAACATTTATTTTAAAAAACTAAAATTTTCTGAGGTCCCTCACAACCCCTCTCCAATATAACTCATTCCGCCATTTTGGTAGGTGCAGTTCGCCATATTGGCAGGCGTCATAGCTACCATACGCTATCTTGGTTTTTTGTATGTCATTTGTTTATACATTACTGGAGTTTGTATCTCACTTTGGTTTGACCACCACTTTGGTATTTTTCATTTGTCATTTGTTTTACATTGCTAGTGCTGCCACCAGCACCGCACCCAGCAGATGACTGAATCCTTCCACTCCCCCCATCTAATATATAATTTACCAATTGCCCCACCCCTGATTCTCACTGGCTAATTGCCCACCCCTTTCCAATATATTTAATTAATCCGCCAATGTTTCTAATTGGTTAATTACTCGGGTGTTTTCGGAAACCTTCGTTCAAACAATTAGTCGGTTCCTCTCCATTCCCTTTCAATATATTTAATTGCTCTGCTAATGTTTATCATTGCCTAATTACTAGGGTGTTTTCGGAAACCATCGTTCCGGTATAGCGGTGGCCTACTTTAATTGCGAGGGTGGACTATTTATTCCCTNCGGTGGCCTACTTTAATCGCGAGGGTGGACTATTTTTTCCCCCTTAAAAACTCTTTATAAGACGCACCCTGAGCCCCCTAAAAAAATCTGTAATTTTTCTCTCTCTTAGAAATGTACGCGTGTTGGCCGAGTGGCCATAAAATCCTTTCGGCCATTTTGGCATTTGATAGAGTGCGCTCGCTTAGTACCTTGGACAAACACAACGAGTTGCCGTACCTGCAGAAATAATTTCTCCTGGTCTACGCACCTTTCGAAATTTTGACCGTATTCAAGTATTTTCTGGCCTACCTGCAGCAGGATGAAGACTTACGGGACTGCCTCCCGTGCAAGCAGTGTTTCGAGGGCTCCACCACCTTGGTTAGCGACACGCCGCATCGCAGGGGTTGGTACAAGGCCCGCCGAGCAGCCCTCGCGACGTCTGCGCCCGTGGAAGACGACTTCCCCGTTGAAGACGACATCCCCGTTGAAGACGCCCTCCCCGTAGAAGACACCCTCCCCGTAGAAGACGACGTCCGCATGCACGTTATCTACTCGCAAGCTGTACCCGTAGAAGATGCTCCACTTCAAGAAATTTACTGGCAAGCAATACCCGGCGTGGGAACCAACCCAGAACACAGGTGCCCGATGTGTATGGACCTCGGTTAAGTTTTAATGACTTTTAAAAAAAATTTGAAACTGTGTGGGCATTGGAACCTAACAGTTTTTATATGACAAAAAAATCTAGTGAAAAACAAATGTTTTACAACATCCAAAGTTTTTGATAGTTGGACTCGTACACCATCAAGCAGATTGAAATCTCGTTTAGTGATGAAGACGATAAAACTAAATTTTTCACTTTTTTACCGCCGTGTTCATGGCAGCACCACGCAACAGTCGTACGAAACGCACGGACTAAGGTAGGACGAGGGGAATATTTCGTACGATGAAATTCCGGCAATGTTGGACTCTGCCATGATTCCCTATTACCCTGCGTATGTTTTCGGAAGACGCCAAGAGTTGGCGATTCGCAATGCGTGCCCCATCGGAACGAACTTTGCAGACCTTCACAAGCATTGCCGCTGCCCGCCGTTTCGACAGCTCGTCGAGACGTAAGCAACAAGACTTCACGAGTGCAAAAATAAAATCTGGCTGTGTCCCGTGCAACGCCGAAGCCCTGAGATTGTGGAGTTATGATAACCTGTGGTACATTAAAAAAAATATGAGGAACCCATTCTACATTTAATAATGTGTAATGTCCTCCAAGACTCAGAGAAGTAACACGTATAAAAATGTATTCCTTGTAATACGCAGAATAATAATAGTATTGTAATGTGGATGCATAAATAAATAAAATTGCCACTAATTTCCCCGTCAACACTGTCTTCACTTTCGTATACATGGCCCTTTCCTTTTTTCGCAGCTCTTCGAGCCGGAACGAAATCTCATATACGCTGAAGAAACTTGGGAAAAATCACTGAGATATGACTCACTATAGCCTGTTTTATTTACGGAATATTCTCACAACACACAGCGAGCAGTGTCACTTCGATTGGGATTAGCAGGGGTATTGACGGGGGAGCATGTCATGCAAAAATAGCCTCCCATGAACCTTGATATGTATTAACTCGGGGAATAATCGTTGAAATACTACTGCTGTCGATACCAAGCACAATAGGAAAACATCACTTTAAATATTTACAAAAAAAAATCTGATATGAAAACCTTACTGTCGGATATAACACAGATCACGATCAGATCATGAATATATTGTTGTAAATATGCATAAAATCTCTTTTTAACCATGGTGATTATGTTCAGGTACATGCTTGTTAATAATGCCTTGCGCCCTACGGCGAAAACGAGCCCATATTTACACAAGTAAAAGTTCTCAACATCGCATCTCAGTCCTTCACCAGATATAAAGTGATTCTTTATTCCATTAAAATGAAGACAGCAATAAATGAGAGCCCTATTCTCGATTCATAAATATTTAAAAAACTGCTCTGTGAACACTACGATAATCACCATCCCAGAGAACCACGAAACGCGGTGGTGGAGATCAGGAATCCTTTCTATAATCATTATTTGGCACCGACACAGGACCGGACACGCTCAATACTTCACACCATCCTCTCAAAAGCAGTTGCTCATCTATCAGAGCGCACGTCTCCCATCAAGGCGAGTTAGGTTCGATTCCCGGCAGCGGTCGCACCTGTATTTTCGCGCATGTAGGAAACGTGATTGATGCCATTGCCAACAGTATCACCCGTGATGGGCTTGCCGATGTCCGGCATATTTTCTCGGGACACTTGACCTTCTTCGCCGCCCTATACGTACTCATACTCAATTAGTGTTTCATTAAATTGTTTCATTAAAATATCTTCATTTTCATATCTTATGGTTTTATTTCCTTCATTAGATTGAAAGTTAAATCTTTTAGGTAAATGTTCATGTGTGTGCTTCGTTCTATTAGTTATTTCTTCATTTATCTCCTGCAGTGTTCATTCAAAATCAGGAGAAATTTCAGATTGCTGAAATTATTCTGCACCATTTGAAATATGCTATCTAATATATTTCTTAGTTGGCATTTTTATGATCGGTTTTTCATGTACACATTTGTCTATATATTCAGTTAATTTGCTTTCAGAATTGAATTTTGAATAACATTTCATACAGATACAATGATGCTTATATCGTTTATGTATTTCTCAACTAAATAAAGCACTTCTCTAAATAGTATAAAATAAAGTCACTTATCCGCGTCTGTCTGTGTATTCGCTTAGTACTTCTAAACTACTTTATGGATTTTGATGCAGTTTTCAAAACAATTTACAAAATTTCTTGAGAAAGGTTTTGGTATATAATTCATTTATTTTTAATGTAAGGATAGTAGATAAATGAAGAGCCGTTTGTAATCAAGTCGTAGAAAACCACTTTTAGGGTGCTTACGTGGCTTACGCTGACTAATCCATAAGAGAGAGATACATCAAATTAATGTACTACAGAATTGTAGCTCTCAAAAAGGTCTACAGAAAAGTCCGCGATAGCATTTGTCTATCTTTAAGGATGACCCACAGTAAACATTTTTGTCTTTCAACGTATTACTGTAAAAACTAAATTATTACCGGGCGAAGCCGGGCCGGTTCGCTAGTACATTATATTTATATTCCAACTTTATAATATGGTGCTTTATTTGCTTATATTTTTCACTTGAATTTAGTAACTCAAGTGTTGTATGTTCTGTTCTGTATACAATAATCTGTATACAAAAAAAAATTCAAATACATATTGATATTATTTGAATGTATTTAAAATGGATAAGTCATCATTAATGATTTGTATTTTGTAATGTCGTATTGTGATGGTTATATGAATTTTTATTGGGTGGATTAAAAATACTTCCCAGCGCATACTCAAAGCATCTTAAATGTTCTTGTCTTTCACATATAAATGTTATATTTTCTACACTGTTAACATTTATTCAATACTTCTTATTTTTGATAACTGTAGGTAATTCAACATAAGTTCCTCTTTGAAGTGGATAATATTTATCAGAACAAATATCTACTCTTATTGCTCTGTCAAATTACTTTTTGCATTAAAACTGTCATACTTTCTAATGACATCATTTTTTATTTCGGTTAGTGCAGCATTAATTACGTCTTGATTATTTGTTGATATTATATTTTTAATCGCATGTAGATAATTATTATAAAAACTAACTCGATTACCGTCTAAACTATGCTCTTGATATTGTATTGCAGCTATTAATTCTTGTAAATGACTTCTTTCTATCTAATTTTTTCTTAAATACATCAACAAATTTATCTGAAGTTGTTTATCAATATTTAACTAAATTACTTTCTGCATATATACAATACACAGAATAATATGTTATCATTTATTGAAACGCATCTCTTCATCTTATTATCTGTACGTCATCTTAATTTTCATGAACGTCATTTAGTAGTTTTTTTTTAATCAATTGCTTTACTACATACGGATTCTTTCTTAACTTTAGAATTAGTAAAAATGCTATCGTCGAAGTTATATTCTGTATTAAATAAAGATTTTTAATATTATAATATTCTGTTTCTTGAATTTCTCTCTCTCTCTCTCCCTACCTCTCTCGCTTCTTTTCGTATATTATAATAATACGTAGATATCGCTCTCTTCAACTCGTTTTTTCTTAGCTTGTAGTATACTTTCATATTTGAGGATTTTGCTAACAACTTAAACACCTTCACATACATCACATTCATATTTCGCTATGCCATTTTGCTCTCTATTGATAATGCAAAACATTTTATCGACTTTTTGTTTTTACCATAAGTGACAAGTGCCATTTTAAGATTATTTCAAATAATATTATAATTTTTAAATAATCTAGAATAATACTAATTTTATTTAGCTTTTTATTATAATGTTTTCCAAAATTTGCTTTTACATATTTTTAAACTATAGTTCTGTGTTTTTCTTTAATTGTTTTCTGTGAAAAAAGTAAATAAATATATTTTGTCTCTTTTTAAATTTTGTACGCGTCTTACTTACATTAATTTCATTACTAGTAACATTACTATCACTATTGCAATTTGGTTCATTTGATATAGTACTCTTTTTGTTTTGACAACGTTTTCTCTTTCCGGCATATTCATTAAAACATACTCTGCACATGTGTGAATGTTTAACTCATGTTGAGATATGGCTAGGAAATAAATAAATACATTTTGTTTTTTCACAATACTTACAATGTTTTGTTAAATAATAATTTAAATTATTGTGTAATTTAGTTTATTTATGCTTTCAATGTACAGTTCACCAAGGAAAAATATTTGGTCTTTTTTATAAAAGCGTAAGAGAAGAAATTTTATCCAAACAGTTTGGTAGTTCGGTGTTAAGTATACGTTACAACAAACACAAAATACACACTTTGTCTATTTGTTATGCAGATTTTATTTTAATAAAATACTCTTTCTGGCAAATTACACTTAAACCTAGGTGCTTCGCAGACAGTGTTAAACTCTTTTACTTGGGCTGTAATATTTACAGACATAACATATTGATACCGCATAATTAAACCTATATTACGTTCTTTCCTTGGTGAGCCTTAGGATATTATGTTCTGAAATTAAAAATTCACCTTAAAAATTGAATTTTCAAAACACGAAGTTTTTTCGCTTGCAATGGCATTTTAAATCTAAGTTAAATACAGTAAATATTTCTCCTGTTTTGCACTCGTAAAGATTAAACGGCAAAAACTACTCCAAACAAATGAGTTATTTTTTCTGAAATAAATTACAACTGCTTTAATGCAGTAATTGAAAATTGCTAATTATTTCAGTTACTCGTTTCTTCTCATCTAATTTACAGTGAATTACACTGCTACTGGCACTGATTACCGGTGAAGTTCCACTATTTCTTCGGTGAATGATCGTGAAAAGCATTTCACAGATGACAATCAGTGAGGTATCTTTATATAACGCAGACCCCTCTTCTAGTGAGCTGTTCTTTGGGTATTGAGCAGAAAACGTTTAAAGGGTTTCAAGAGACGGATTTGAACGCTATTATCCTTGTTGACTGCTAGAATCGTTCGGAAGGACTGTGTGGANGCCCCATCGGAACGAACTTTGTAGACCTTCACAAGCATTGCCGCTGCCCGCCGTTTCGACAGCTCGTCGAGACGTAAGCAACAAGACTTCACGAGTGCAAAAATAAAATCTGGCTGTGTCCCGTGCAACGCCGAAGCCCTGAGATTGTGGGGTTATGATAACCTGTGGTACATTAAAAAAATATATGAGGAACCCATTCTACATTTAATAATGTGTAATGTCCTCCAAGACTCAGAGAAGTAACACGTATAAAAATGTATTCCTTGTAATACGCAGAATAATAATAGTATTGTAATGTGGATGCATAAATAAATAAAATTGCCACTAATTTCCCCGTCAACACTGTCTTCACTTTCGTATACATGGCCCTTTCCTTTTTTCGCAACTCTTCGAGCCGGAACGAAATCTCATATACGTTGAAGAAACTTGGGAAAAATCACTGAGATATGACTCACTATAGCCTGTTTTATTTACGGAATATTCTCACAACACACAGCGAGCAGTGTCACTTCGATTGGGATTAGCAGGGGTATTGACGGGGGAGCATGTCATGCAAAAATAGCCTCCCATGAACCTTGATATGTATTAACTCGGGGAATAATCGTTGAAATACTACTGCTGTCGATACCAAGCACAATAGGAAAACATCACTTTAAATATTTACAAAAAAAAATCTGATATGAAAACCTTACTGTCGGATATAACACAGATCACGATCAGATCATGAATATATTGTTGTAAATATGCATAAAATCTCTTTTTAACCATGGTGATTATGCTCAGGTACATGCTTGTTAATAATGCCTTGCGCCCTACGGCGAAAACGAGCCCATATTTACACAAGTAAAAGTTCTCAACATCGCATCTCAGTCCTTCACCAGATATAAAGTGATTCTTTATTCCATTAAAATGACGGCAGCAATAAATGAGAGCCCTATTCTCGATTCATAAATATTTAAAAAACTGTTCTGTGAACACTACGATAATCACCATCCCAGAGAACCACGAAACGTGGCGTTGGAGATCAGGAATCCTTTCTATAATCATTATTTGGCACCGACACAGGACCGGACACGCTCAATACTTCACACCATCCTCTCAAAAGCAGTTGCTCATCTATCAGAGCGCACGTCTCCCATCAAGGCGAGTTAGGTTCGATTCCCGGCAGCGGTCGCACCTGTATTTTCGCGCATGTAGGAAACGTGATTGATGCCATTGCCAACAGTATCACCCGTGATGGGCTTGCCGATGTCCGGCATATTTTCTCGGGACACTTGACCTTCTTCGCCGCCCTATACGTACTCATACTCAATTAGTGTTTCATTAAATTGTTTCATTAAAATATCTTCATTTTCATATCTTATGGTTTTATTTCCTTCATTAGATTGAAAGTTAAATCTTTTAGGTAAATGTTCATGTGTGTGCTTCGTTCTATCAGTTATTTCTTCATTTATCTCCTGCAGTGTTCATTCAAAATCATGAGAAATTTCAGATTGCTGAAATTATTCTGCACCATTTGAAATATGCTGTCTAATATATTTCTTAGTTGGCATTTTTATGATCGGTTTTTCATGTACACATTTGTCTATATATTCAGTTAATTTGCTTTCAGAATTGAATTTTGAATAACATTTCATACAGATACAATGATGCTTATCTCGTTTATGTATTTCTCAACTAAATAAAGCACTTCTCTAAATAGTATAAAATAAAGTCACTTATCCGCGTCTGTCTGTGTATTCGCTTAGTACTTCTAAACTACTTTATGGATTTTGATGCAGTTTTCAAAACAATTTACAAAATATCTTGAGAAAGGTTTTGGTATATAATTCATTTACTTTTAATGTAAGGATAGTAGATACATGAAGAGCCGTTTGTAATCAAGTCGTAGAAAACCACTTTTAGGGTGCTTACGTGGCTAACGCTGACTAAACCATAAGAGATACATCAAATTAATGTACTACAGAATTGTAGCTCTCAAAAAGGTTTACAGAAAAGTCCGCGATAGCATTTGTCTATCTTTAAGGATGACCCACAGTAAACATTTTTGTCTTTCAACGTATTACTGTAAAAACTAAATTGTTACTGGGCGAAGCCGGGCCGGTTCGCTAGTACATTATATTTACATTCCAACTTTATAATATGGTGCTTTATTTGCTTATATTTTTCACTTGAATTTAGTAACTCAAGTGTTGTATGTTCTGTTCTGTATACAAAAATTTATACACAAAAAAAATTCAAATACATATTGATATTATTTGAATGTATTTAAAATGGATAAGTCATCATTAATGATTTGTATTTCCTAATGTCGTATTGTGATGGTCATATGAATTTTTATTGGGTGGATTAAAAATACTTTTTAGCGCATATTCAAAGCATCTTAAATGTTCTTGTCTTTCACATATAAATGTTATATTTTCTACATTGTTAACATGTATTCAATACTTCTCATTTTTTATAACTCTAGGTAATTCAACGTATGTTCCTCTTTGAAGTGGATCACATTTATCAAAATAAATATCTACTCTTATTACTCTATCAAATTACTTTTAGCACTAAAACTATCATACTTTCTAATGACGTCATTTTTTATTTCGGTTAGTGCAGCATTAATTACGTCTTGATTATTTGTTGATATTATATTTTTAATCGCATGTAGATAATTATTATAAAAACTAACTCGATTACCGTCTAAACTATGCTCTTGATATTGTATTGCAGCTATTAATTCTTGTAAAGGACTTCTTTCTATCTAATTTTTTCTTAAATACATCAACAAATTTATCTGAAGTTGTTTATCAATATTTAACTAAATTACTTTCTGCAGATATACAATACACAGAATAATATGTTATCATTTATTGAAACGCATCTCTTCATCTTATTATCTGTACGTCATCTTTATATTAATGAACGTCATTTAGTAGTTTTTTTTAATCAATTGTTTTACTACATACGGATTCTTTCTTAGCTTTAGAATTAGTAAAAATGCTATCGTCGAAGTTATATTCTGTATTAAATATAGATTTGTAATATTATAATATTCTGTTTCTTGAATTTCTCCCTCTCTCTCCCTACCTCTCTCGCTTCTTTTCGTATATTATAATAATACGTAGATATTGGTCTCTTCAACTCGTCTTTTCTTAGTTTGTAGTATACTTTTATATTTGATGATTTTGCTAACAACTTAAACACCTTCACATACATCATATTTAGATTTTTCTCTGCAGTTTTGCTCTCTATTGATAATGCAAAAATTTTTATCGACTTTTTGTTTTTACCATAAGTGACAAGTACCATTTTAAGATTATTTCAAATAATATTATAATTTTTAAATAATCTAGAATAATACTAATTTTATTTAGCTTTTTATTATGATGTTTTCCAAAATTGGCTTTTATACATTTTTAAAGTATGGTTCTGTGTTTATCTTCAATTGTTTTCAGAGAAAAAAGTAAATAAATAGATTTTGTCACTTTTTACATTTTGTTTTTATCTTACTTACATTAATTTCATTACTAGTAACACTACTATCACTATTGAAATTTGGTTTATTTGACGTTTTCTCTTTCTGGCATATTCATTAAAACATATTCCGCATACGTGTGAATGTTTAACTTATGTTGAGATATGACTAGGAAATAAATAAATATATCATTTCTTCACAATACTTACATTGTTTTGTTAAATAATAATTTACATTTTGTGTAATTTAGTTTCTTTATACTTTCAATGTACAGTTAGTTCACCAAGGAAAAATATTTTGTCTTGTTTATAGAAACCTAAGAGAAAAAATGAAATCCAAACAGTTTGGTAGTTCGGTGTTAAGTATACGTTCCAACAAACGCAAAATACACACTTTGTCTATTTATTATGGAGATTTTATTTTGATAAAATACTCTTTCTGGCAAATTACACTTAAACCTTGGTGCGTCGCAGGAAGTGTTAAACTCTTTTACTTCGGCAGTAATATTTACAGACATAACAGATTAATACCGCATAATTAAACCTATATTACATACTTTCCTTGGTAAGCCTTAGGATATTATATTCTGAAATTAAAAATATCACCTTGAAAATTGAATTTTCAAAACACGAAGTTTTTACGCTTGCAATGTCTACTTGCAATGGCGTTTGCAATATAAGCTAAATACAGTAAAAATTTCTCCTGTTTTGCACTTGTAAAGATTAAACCGCAAAAACTGCTCCAAACAATTTTGTTATTTTTCTGAAATAAATTACAACTGCTTTAATGCAGTAATTGAAAATTGCTAGTTATTTTAGTTACTCGTTTCTTCTCATTTAATTTACAGTGAATTACACTGCTACTGGCACTGATAACTAGTGAATTTCCACTATTTCTTCGGTGAATTATCGTGAAAAGCATTTCACAGATGACAATCAGTGAGGTATCTTTATATAACGCAGGCCCCTCTTCTAGTGAGCTGTTCTTTGGGTATTGAGCAGAAAACGTTAAAAGGGTTTCAAGAGACGGATTTGAACGCTATTATCCTTGTTGACTGCTAGAATCGTTCGGAAGGACTGTGTGGANTAAAGGGTTTCAAGAGACGGATTTGAACGCTATTATCCTTGTTGACTGCTAGAATCGTTCGGAAGGACTGTGTGGAACCTCGTATCGACATCCCGAGATCGACCCCTCGCAGTGCTGTGTAACGGGGACGTTGAGTCCCCCAGCCGTGTAGACCTACTTGTATCGATCAACTCTGCATGGATCATCTCGAGGCTCCGGCCATGCTTCTCCTCCGTCGAGCACCGCTTCCCTCCTTCTCCATCGCTCTCGGTGACACTGCGAGGCTTAGAGTGATGGATTATCCCCGCGGAGCGCGTTTGCCAAATGCCGCGAGCCTAAACCCCCGGCTCGCCTTCAGTTTTTTCACTTTCATCCGTAAATGTGCAGCGAGCTAATGGATGGCGTGACAGATGAAACGTCTCCACAGGAAACACGTTAGCGGGATTACGGCCGCATATAGGATTATTCATAAAGCGTCACGCCGCCCTACAGCAATGATTTAAGGCATCGTAAATGTCACTCTTGCAATACAAAATGAGTGTTTCAAACGGCCCCTGCTATCCTAAATAATAAAGTTTGATATTAATTTTACTACAACAGTAATTTATTTTGTTATTTAATGGCCAATTTACCAAAGAGTCCGCGCGGTAAATATAAAGGGAGAATTAAAATAAATAAAAAAATATATATAAATTTATTTACGAGAATTTTTAGACATAGTTCTTACACAACATTCATCTTATTACTCGGCATCAATGCACATAAATAAATGCAAGACAAACGTACCTTAAAAAAATTTGAATTTTTGCAATTGTTGTATGGTAAAGAGGATAATATAGGGTCCGGCATAAAAACCTCCCACATTTTGAAGGACAATAAGCAAAGCAAGATAAATTGTAGGCAAGCATTTATTACAAAATATGGTTTGACACGCAATGCAGCCTATTTGCACTAGGTCTTGTAAATGATGTCTTCCGAATGATGGCCGCCATTCCTGATGCACATTATCGATCGTGTTCGGAAGAGTTCCATCACGCGCTGAGTGAGTTGCGGCGTAATGTTGGCAATTTCTTGGCTTATTGCAGATTTCAGTTGGTCAATGGTTAGTGTACGGTAGCGGTAAACATTAGCCTTGAGTTGTCCCCAGAGGAAGAAATGGCAAGGGCTGAGATCTGGCGACCGCGCGGGCCACCTGATGTCACCATGTAATGAGACCACGCGGCCGGGGAGCTATGCTCTGAAAGCAGCCGTTGAGACCTCGCCGTGTGAGTGGTAGCGCCACGCAGTTTAAACCACACATCCGGGATGGCAAGTTGTGGTTCTATAAGTGTGAGTAAGATTTGCACCCACTGGGCGGCCGTCACTGTAACTGTGCGCCCTTATAAAGCACTATAACACCGAAATCGCCAATGGTGAGAGACCTGAAAAATTTGCGAGTTCAACGACCTGCAGGCTGAACTCTACAGTCTTATGTACAAATATGCCGATGTCGACTGCACATTGGTTGTCTGCTGTCACAGTGGAAGGCGACGTTTGGGCCAGCGTTCTCCAGGAGGTGTCAAACATCGTGTGGTCCAATGGCTAAAGTTATATAAACACAGGTGTTTTGAATTCTAGCTTGTCCCAAAATGAATCCGCGAATTTTTCAGGTCTCTACCAAAGGTGCACCACGCAGTGACATGTGGAATGTGTAGGGGTCTTTCATGAAGTTGGAGATGATTGATTTCAACCCAACAACGGAAATGTTTTCCTTGTTAACGGCACCAGTCAAGTGGGAGTGTGCTTCGTCACTTGAAACCCGCACAGTACGTGCAGGCACATTTGCAAGGAAGAGCTCACAGCACGTGGTTCGGTTTTCCCCAGTCCCGCTCAGTAAACTCTTGAACGACCATGATTCGGTACGAGTGAGATTTCAAATCTTCGTGCAAAATTCTCCTGACACTTCGATCCGATATTCCCAAAGCAGATGCATGTTTTACTGAAGAACGTTTGGGAGATGGCACAATGCGATCGTCTTAGTCGATGTCAAATGCGGGAGGTTCGCCTTCTCTATCGTGCAATAAAAAAATTGCATTGTGTGTAATATCATATTGCGTGATAAACCTGTGCCTGCTATTATTCGGGCTTTTGTTATTGCCCTTCAAAATGTGAGGTTTTTATGCCACATACTGTATCTATCACTCGCCAGTGGAAGACTATCGCACTATTTAATTTTACTGAATGTAAGTCAGATAAATGAGCGTTGCACATCGGAAACATTTTTAATACTCAAGCAAGAACATTTCACTATTTAAAAGGACTGAATGGCGTACTGACACATATTATCACAGAAACGCCCAGTTATTTTAATTTTATTTACCGTATATAAGACATTTTCAGATACGGTAGTCTTGGATTCATTTGCGATATGTGTATAATAGAGGTCATTAGCAAAACTTGATTTTAACCGTAAAGTTAAAACTGAAAAATTCAAAGGTTAACAACACTTCAAATAAAATGTTTTCATGTTTATATATGCAATTCTTTTCCTGAGTTATTCTAATTGAGAACATTGTCTTTCGTCAGGTTGTGTAACGCATTTTTTGTTCAATATCGAACAACTGCTTATTCATAACCAGTTATGTTTTATTATTAATCCAATAAAATCTCCTACATAATATATTTTATTCCTGTATCATGCCATAAATGCCTTATTAATTTGGGATTTACCATCACCTAAATGGACGAAAACAGAAATCATCACTTAAAAAATATTACCTCCTCCTCCCGTAATCTAAGTCTGGTTTAGTTCAGCACGTTAATTCCAAAAGTATCACTCACCTTTATAAACGTTAACATTACCTGTACATTTCTTATTTATGGGTGCCTTTCGTGTAACATTAATCACACGTTTATCGCCACACTTGATGAGAATAGAGTGAATCCTATAAGAGCTACACTATATTAAAACTTAATATTTATTAGTCACTATCTCTCAAAATGATATTTAAAAGATTTTGTAAATTAAAATATGTAACAGCCATTCTATGTACTGTAGATACGTCAAGTTAACAAAATTAGTTTTTAAAATGAAAAAAATATATGATCTATCTCACTGAAATTTGTTATACTGCCTGCTTATAAAATTTATATATTTGAAGTTATAAAATTCGGGTGGCCTCGAGTTTGTTGTAATTTGGTATAAGAGTATATAAATTATGCCGATCCGAGAACAAGGGCTGAGGGTTGTGTCTCAGCCACCATCTTAGATCCACCAACTTGAATGACATAAAGGGCTTAAACATACATTCCTGGAATGTATGTTTATGGAATATATGGAATGATACCTGCAAATTGAATTTCACGAGCCTGCCTCCTAAGAGTTCGCAAATTATATTCGCGAACTTAAATGCCTGTACATATTCTCTTACGAGCCGACTTGCGAAAAACTGTGGTTTGCTGCATAATTATTTAAAAAGAGTAATAAAAACATTCAATGTGAGCATAGGCACATATAATTTAGACTCCGACTGAAAATAACGATATATTTTTATACAACATTTGCCTTTATAAAGTTTTCAAAATTTTAAATACGATGAATTTTCGATACGTTTTAGTAATTTTTTTTTTTTTAGATTTGGGCATTTTTAAAATAATAAATATAATAATTCGAATTATTTATCAAAGAATCGATTCCTAGATGTCTGATCGTTTCACGATTGTTTTGACAAGGTCAGCTGCTCTGCCTGCCAATGCATGCTTGCAAACTCAACTCCAGTAACCTAAATGAAATAATAAAAATTATATTCTATATTTAAGTACATCTTTTTATAATTTAAAATAATATATACTCAAAAAGAATTATGACTATACGAAGAAAAAATCTTATTGCTGGTCTATATAAGTCTCAGATATTAAAAAACCTATATAAAATTATTACTACCCATTAGAATAATTACGACAATATATTTATTCGTCCCCATACCCATTATATTACATATACTTCCTTTAAATCCTCGTAGCAGCACAAGTCCCGATAGCCGAGTGGTCTAAGGCGTCTGCATGCCTACCCAAAGTTTGGCAGTTCAATCCCGCCCTCCTCTAGACGATATTTTGAGCTATGCAAAAATTAAATGAAAAGCCCCTAGTGCTCAACTCTAGCTGCCATCTCCATAAACAAATATGGTGATAAAACGATTGACTCGCGCACCCTGGCAACAGCCGATGTAAACAAAAAACAAGTGGAAACAAGATAGCGGAAAAGATGGCGGATGGCAGAAACAAGGTGGTGTATGGAAACAAAATGGCCTACAGAAACAAAATAGCGGACGAAAACAAAATGGTGGACGGGAAAAAAATGACTGCTGTGAGGTCATTCAAGATATCGGATCCAATTTGGTGGCCGAGCCACAGAGCTACAGCCCTCAGCCCATGTCCTCGGATCGGCATATTGTATCTACTCATAAGGATTAAAAAATATTTGAATGGGAAAACCTACACCAACACCGCAAGCTGAATGATTTTGTAAGCGTCCGTCTTTAAAAGATAGTTATATTTAGGATACAACGCATTGCACATCAGATTGACGTTGTTTTCTCCATAGTTGTAATGATGCTTGTCAACGTCTCACATAATAAACATTAAATTTGCCAATAGTATATAATCCGCCGGTTCTAGCTCAATTTTTGCATTGCTCAACTTTATTTTAAAAAAAACAATCATTTTAAGATTAAAACGGACAAAAGTCATTATCAATACTTGTTTTGGCTTCACTCAAATTAGTACAGACAACCTTCCTCTTGATATTTGTTATCTTAAAATATTATTCTCTCATTGAAAATAATTAATTCAAAAACTTTAGTCTTACATTTTATATATTACTTTCTCCAAGAGTTAACGCCCAGATAATAACACATTGAGAACGAAGAATAGCCCAGTACAATATGGCATGATAATATGTATGTTTATACGCGAATGGAAAATAGCGGAATATAAAATTACGTGAATTATATATATAATTAAGAGAGCACTATATCATGCATAAAGATTGTCCATTTTTTCATATCTTTTAAACTTCTATATGTTATAAAATTAGATTTTTCCATTCCTGAAAAACAAAAAATGTAATGTAAAAGACGGGCGAAACACATTTATTTCCCTTGAATTTTTTTTAATAGCGACATGTTATGCAAGGGTTGCAACTCTCTTTCTCTTAGCCACCCAGAAATACAAGTTTTCATCATACATAATTTTTTAACGTTTGTAAAACCATACAAGTTCTTCAGATTTACCTTCGAGAGAATTCCACCGCTCTTGGGAAGTCCGGTGTTTTCAACTTCTGTTTTTTGTGTCAGAGAACTACGACTAAGCACTTTGTAACGTGAAAACCAACGTTAATGACAAACATAGAATCATAGTTTTTAAAGGAAATGCATATTGATGACATGAAGATCCATTTTAAATTTATCCTTTCTCAACTAATTTACACACTACCCTAGGTACTTTGTTTGCATTAAACGTGACAAAATTCTCACAGATGTCAAGACGATGAATATAGGTTCCAATTAATTACAACAAGAATTTTATTTCGTGCCATTACACATGCGAATTAAAAAAATTAATTTTTGTTTTATTTTAACAGTAATCTGTAAGAAACATTCTCTAAAGAATATCGTTGAAACAAATGTCATCGCCCGTATTTGATGCATGGAATTGGTGCAGTAGTTTTTGGTTTCATGCCCAACCATTTGGTTGGTGGGCTGAAGAAAGTTTTAAAATATGTCTACGCAGATCCACGGACTTGTAGTTCTTGGCGACATTTGGCGTGTTTGCAGTTCTGCTTCGGCGCGCAGCGTCATTTAAACGTTGTCGGCCACGCTGGGGTGGAGACGGCAGCAAAGTTATAACTAGGCCCCGCCCGCTTGCGGAAATCAGCAAATCGATCTATCCTGTCGCTCACCGAAACAGGAAGGAGTAGGCGCTACCCCTGCTTCCTGTCGTCTGCTCACCCTATTACTTGTGTTTAGGGGTTGGCGGTCTGAGTTTCCCTCCGTACTATACTTCCCGGAGGGTGTTTCTCTTGGTATAAACGTAGAGGTATAGTCTGTTAGCAGTTTCTTCACACTTTTTGGATCACACATTTTAAAAATCACCATACGTATAACGTACTTGGTTCTTTCCCTATACATGACATGTATCATAATCGTTTCATNCACATTTTAAAAATCACCATACGTATAACGTACTTGGTTCTTTCCCTATACATGACATGTATCATAATCGTTTCATAATTATGTTAACAAAAATTACCATATTTTGGGTAAAATTAAACATTAACATTTATTTTACCAATGATTAATCACATTTATTTTATATTTTATATGAATGAAAACAGGGAGAAAATAGGTGTGTTGTTAATGCCNCACATTTTAAAAATCACCATACGTATAACGTACTTGGTTCTTTCCCTATACATGACATGTATCATAATCGTTTCATGATTATGTTAACAAAAATTACCATATTTTGGGTAAAATTAAACATTAACATTTATTTTACCAATGATTAATCACATTTATTTTATATTTTATATGAATGAAAACAGGGAGAAAATAGGTGTGTTGTTAATGCCTAGTAATAAGAAGTTCTTATGTATTATTAAAGTGATTACGCACGAATGTTGTGCGCTGCCCTTTAGTGTAATTTTCTATAAATAGTTGAGCTTTGTTTGTGTGAGGTGGAGGAATATCCTGAACTTATAACTTGAGTAGGACGTCAGAAACGTTGGAAGTAACCGTAAATGGACTATGAGTGAACATTTCGCGAATTTATTTCGCAACCGCTTGGACTTCTCAGTCCTTCACACACANGAGGAATATCCTGAACTTATAACTTGAGTAGGACGTCAGAAACGTTGGAAGTAACCGTAAATGGACTATGAGTGAACTTTCGCGAATTTATTTCGCAACCGCTTGGACTTCTCAGTCCTTCACACACACTCACAGAGCCAAACATGTATATTTAGTTTCCCCAACAAAATATTTTGTTGAGTAAAAAATACGTGAAAAGCAACCAAATTAATTTTATTCATATAACCAAATACACGCTTGAATTAACAACACCCCTGTGTTGGACCAAAAGAAATTAGCAAGTCAACTAAAAATACAATCAACTGTAAATATTTGTTTGGCCACTCATTGATTGCCTTTAGTCGAAAATACTTCTCAAGAGTTTGTTTGTATTTTTAAAAATAATTATAATAGTAACAGTGTTCGTTCGTGCAATTATTGCTGCTAAACAATGGTACAAACACCCTAAAAAACAAGATCAATAAGAAATATAAAAAAAAACTGTCAAACTTGAAATATTTATTTGCACGCGTTGTCTGATATTCTAAATATATGTATGTAAAAACATCCTGACTTAACTAGCAGTTGGTTTAGCTGAGGTTGCGAAGACGTTCAAATCCAGCTTATCTAGGTACTAATCTCGGTCGGGTTAAAAANAGCAGTTGGTTTAGCTGAGGTTGCGAAGACGTTCAAATCCAGCTTATCTAGGTACTAATCTCGGTCGGGTTAAAAATAACATTTATATTGATCGAAACTGTTTAATGTACTTTACATTCAACAAATATTTTGTTGTGCCAACCAAAATTTTGATTAGAGAAACAAATAAAAACAACGAAATAATTTTTTTTCCAATAAAAAAATATTTTATTGCCCTTAAAAACCATTAATTTGTTTGCGCCAAACAATATTTGTTTGATTCAACAAAACCTTTTTCTCAGTGCAGTTGTTTATTTATTGGATGTTGCCATACTTCGATGCTTTTTTTTAACTCAACATAATTGCACGCGATACGCCGCTGGAAAGTTAGTCGAGTCGTCAGTCAGCGCCAGCTAACTAACTCGCCAGCCAGCAGCGCAGCCAATAGAGTATGCCATCATAAGAACTGCCACGTCATTTCGTCTCTATGTACTTATCTATTATGTGGTGATAAGGTCACATTGTTCATTCCCGTATATTACAGGCTAAAAAATTGAACATGACATTTTAAACCTACTGTTGCTCGCTCACAGAAGGAACGCTAGAGTATATATACAGAATGCTATTTTAACTATAGGCTATGTAAAGTGAACATTTTTGAAAGCCCTCTCATTAGGTGTAATAGTCGGTAAATATATTTTGTTTTAGACTTAAGCGTTAACTTCCGAGTTCTGTGGAATATATACACTTTGTTTATTACTTACACGTCTATAATTATTTTAAAATGTGGCGGAAGGATGAAAAATATCTGATAGGATAAAAGTAATTAGGGCCTCCTATACATGTCGGAATTCAAACCACGGCATCTATCTATCTAAATATACAATAAATCCTAGTAATACAATGTTTGGAAAATTCGTCTGGCTTTTTTAATTGAAATTGAAGTTAACAAAACTGTGCCGGCAGTCCGCAACTTCAGGTACCTGCGTGCACAACAAGTTGCATATCCCGAAGGCGAAAGGAGCTGACTCGCCACAGGACACCATAAACTTGAGATACATGTGCGCCGCTAGTGGTTCCTTGTTAGTACATGCGTGTCAAGTTACATGAANAGCAGTTGGTTTAGCTGAGGTTGCGAAGACGTTCAAATCCAGCTTATCTAGGTACTAATCTCGGTCGGGTTAAAAAGAACATTTATATTGATCGAAACTGTTTAATGTACTTAACATTCAACAAATATTTTGTTGTGCCAACCAAAATTTTGATTAGAGAAACAAATAAAAACAACGAAATAATTTTTTTTCCAATAAAAAAATATTTTATTGCCCTTAAAAACCATTAATTTGTTTGCGCCAAACAATATTTGTTTGATTCAACAAAACCTTTTTCTCAGTGCAGTTGTTTACTTATTGGATGTTGCCATACTTCGATGCTTTTTTTTAACTCAACATAATTGCACGCGATACGCCGCTGGAAAGTTAGTCGAGTCGTCAGTCAGCGCCAGCTAACTAACTCGCCAGCCAGCAGCGCAGCCAATAGAGTATGCCATCATAAGAACTGCCACGTCATTTCGTCTCTATGTACTTATCTATTATGTGGTGATAAGGTCACATTGTTCATTCCCGTATATTACAGGCTAAAAAATTGAACANCTGTATATTACTGGCTAAAAAATTGAACATGGCATTTTAAACCTACTGTTGCTCGCTCACAGAAGGAACGCTAGAGTATATATACAGAATGCTATTTTAACTATAGGCTATGTAAAGTGAACATTTTTGAAAGCCCTCTCATTAGGTGTAATAGTCGGTAAATATATTTTGTTTTAGACATAAGCGTTAACTTCCGAGTTCTGTGGAATATATACACTTTGTTTATTACTTACACGTCTATAATTATTTTAAAATGTGGCGGAAGGATGAAAAATATCTGATAGGATAAAAGTAATTAGGGCCTCCTATACATGTCGGAATTCAAACCACGGCATCTATCTATCTAAATATACAATAAATCCTAGTAATACAATGTTTGGAAAATTCATCTGGCTTTTTTAATTGAAATTGAAGTTAACGAAACTGTGCCGGCAGTCCGCAACTTCAGGTACCTGCGTGCACAACAAGTTGCATATCCCTAAGGCGAAAGGAGCTGACTCGCCATGCGGAGGGCACCTTCACAAAGGACACCATAAACTTGAGATACATGTGCGCCGCTAGTGGTTCCTTGTTAGTACATGCGTGTCAAGTTACATGAACAATGGCAGATTAGCGATTGAGCAGTAAAATATGCTAGAAGTGATTGCGTTTTATTTCCAACACCACACAAACAGCAGTATTGACGATGCAAGGTTAGAACCTATTTCATGGTGGACTATGTACATATACGTGACAAACAGCTCTTTAGCAATTATGGCCCTGCCACACCCCGGCCTCCCAGTAGGCGGGGAAGAGGGATCACGCCCTCTCATCGCAGACATGACCAGCGCTCACCGAAATTGATCAAACCCGTAGCTCCGACCTTTCATCAGGCCACACCGAGCATAACCCCGATCTGATTTACCAGATCGCACCGAACATGTCCTACCACAAGGCCTGAGATCTTAGCACTCAGTTTACCAAGCGTGTGGTCTGGCCGGAGCACTACCCACACCCCTGACGTCATCTCGGGGACGCCCCCGGAGCAGTGTCTGCTCACCGCCCGGCTCCTCAACAAGAGGGGGAATCTCTCCGAGCCTCCTCAATGATGCGAAGTCAACCACTGCCAGCACGAGTCCAACCTCACCTGATCCGTACACCAGAGAGAACCTCCGTATGGGCCAAACAGATCATCCCGTGCTACCTCTTATTTTCCATGGCACTTATGGGTTTTCCAATGCCTGATCGCCAGGGCCCCACCCACGGGCAGGGAGACGCGGAGAATCTCTGAAACAGGTGGGTACCGTCATCATAGTCCGGTTTTATACCCTGAGTTTTCGTCACTGAAAGCCGTGCTCGCCACGCCGCCCATAAGGCTGGGCTCCGCTGACATCAGACACACGTCCTTTACCATCCCAGAATTTCTTCACAGGGAAATTCCTGTTTTGGGCCCCAGTGGCCTGAGTGCCAAGAGGTCCAACACCCCGCCAAGTGGTCGGGCCTTGGTACTATCTATCGGCCCAAGCCATCACGGCAGATACCCCTATACAGCCGCTAGGAAGCTGATTCCCATAGGGACCGGGCGGCAGAGCCCAATTCGTTCAAACGGGGGTGGCACGAGAAGCCTTGGATTGCCATGGATGTTGAGAGGCTATAAGAGACGCATCACCCATCCTTTCAAGAAATCGGTAAGTAGGTTGGGCTCGGTTACTATAGCATAGTACTGCCACACCGCCTCAAGTGTCCAACCTACGCTCCTCCCACCGGAGTGACCGTATGATCCTCCCCCCGGTGGACTATGTACAGGCGGTCGCCCGAATGGCACGCCAGTTTCGTTCCCCTTCGTGATATGCAACTTGTTGTGCACGCAGGTACGTGAAGTTGCGGGCACCTGGCGCTGTTTTGCTGACTGCAATCTCAATTTAAATGTACTAGATGAATTTTCCGAACATCTTGCTACAAAGACTTTTAGTTTATGATAGCCCGCAGATGTATCTATCTTAAAGTCACTTGGCCTAAAATTTCAGATCACAGATTGTAGTTAGGTTTAAAATTATATTTATTTGAAATCATTTCAGGCCAAATTACGAGTACCCTCGCATATTATTCAGAGACCAAACCGTATTCCCCGTCGTTTAACACGCTGTTTCTCAAGACTTATATGTTTTTTTTTTTATTATTAACTGTTATCAAAATAAAAAACTGCCAATTCTAAAATTGATTTCGTACGTATGTACTGTAACAATGTAAGCAAACCAGGTTATGAACTTGCCTAAATTTTGCTTGTATAAATACATAGGTAAAACTTATAATTGTTAAAGAAAAATCTTTGAAAACATTTGGTTGGTAAAATTTTGTATGAAGTTAACAGGAAAATGGCTAAAGTTCGTAAAATGTATCTATGCTATTAATGGGCGTGTAACATGTATTAAAAGACTACATTTATCTGGACACATCAAATAATTGAAGTGGTGACTTGATTTCGCTATCAGATTTTGTAGCGACTGATATAATGAAGCGAAATATTAAATAGTAATGTTGGTCACATCAAATACGTTTGAAAAAGCAAAGATGTTTACTGTCAATAAGTTGTTGATTGCGTAAATATATATAGTGTAAGTTAATAGAACAATAAAATTTTTCCTTCAATTAATTTTATAGTGAGAACCAAATCATGTATCTCACATGTGTTGTTTAAGCTATGCAGGTCGTCATGTTTAATACTAATTCCGACTATAACACGTTTCCATACAGGCGTACACTAAGTCATAACCAGTGACGTAAAATAATTTAAATATGTGCCTAACAAAGGCACACAAATATTGCGAAATATTTTGGTAAACAAATTTCGCNCGGTGACGTAAAATAATTTAAATATGTGCCTAACAAAGGCACAAAAATATTGCGAAATATTTTGGTAAACAAATTTCGCAGGTTTAGACTAAATATTTCCGATTCAGATTGAATTCGGGACCTTAAGAGTGCTGGTTACCAATTGACGCTCCCCGCGTCCATGTATTTTGGCCGTCAGAACACACGCGCCAGCGAAGCTTGCAGGTGGTCAACACCAATAAATATTAAGGGTGGCGGACGTGTCCAAAAAGGATCCCGCGTCTTACAGCTGCAAAGGCGGGCCACCCAAGCTTTCTGCACGTGCCCCTGTCCTGCACGTGCAGACGGCATCCGGAGGCAACGGAAGGCACCAGGGCGCGGACACAGCTGCACTGGGCAGCTGCACCAAGATACGCCGAGGTCCCACGACCCC
>NQII01000294.1:1040405-1055995 GCA_002778355.1 Clitarchus hookeri | reverse complement strand
GCCGACGGGAACCGAAGAGGGCGGAACGAGTCCGCGAGGAGACGACCACGGCAGCCGGCCGTCATCAGACGCAGTGTGGACCCGAGAAGGAGGAACTTCGAGGGCAGTCGCCGAGACGCCCATCAGACGCAGAGTCCTGCCAGTTCCAGCTCACCAGACCTCAACTGCAGGACCAACTACCCGCCCAGCAAACCAGATAAGTACAGTCATCCAGCGTGTGTGAAGAGTACTACCCCCCTACACCCCCCTTTGTATAAACGGGAAGGAGTTGTCTCTAGAGCTCGTGTGTGAATTATAACTTGTTCAAGCAATAATAAAACTAGAGTGTTTTTTTTTTTAACTCCAATCGCCCTGTGTTTACTTCAGTAGTAAATTGGTCCTTTAGACAACAGTGTCAATCACCTTCCTCCAAAACCACAGCTCTAGGAGTTGTCACAATAAATTCACTTTTTTTGTACTTGTACAGAACACCATTCAACTTGTAAACATTACTTATAAGTACTCTTTCCACGCATAAAAATGTTTTATAGTTTTTGCATAATGCCATATCAAAGTAACAATTTTAGAGTTTTTGGAACGTACAAATAAAACCAACGAAATCATTTACAGAACATTTAACGACGGTGATTGTAAAGGTAATTTCTTAATTAATTTTAATGTGTGCTTAGCAAAATTTATTTTAGAAAAANATTTAACGACGGTGATTGTAAAGGTAATTTCTTAATTAATTTTAATGTGTGCTTAGCAAAATTTATTTTAGAAAAATCATAGACTGCTACAAATTAAAAATATAAAAAAACTTTCCTTGTTTTGAGCATTTTTTACAAATTGCGACAACACTTAATGGCTTGATTTTGAAGATTCCTTAAAGTAACTAATTGTGAAGTTTGTCAGTGTGAAATATCTCAATTCGGTGAGTTAGTTTTCATTATTTGTACGTCCCAAAAACATTATCATTGCGATTTATACAGGCCATTGTGTGAAAATAATGCTGTTTAAAATTCTTAAGTACGTAATGTATACAAGTTGAACAGAAGTTGTACAGAATTCTGTACAAATGTAAAATAATGAATTGTTCGGTAACCAGCGCCTTTAAATACTCAGATTTTGGTACATTTCACTGACTCGTAGGTCAGCAAAATACTGTCGCTAATTCAGATTGACACAGTGGCAAAACTTCGAACCCGTATTCCGGAGGACCTGAGCTCCAAACCCGATCCGGACATCCTGGTTTGTGTTCTCCGTGCTTTCCGGAAATAATTCCAAGCGAATGCTGGGATGGTTTCTTACTACAGGCCATGGCCGATCACTTCCCCGTTCCTCTTACTCTCAGCAACTTGTTCTACCATTCATCACCTTGCTGTGGACGATACGTTGAACCCTACCTACCAACCAGAATCATAACTTAAGAGTCTAAGAATCACGACAGACGTTTTCAACACTTGCCAATTTATGTATGTCTGTGTATGTGTTTGTGTGTGTGGGACGTCAAACGCTACGAAAGTTGTGTCGATCACAAGTCTACGACAACGAGCGAAGTGCAAATGCTGCTCCGTTTCTGGAGGTATCTGTGAGCTGCGGAGTCCCTCATTATATCGTTTGTGCTTACTCTCTTCAACTCAAAGTTTCTTTTCCAAAAACTTCAAGTTGTAATTTCAGGACCAGCACGAATTGTAGAGATGCAACCCTCCCTGCTACTTAAAGAAAAAAAAAGTGAGTCTTGTGATGATATCGCTCCAAGTTCGCTGTATAAAATTTGGACATTTAAAAGAAGTAATTTGGCTTCGATTGGTTCTGCATAATTTTGTTGTGAGCCCATTTATAGTAGGCTGTTGGACAAAATTTACTAAGTATTTAGTTTAGCACCTTTAATAACTAACACACCAAGAGTAAATTTTCANTACTAAGTATTTAGTTTAGCGCCTTTAATAACTAACACACCAAGAGTAAATTTTCAGAACTATAAATATTATATTTCTGTTTAATCGTCGCCCGTGACCAAGTCGGAGATCCTTTAAGTTGGAAGTTAAGCTTACGTTACATATACATGTGTGTATGTGTGTGTCTATTGAAGTGATTATAGGCTGTTCACAGTAAACTGAGCACTTTCGAAAACGCTGCTTAAGATCTACTTGTATGCATATTGTGTAGTCTTCCCCCATACGTAAAATTAACATTGCTATGGGCCTGATCATTTTATTCATGTGTCGGCCTAGTAAAAGTATGAAATTGCTAGAATAGTAAACGTTTTACAAATTCAATCATTCTTACACTTTGGCCTTGGTGCCTTGGTGCATAAAAACACCGAAAGCAAAATACAACATTCCATTGTCCACAAATGTTTACCGAACACTTCAAATTCAACGTTTTGACACGGAACTGCTTTCCCTCCAATGTTTTCAACTTAATTTTATGCATGCCAGTTAGTGTACCCCTTAAAATATACGCAGATAGTGGCAGTGACATTTTTCTAATGTTGATTTTAAANGATGCATGCCAGTTAGTGTACCCCTTAAAATATACGCAGATAGTGGCAGTGACATTTTTCTAATGTTGATTTTAAAAGTGCTCATTTCACAATGAACAACCCTAGCCTACCTGCAGATATTTTCACGCAGTTAACTTAAACCGTTTAGAGCAGCAAGTCGTTGACCGAATAAAGGAAGTAATGGTCTACCGAAACTGAAACGCATGTTTTGGTATCCCTCGATAATTTTAACTGATCATCTTTCGAACGGAGAACACACGCGCGTATTCCCGGCCATTCCTATGGCCGGGCAGCTGTGAGCGCTCACGCTGTATATTATGCCGATGATTGACGAAGGCGAGGCGATCGTCCTCGAAGTGGCAGGAACACGGGGCGAACGTGTATCGTTCCGGCAATGCCTGTTCGCAGGGTGGTGGGGGGGTGACACCTGAGAACCCGTTATCCAATCAGAAGCCGGTAAGCCTTACACACACTAGAGTGCCCGACTACCCAGTCGGCTTAGCTGTAAATTTTTTTAAGTAACTACGAACGTAAGTTTCCCTGCATCTCGCTTTGTGGTGTTTTTTTTTCCTTGGACATATACAAATGTGTTGGCAAAAAAATATCAGTACCTATTTTTAAAAATAATATTTAGAATGCCAGTTCCCAAGTGCCGAGAAGCCGCAGTGGTATTTGTAGTGGTTGGACCACTCGCCTCCCACCAAGGCAAACTGCATTCGATTCCCGGCGGGGTCACCTCCGGATTTTCGATTGTGGGAATCGTGCCGGACGATGCCGCTGGTCGGCGGGTATTTTTTTCTGGGATCTCCCGCTTCCACCAGCTTTTCATTCCGGCACTGCTCCACACTCATGTCGCTTTACCCTCGTTGGCTCTCAAGACCTCGATTTTAGAGCAGCCCACGCATGTACGAGTGTGCCTCGCGAGCGAAGCTCCGCTCGGCGTCGAGAGAAGGAGACTCGCCCGTGTGTGTGGGGCGTCACGAGCCGAGCCGAGCCGTGCCGAGCCTGACGTGGCTCGGTACGGCTCAGCTCGCCGCTGTCTCGCCATTGGCTTGCACGTGTTCGGTGAGTCGGAAGCCAGGCTCGTGTATCGACACGCGCTTACAGCACGTCTCCTGTGTTTGTAGCGAGGATGTCGTCGTCCGAGGCGAACGAAACGTTTACGAGTCCTGATTTTCTGACATCGTTTTTTGGAAGACTACCGGGAATTGCTCGTTTTGTGGAAGGTTCTTATTGCTGACTATGTGAATAGGGCAAAGCGTGATGAGGCCTGGGATCTACTCGCGCAATCCACACGGGAGAAAATCGCTGATGCAGACTTGCGTTTCGTAAAAAAAAAAATTGATAACATCCGGACTTTGTTTAGAAAAAACTGTGCCACGTGCGAGATACCAAAAGAAGAGGTACTTCGAAGGATGAAGTGTACAAGCCTACATTATAGTACTACGATATGGTTCTTTTCCCGGCAGATCAAGACGGCCCCAGAGAAAGCATGAGTAATTTGGATGTCGGATCTGAAGATGTTGGCGTTGGCGGACTACAATCAACATCTTTGACAGAGGTAACGTGCACTAAAAAAATGTATTGTAAATTTTAGTAAGGCATTCTTTGTGCAAGTACAGACCTTTTTAAAATACAATGATAATCTTTGTAAAATGTATTAGTTGTAACTTTACAAGGGCCGTTTTTGTAACACGAGAAGGCAAATTTATGTTACATGTATGTTATATAAACGATACGTGTGAAGTTATTAATAACTGACGAAACGTTTTGAATTTCGGGTACTTAACCTAAGGTTCCAGGTTCAAACCCTGATGCCACCGGGGTTTTTTTTTGCGTGAATGTAAGTTGAATACGTGTTTCCCACTTTTCTTTATTCTTTATTTATAACATTCTCTTCATAAAAATGGTTATACTACCTTTTGTACAAAAATGTNTTCCCACTTTTCTTTATTCTTTATTTATAACATTCTCTTCATAAAAATGGTTATACTACCTTTTGTACAAAAATGTTAATTGGTATACAAGCTTATAGTTTTTAATATTAGAAATGTTTGGTTTATATACTTTACAAAGAATTTCGTTGTAGTCCTGCAAAGGATATCCTTGGCAACTTAGTTTCGAAAGATTTGCCTTGTAAAGGTACACATATTTTAGGNGTTGTAGTCCTGCAAAGGATATCCTTGGCAACTTAGTTTCGAAAGATTTGCCTTGTAAAGGTACACATATTTTAGGTGTAATATTCTAAAGTTAGTAAACATTTTGAAACGACCATCGACTAATAATACACATAAATTCGGAACGATACTCAGAAAAGTTTAAGGTATTGCCAGAAGAATGTCAGAAACCTAGGAATTCAGCCCATGATGTTCATTAGCCTACTACTATAGGGAATTGGCATTGCATTGTACCACAAACGTACAATTTAGCGCAATACCTGGTTGCTCACCATCCTATCTTGGAATGGAACCTTTCCTGGGCCATTTAAGTATTTAACATAAGTGTCTCGACTGGCAGATGCTTCATTTGTAGGCTTTACCTGACGCACATCACGAACCAAATCAAAACGTCTTTGAGGTTTCTCTTGTCTCCAGACTCCTTCCTCAACACATTATTTTCCCATATTACCTCCGTGAAACATCTGACATGGTATATACTGCGTTCTATTACGCCTCCGAAGGAAATTGTGTAGAACAACACAGGCCATCATAATGTCGTCAACTTGTGGTGTCACCAAGTTAATAGTTGTACGAGAAATACGGAAATGCGCCGCAAGTACTCCAAATACATTTTATACACAGCGTCTCGCATGGCGTAATCTANTGTACAAGAAATACGGAAATGCGCCGCAAGTACTCCAAATACATTTTATACACAGCGTCTCGCATGGCGTAATCTATATTTGCATTTTTTTTTTCGTGCGTAAGGTCTGTACGAGGGAAGGGTTTCAAAAATATTGTGCGCAGTGCAAAAGCCTCATCTGCAATGAACTCAAAGTTCGTGTTCCCCACTGTGTCATCATTCTTTGCAAGAGCAAGTTATCCATCCTTTAACTTTATGTAGAAAAGCTTCCCGTCCAAGCAACCACCACAATTAGGGAAGTTCTACGTTAGATTCAAACTCTCTAGCAATCCTTTACCATTCTTGTAAAGAGGTGGGGAATTGAAACGAATACAATATAGTGTTAGTTAGAGGCTGTCACACTAACAAAACACAGGTGCGCTCACACAAAATTATTTGGCATAAGGTTTTCATTTCTCAGAAAACACTACNTTGTACGAGAAATACGGAAATGCGCCGCAAGTACTCCAAATACATTTTATACACAGCGTCTCGCATGGCGTAATCTAAATTTGCATTTTTTTTTTCGTGCGTAAGGTCTGTACGAGGGAAGGGTTTCAAAAACATTGTGCGCAGTGCAAAAGCCTCATCTGCAATGAACTCAAAGTTCGTGTTCCGCACTGTGTCATCATTCTTTGCAAGAGCAAGTTATCCATCCTTTAACTTTATGTAGAAAAGCTTCCCGTCCAAGCAACCACCACAATTAGGGAAGTTCTACGTTAGATTCAAACTCTCTAGCAATCCTTTACCATTCTTGTAAAGAGGTGGGGAATTTAAACGAAAACAATATAGTGTTAGTTAGAGGCTGTCACACTAACAAAACACAGGTGCGCTCACACAAAATTATTTGGCATAAGGTTTTCATTTCTCAGAAAACACTATACCACAATTCAATAACGATTTGTACTGTGCTAGTTCCCGAACAGTTCGTAGTTGGATGGAATGTCTTCATAATATACTTTTAAATACAACTGCATACGTGTATTTTGCGACTCACCCCGTGCAAATGCACTCTAGAGTGTTTTTCGTACGTTTCAAGATGCTAGAGCGTTTTTCTTACTTTTCAGGATGCTAGAGTGTTTTTCTTGCGTTTCAGGATGCTAAGTGTTTTTCTTACGTTTCAGGATGCTAGAGTGTTTTTCTTACGTTTCAGGATGCTAGAGTGTTTTTCTTACGTTTCAGGATGCTAGAGTGTTTTTCTTACTTTTGAGGATGCTAGAGTGTTCTTCTTACGTTTCAGGATGCTAGAGTGTTTTTCTTACGTTTCAGGATGCTAGAGTGTTTTTCTTACTTTTGAGGATGCTAGAGTGTTCTTCTTACGTTTCAGGATGCTAGAGTGTTTTTCTTACGTTTCAGGATGCTAGAGTGTTTTTCTTACTTTTGAGGATGCTAGAGTGTTCTTCTTACGTTTCAGGATGCTAGAGTGTTTTTCTTACGTTTCAGAATGCTAGAGTGTTTTTCTTACTTTTGAGGATGCTAGAGTGTTCTTCTTACGTTTCAGGATGCTAGAGTGTTTTTCTTACGTTTCAGGATGCAGTACTCCAGGGCGAGGAGGTGTCAGATGAAGGCGAAGGAATGTTGGGAATCGTCGTGGAGCCACCGCGTAAGAAAAACGAGAAAAAAACCCCTTGACGAAAAGTCTGACAGTGCTGCGGACGAAGGGCCTCGTGACTTACTGCAAAGCACAATGTATCTACTTAGGCAACAAGACGATGAATATGAAGCGCTAGGTAAAACGTACGCTGCAAAACTGCGCCGAATCCCTACCACTCACAAGGACATTGCTGATATCCTGATTAATGATGTTCTGTTTAAAGTTATAATTAATCAGCTTACGCCACACACTTCTATTTATGATTATGGGTACTCGACTGGTGGATGAGTGTCGACTTCCCTATCCCCAGCATCTACAAATTATACACTCTCAACATCACCAGCAGCAGGTAATTACAATCATCACCTCCCTGAAACGTACTCGTGAGAAGAGAGCTTGCGAACGTTATTTCCCCGTGAAACTAACCACAGTCAATAGGAATGTCCACATATACATACTGTATCAATTTAAAATGTCAGTTACATGTTAAAGGATACATGTGAATGTATACAGATAGTTTTATTATTCTGATTTTTCTTACCTTCAAATATTTTTCTTTGAGGGTCTTGTATGTAGCCTTGCAGGTCTCCGGAATAACTATACCCAAGGCTTGAGGTGAAATGAGTGTGTCAAACTTAAGATCCTCAAACGTCCGTCCTGTAGCGAGGAAGCTAAGAGCAGCTGCGAGGCGCGTGCTTCATGTGTCATAGCATTTCACATCACAGAATCTTGTTTCACAATAAGCGGTGTTACTTTTGCGAGAAAAAAACATTTAAATCGTCAATCAGACATTCTGAAGTAGTTTTTGTAGTCGGCAGGACTATTCTTTCTAATTAAGTTCCACGGGTTTAAACGCGTGAAACGCGGTATTTCTAGTGGTCACTTCTTCGCCCGCACTTTCCTCGTTTTCTTCTTTCTCCTCGCTAACGCACAGCATTCGTCTGGCACGGCGACTGCAGCCGCTGCTTGCTTCGACAAACTCATCTCCGCAACTGCGATGAGCGAGCAAAGCTCGGCGTATGTTGGTCTCGTGTGTTGTGAAGAATCTCCGAGCCAGTCTCGCCGCGCCCGACTCGCGTGCTAGACTCGTACATACGAGTATCTTCACTCACTCGCCCAAGTACCGGTTGTTTAACATCCTCGATACTTAATTGTGTATATGATGCAAAACGCAAGACACCTGATTTGTTGGCAAAGTTAATTAGGAGTATAGAAAACTGGGCTCCCATATTCCAAAATTTTAGACGTGTTGATGCTATATTATAAAAACTATAATAATTTGAGAACACATATATACACTGATCTCTTTAGGATAACTAAATAAAAATTTTTCGTAAAATATGGCCCTTATTGGATTTTGAAGTGTGTTTATCGAATAGTGTGCTAAGCCAAATAATTTGTANGGCGACTGCAGCCGCTGCTTGCTTCGACAAACTCATCTCCGCAACTGCGATGAGCGAGCAAAGCTCGGCGTATGTTAGTCTCGTGTGTGGTGAAGAATCTCCGAGCCAGTCTCACCGCGCCCGACTTGCGTGCTAGACTCGTACATACGAGTATCTTCACTCACTCGCCCGAGTACCGGTTGTTTAACATCCTCGATACTTAATTGTGTATATGATGCAAAACGCAAGACACCTGATTTGTTGGCAAAGTTAATTAGGAGTATAGAAAACTGGGCTCCCATATTCCAAAAATTTTAGACGTGTTGATGCTATATTATAAAAACTATAATAATTTGAGAACACATATATACACTGATCTCTTTAGGATAACTAAATAAAATTTTTTCGTAAAATATGGCCCTTATTGGATTTTGAAGTGTGTTTATCGAATAGTGTGCTAAGCCAAATAATTTGTANTTTTTTCGTAAAATATGGCCCTTATTGGATTTTGAAGTGTGTTTATCGAATAGTGTGCTAAGCCAAATAATTTGTATTGTCCCTGCCTTCGTATTTACAGACTAGCGTAATGAATGTTAGGTCCCTCGGTATTTACTGCTTGGTCCGTAGAGGACTCTCTTCACAGTCAATCGTGCTCACTCGTAAGTATCAGACGTACAAAAAATTCGGCTGGTGGGGGAGGCATTAGCGAGAAGCACAGAGTCAGGCCCAGAATGTCAAGCGCTCGCCGGAGGGAGACTAATTGAGTCGACAATTAATCAAGGCGTCTTCGGAACCGAGCCATCTTCCCCCGCGACGTGGAGGGGGGGATCCAGGGTTCGCGATACGTCTCCGTCAGGACCACGGTGTAGTTTCGGGCGCCTGCAAAAGAAGAGGCGGCTCGGAGAGAACGTTCGCCTTTGCGGGTGGCATCTCACTCTTTTGCAGGCGCCACCTGTACGGTCGCGCGATGAGGTCGCTGCTTCAGCCAACAGTGATTAATTGACGGTACTGGTGAAAGAAGGGGCTATCCCGCGAATACATCAAGATTATAACCAAAATACGATAGCTTAAATAATCTAATGCGTACATGCACGTGTTTGTTTTTGTTGGTAAAAAGGCCTTGAGAAAAAACAGAAAAACGCGCAGATTTCCCTGCTTGGTAGAATAAAGGTCGAACGCACAGTGGTGGCGTACATCGCAACAGTTGTAGTCTAAGGCCCTCGTTCCAACAAACCCCTCAATTATATGCTTTTCACGGTTATGTAAGCACTTTCGAAATTAACTTTTGAAAAATGTCACTTCCCCTTTCTAAATGTGTTTTGACGTGCACGCTGAATATCATACGCCCAGTAAGTTGGTAACGACATTGAATCAAAAGTGTAAGATAAACATTTGTGAATGCTTAAATTATTTTGCTAATACACGTAAGTGTAAAAATTAGCAAATTTGTAAAATATCTACTTTTATAATAATTCCAGAGTTTCACACGAACGACGCATGAATAAAGTGATAGGCCCATGGAATTTCACATCTGGTGTAAGAATACACAATGTGCATACAAGTACGTCTTAAGTGGGGCGTTTAAAGTGCCCAGTTTACCGTGAACAGCCTATCCTGGCCTGGATAAAGGGTGGTGGTAGGGAGTGGAGTCTTCTGATGAGCAAACCCGACCTCACCGAGGAACGAACAGAAAATACCGACGTAAGCCTGATTAACATGCGAGCCGGTCAATTCATGAAGAGTATGAAATTTTTTGTACGTTTTGCAAACAACTCCTTGGAAAATAGTTGCGAATAAATTTTTTTCGTAACACTACAAGTGAAACATTACGTGTTTATAGCACTGATAAATATAAAACCTAACAATTGAATTTCATGTACGAACGAAGTTTAAAGTATTTGGCTGTTAAAATACACATTGAGTTTTTACCATCAAGTCACAGAGTGTAGTAAAATTTGATATTAACACGTACAGTATTTTAAAAATTAACCTTGGCGTCTAGTTTACAAATTATTTTGTTAAAGTGGAAAAATATTTTACTGTGCAGACAGGATATGAGGTAGATAGCCAATGCCAGCTGCGGAGTGATCAGAAAAAAAAATATTTATTTCCCCGCTGCATTTTTAGATAAAAATATAAGACATTCGCGGAGAGATTTAGGGGCAAGATCGATTAAAATAACTTTGCTTTTGTGTTACTACTACAATTGGTCTACTATCCAATTGATACCTTCTAGAGGATTGGGCGGTTCCTTGCAACGGCGTCTTGAGGGCCCTAAGAGCGAAGCGAGGTGAGAGTGGAATAGCGCAAGAATGCGAGGGTGGGGAAACGGTAGATCCCCGAGAAAACTCACCGACCAGCGGTACAATCCAGCACGATTCCTACATACGGAAATTTGGGAGCGACCCCGCCGGGAGTCGGACCCGGTTCGCCTTGGTGGGAGACGAGCGCTCTAGCCGCTAGGCCACCGCGGCCCCACGCTATTCTGTGACNATCGGACCCGGTTCGCCTTGGTGGGAGACGAGCGCTCTAGCCGCTAGGCCACCGCGGCCCCACGCTATTCTGTGACTGCAAGCTAAACTCCAAGATGTGGTATGTTATTCTGACTTCTGTCGTTGTCCGAGAAATTGTGTGGCTCGTCCGAAGGACGCTTTTGGCCAGTAGATGTACACAACGTCCAGTGAAACGGGGGCCACGGTGGTATAGTGGCTAGACTGCTCGCCTACTACCTAGGTGAAATGGGTTCGATTCCCGTTGGCTCCCCCATGATCTTCGCATGTGGGAATCGAGCCTAGTTATGTCGCTGGTCGATGGGTTTTCTCGGGGATCTCCCGTTTCCCGCATCTCGGCGCCGCTCCATACTCACCTCACTTCACCCTTATCAGCTCTCAAGACCTCGATGCTAAGAGCCGTCCTAATATCTCCACTCGACTCCACTCCAGTGAAGCGGTCACGTATTAAAGAAAAAAACTTGAATTGTATTTAAGTAGGTATATTGCAGCGAATTCTAACATGTTACCAAATAATAATGCGAAATTTGCAGATCTCTAGCGACGACTATTTAAAGTTGTTTGGTTCGCTGCACGCTGGTGNTACCAAATAATAATGCGAAATTTGCAGATCTCTAGCGACGACTATTTAAAGTTGTTTGGTTCGCTGCACGCTGGTGTGACGCATAAGTGAGATATATTGCAGCAATGCCTTTTCGGACCCGCAATTAAACACCAAAAGTAGTGCAGAGCTGTTAATGGCTTCGCTCTTTTTTCTCGGCTAGTTTATCGTTTTATGAATGGGCTGTCAAGTTTTTTTATTACGCTCAGTATTTTTACAGACCGACCACAAACGTTCTACTTTAGAGTTTCAGAATCCTTATTGGTACAATGAAATGGGATGGTAGCTTCGTGAATACATGCCAGCCAATAACTTCAGGAAACTGTCGGACGTGTGTGTTACATCACCATGGATTCCCAGGAAACAATCAATTTTCCCGTGATAGCATAAAGTCCCACGGCAAAGCATCAGGTAGCAGGGAATAGACGCTCAAAGGTTGGGTTCTGAAAATGCCGAGGAAACCAATCAAGTCCCGTACCGTGGTCAGGAAGGGTGGCCACCGTGTTGTTCAACAACTCGAACACAAAAAAAAAATGCGTCTTGCACGCGCAAGCCTCGCAGGGGGTAGATAAAGGGTACGAAAACCACCGCGGGAAAACAATTCAGCCCTCTCTAACGTACGGGAACTAGCGAATTTCCNAGTAGATAAAGGGTACGAAAACCACCGCGGGAAAACAATTCAGCCCTCTCTAACGTACGGGAACTAGCGAATTTCCCCCCGCGAAACAAATTTCGCCCAACTTGCCCCAGCACTTCCGGACGTTTATTGCGGAAGAGAGGATGTGAGAGGAGCAGAAGAAAAAAAAGGAGCACGCGCGTCGGGAAAGAGAGATGCAGCAACTGCTGCTTCTCAGTGCAATCGCAGTCCCCCTTCCCCCTCGCTTCGGGAACTACATCACAAGTTCGTGGATGGAAATGAAACCCTTCCTCCCTCAAATCTGCTGGTTGAAAATTAAACTCACGCACTACCTTTTTCAGTCCGGTAGTTCGGTTCGCTGTTTCCCCGCGCCAGTCCCGGCAAACAACGAGATGCTGTAGAACTGCTCGGATCCTTCGTCCAGTAGGTAGGTATTGCATTGTCACAAAACGAGTCCTTAGAGACCTCTGACAGGTCCTGCGACATCGAAACGGAATTGCTTATATGATGTAAGTCTGGACATTATTAAAGGCAAAAATAAATCAGAACAGAAAAATAAAATACAATTTTTATAGTCCGTTTTTATACTTTCATTTTCCATANTAAAGGCAAAAATAAATCAGAACAGAAAAATAAAATACAATTTTTATAGTCCGTTTTTATACTTTCATTTTCCATAGCAAAGTAGTCACGTGGTAAGATTCTGTACAGGGTGTTTCCAAATTAGACAGACAAACTTCGGCAGCAGATTAATCACGAAAAAAGAATGTGAAAACATATAAACGACCTATGGTCTTAAGTGAATCGTGAGGATGGTACACGTCTTTGAAGTTGGGTCTGAAGCTCTAGTTTATTACAAATATTGAAGAAAATGTTCAAAANCTTTGAAGTTGGGTCTGAAGCTCTAGTTTATTACAAATATTGAAGAAAATGTTCAAAATGGAACACCGAGTGTCTGGATAATGTGTAACGTAACAAAGATCTGTAAACACCACAACACCTGTCTGTCGCTGTCATCGAATTATTCCATGGAAATAATAACCGTTGCTAACCTTATTCCGACTAAATTCGCATGTCACAATTGACTATAAACATTATGCAGACACTTAAAACTTCAGTCTTAAATCATTTCTTCAGTATTTGTAATACACTAGTGTTTCAGGTCCAACTCCTAAGATGTGTACCGCTCTCACGACTCACTTTAGACCGTAGGTCGTATATATGTTATCGCCTTCTTTCCTTGTGATTGACATGCCGCTGAAGTTTGTCTGTCTAATTTGCATGCAACCTGTATAAAGAAAATCATGAACGTCGTAATGTAATACTTCGTAATTTCTATCTAACGTTATTTGCGAATGAAATATTCACAAAATACGGAATCGCATAATTATTGCAAAATTAATTTAACTTTGTAAATTTACTCCCGTAATAGTAAATTACTAATTATAACGTAAGTACATAGTCGTGTTTAGTGATCGTAGTAATTGTTTTCAGGAAACAAAATAATTTTGTTTATATTAAATAAATTGCTGAATAATAACTGTATAAGAGTTTTTGTATGTTTTTAAGCATTACATATATTTCAGGGTTTAGGCCCTACTTCCAAGTGGTATATAAGTGACTGCGTGCCGACCGTGTTCAAAATTTAAAAAACTACAACGTTTTCAAACTACGAAATAACGAATGCGTCAATTCGCTCACGACTTCAGTCGAAGTAAATTTAAAGAGTAATACATATTAAAATATTTATAAATCAGGAACCCAGCCTTTAATGCCAAATCTTCAATATTTTAGCTTAGAAGTGAAATAAATGCCAAAGCGGTTCAATAATTGCCATGACGACTATCAAATTACGTGTGCAAACACCCAGATTTAATGTTTCAATGTTGCGATTACGCACGTAGCAAAACCGCATCAAGTTCAATTTTTTTCCCACTTGAAGATAATTTCACTGGAATGCTACAATTGTATGCTGCTCTTTCTGTTCCTTGCTCATGAAAATGTTAGCGTATAATAATTTGGCAAATTTGCTGTGAAGGTAGTGGCTTTGTCGGGAATATGTGGTTAAATTTTTGGGACCAGCTTTATTTTGTAGTTATTTTCTCAAGTTTTTATTTTTAAAAAACGTTAATTAAATTATGCGTGTTTCTTAAATTTTAAACTTGAAAAAATTATTTATTGTATTGTAATATGTTTTGGCTTCAAACTGACTGTTTTTACACACAAANAAATTTTAAACTTGAAAAAATTATTTATTGTATTGTAATATGTTTTGGCTTCAAACTGACTGTTTTTACACACAAAATAAACGGAGTGAAATATTTTTAATTAAATAATTGTTTGGTTTAGAGCTTTCACTTGTAACTAATCAAAGATGTGAGAATGTTAAGTATTTTGTCACGAATCATGCAAAAATTAATTTAACTATGGTAAAANTGTAACTAATCAAAGATGTGAGAATGTTAAGTATTTTGTCACGAATCATGCAAAAATTAATTTAACTATGGTAAAATTGATTTTATGAAAACGAGTGTAAAATAAAACCTGTCTACGATAACGTTTAGGATGTCAAGCAGATTAAAATCTATTTTTCTGCGTGAATTTGTATTATTGAGTTGCAAGCATGACGGTATTAATTCTGGTTGAATTACTTTTAACTTCACAAAATTATGAGGTAAATGTATAATTTGATCTTGAATTTTTGCGCAGTGTAAAATATATGGAGACATTACGTTTTTGCATNATTATGAGGTAAATGTATAATTTGATCTTGAATTTTTGCGCAGTGTAAAATATATGGAGACATTACGTTTTTGCATTGATTGCACTTAATTATATTTAGCTCGCAGCCCGGTAGAGAGCATTCAGTTTAACGTGTTTTAAAAATATGGGTCACTGTCGGTGCGAGTTTTGTCTTTTTTTATGGCCACCNGGAGAGCATTCAGTTTAACGTGTTTTAAAAATATGGGTCACTGTCGGTGCGAGTTTTGTCTTTTTTTATGGCCACCAAGCAGTATTTCTGCTGCTCTTTGCGATATTAATACTGAGTGAAGTGGGGGTTTTTGAGGTAGTTTTTACGCCAAGACTAATCAAGTATATTGCTTAAGATTTTTAAAGCCAAAGTTGAAAAAAGAATAATACTAAAAACTTTAAAAAAGCTTTTACATCACTGCTGTAATCAGCGTGATGAACTACGGTATGGGTCTTTTACGACGCAGTAAAATTTTAATTTTTAGTTCAGCTGAAGAAAACGTTTAAAATGAACGGGTGTGAGTAAAGAATGAGTCCCCAGAGCGTTGTCCCGAGTGTGATGCGTGTTATTAATCCGTGGCAATCCGACGTTGGTTAAGTGCCAAACGTCACTGAACAAACCCGTTAGTTAAACCAGGCAGACATTGTTCTCGTGTATTTGAGAGGAAATAATCACGACTTAAAAAGCAGGTCTCACCACTTCACCACTTACGCAGAAATTCATCGTTTCCTTGTCCGAAAATTTATCCTAGGTGATTATTAAAAATGTCTCATTACAGCGACAAG
>NQII01000294.1:1022685-1038538 GCA_002778355.1 Clitarchus hookeri | reverse complement strand
TACTCGGGGTCAAGCACGCCGCTGGCCTGCAGGAAGCTAGCCAGCTACGGGCGGGTGATTCTCGCCGTCAGGGTTTTTGTACGCCTCCGCAGCGAGCGAGCCGCTTGATAAGAAATTCAACAGCTTGATTAATGTTTCGCGTGTCGAGTCTTACGCCGGGCTTTCGCTTGCCCCGTCGGTTTTGTAGAGTGTGTAGGGGGAGGGGGGTGGACGTCCGGCGCATTTCCAACCGTGGCCCCAGACATCGGAAATTGTTCAAACCTCCCGCTGAATGAGTAATCGAAGCAGGGTGATACTGCAGGAAATAAGAGTACAGAAATTTAATTCAAGAAACACAGCCTTGAACTCGTTATGAAAAATATCATGCGAGGATTATTTGCACGTGCTGTATGTTCGTTGTTTCTTCCTTCAGGCATAGATGAGAATAAGCTGGACAGACGGGAGGTTTGGGCAGGCGCTTTAACATCGAGGTCTTGGCCGATGATGGCCGGAATGCATGGGTGGGGAAAACGGGAGATCCCTGAGAAAACCCGCCGACCAACGGCATTTCCCGGCGAAAATCCGCGATTAGAACCTGGTTCGCCTAGGTCCCGAGGCCAGAAGTCTGACCACTATAACACCACGGCCCCAATAGGCTGGAGCTAACTGGTGTTTGCAATGTGTTTATTTAGCTTGTTTAGTTCATTTTTAGCGATATTTTAATGCTGTAATTGTGTCGGCGAATTTTTGTTTGAACACGTCGCGAACCGATCGGAGAATTTTTCCGGCTTAGAGCGTGGAAATTATTCGTTTTTAAAAGGGTTTTTGCAAACAAAATACAAATTAAATAAACTCAGTGGACATGAATTTAAACTTCTTACTTCTAATACTACTTTCAGCACATGGAAATACTTATTGTACAGTCCTGCCAACCTTACTTCAAGTATGCTAGTCAGTAGTCAGTTAAACTACGAACCTTTACGGCTGCAAATTTTTCAACGGTTGACTTCAGAAATGGTTACTTAGCCTTCAACAATAAATACAAGAAATACTTTCTGAGGATTCACAAAAATATATATACCACTTCAAAACTTTCTCAGTTAGAGTCACAAAAAAATATTTTGCTTTGGCATATACAGCTTCCCACGCCGTTTCGTTCCCGAGTATTTACCTATTCCGAGACGCGCCGGTGCATCGAGACCTGTCGCTGTTTCTTTCTGTTACCTCCACGCGGAAAGTACATGAAAGCTGCGTAGTAAAGCGAAAATGCGTCGATTAAGTAGAGATATTTTTTTTTGTTTGCGTGTTTTCCCCCCGTCTTCATGATTTCAGGTTTCCTTCGCTACGGCGAACGATCTCAGGGGGGAAAGAAGCATGAGCAAGAGATTTCTGCACGAGCTTTCTGGAAGCCATTCGACCCGAAACAAGGACAAGAAGTTAGAGGGGGGGNGGGGGGGGGTATGGAAGACTGCGACGGGGCGGCATCTTCTGCAAATTGAATTTACGCGAAAACGTAATTAGTGCCTCGCGACTTTTAGCCCTCGTTTCTTCCGCTTTCAGCCAACGTCAAGGAGCAGCATTTTCGTCCCAACTACTTCTAACCCCTATCTCTCTGTCTCTCTCTCTCTCTCTCGCTCTCTCTCCCCTCCAACCATCACTTCCACCCCTCAAACCCACGGTTTCGAAAAACACAGTACGTTAAAGGGAAGCGCGCTTTAAGGGGAAAATTCCCTAATCGGCCATAAAATGCTTTACAGCTGTGCAGTTCGTTGTAAATGCTTGAGCTTAAGTACATGCCTGTTTGATTCATGTCCGCCATTTAATTCGTAATCATTTACCACAAACCCAGCAAAGCTTAAAATATGAAGTAATTAAAACCCAAGAGTCAGCCTGAAAGGTATTTCGATTTACGATAACTTGTTTATAATAATATTTTTATTATTTTTATTACCGATGCGAAAATTCCGTGTAAATAAACATTGACGTTACCAAACCCCTTATTTTTATACTCAAGTTGTTCAAATTATATTTTCCCAAGTTGTGGGTGTTCTACGTACATGATCAGCTCTGCTGGAATGATTTTTCTCATGAGTATCTTTTCATTGACAATTTCATGTCAGCGCTGGTTTCCGAAAATTCCCATAGATAGCCTTTTTACTTTACTTTTTTTACGATTCGAAGTGGGACCGTGGTAAATCCTTATGGACTAAACCAAACCGGAACTTAATATACTTGATTTCCGAATACGCAGAGAAAATATGGGGAAGAAAATGCACGTCAGCTACGCAGAAAACAATTTACATAACCCACGTTGAAGGGATTTTCTGCTTAAAGATTGCCACAATCGCGTATAATGGACCCGTGGTCTGCACACTGTTTACACGAACAAGTACTTTGACATTTCCCAGAACTTCTTACAGTTTTATTTTAATTAGGATATCGTGGGGAACCAGGACGTGAACGGTGATGTAACGTTTGCAGGCTGATCCATCCTGACACTAACACCTCGTCACTAACAACACGATTTAAATCATAGACTAAAGATAACGTGGACAACTTATTCGTCTTCCGCGCATGTACCAAACATTGACCTCCTACCCCAAAGCAACACAAATTCACGTGGTCAACAATGATGAACGCGTTTGTTTATATCTTAATTTTTAAAAGACAAACACTATACTCTTAATCAACTATTTTCACCTATTTGAATTTGATCAAACTGCAGTACAAATTGGTTAGAATAAGTATAAAAACCTCTCAAAGCTCTTGTTCACCAAACATTATTCTAACTTCGAATCCAATCCACGTCATTTTTGCAAGTCGTATTGGCAGAAAAGCAGTTCCATGTTGGGACGCGGAATTTTGTTGTGCGCAGCCAGCGAGATCGGTCTACCTTACATTTAGTCTCTGATTGAAATAAATGTGATCTCGTTCGAATAAGTACACGACTACGATGCAAGCATGACCTTGAGATGGCGCCACGCTTGCGCAAGGTGCTGGTGGGGGCCCGGGGCGACTGGCGGCCATTTTGAGCGTGGGGCAAAAAGTTCCTGGCATTACGTCTTGCGAACCCGACGTCGTCTAGTTCTGCACATTCAGGCCGCAAAAGCCAAGTATCAATTTCTGTATTTCCATTTCAACCCCATTCCACAAAGCAAATATTACACGCTAATGTAGATGTATTCACGTAAAACCCACAGCCGTCACCCTGACGAAGCCACGCCCCAATTTTTTCATAACTTTTTTTTTTTTAATATCATGAATAGGATAATGGTGTAGTCTATTCACGGATTCTTCATGCTTTTTTAACAAAGTTCTAAGAAACCGCCCCATGAATGACGTGTGTGGTTGTTTCCCAAATATGTCACGTATCACAGGCGTTTTATACTTGTGTCGACACAAAAGTACGTTATTTTCATTAACTTGCACTTATAATAATTTTGATCCATAAATTATCAAATTTAATTTATATTTAACAAGAATAGAAACAGAAGCAAAATAGGCGTGTTAATGTTGAGGTTTAATGAATAAAGGCCTTTTAATAAACGAAATGTTTTATTATACTTTAACAGCAAAACTGATACAACAATGTTGACCGTTATATATTTATCAACTAGAAAAAACAAAACACTACACAGTGTTGCCAACAACTTAAAACTGAAGTTACCAAATAATAATTATTACATTGCCATATTTTAACAGTTGGCAATGCCTGGTANACAAAATAGGCGTGTTGGCAATGCCTGGTAAAAAAAATATTCTTATATAAAATAATAATACAATGAGTGTGCAGGAATGTGGTGCGTAGTCCATTTGGTGTAATTTTCTACACTCGGTTAAGATTTGTTTGCATGGGGCGGAGGAATATCCTGGAAGTAGAACCTAAACAGAGCTTGAGAAAAGTTGGAAGTAACCGTGAATGAACTATAGAAGAAATTCCCCATACTGAATTAATAAATAATGAAAACCAAATATATTACAGGACCATATTATTTTTAACCAATCGGGATACCAAAAATTAAACAAAAATCCACTTCCCGGGTAGATAACGTGAGTTTTAATATTATGCTGGCATTGTGTTAGCCAGTTTTAGATACACGTGCACAAGACGAGAATCTTTCTACTTCTCCTTCACTCTATGTCTGATTCCAAACGGTTACCTCAAACGGTTATGCCAACGAATCATATAATTAATATTTTAAGGCCTGTTACTGGCGTCTTCAATCGAGCTGTGTACAATTATTACAAGAAAATTATAAATTATTTTCGCTAACAACTTCCATTATTCAAGTGATAGTGACACATCTATAAATTAAAATATTTGTTCTTCTGGGTAGTGACTTACCCGGGAATTTAAACTAATAAAGTAAAAAATAACTTTTTAAAATTTAATGCGTAGTTTATGTAAAGTTATGACATTCCCAAGTTCTCAGTATTTAAGAGGCCGAGTGACTCCATAGGCAAACACAATATCCAGATTTTGTCAGGTAATAACGTTAATATGAATGTCAGTTAAGCAAGAAGTAAAATTATAAAACTTTTCTCCGTGAGTTAAAAAGAGAAACTGCGTTAAATGGGGAAAAATTAATTACTTTAGCTGCTAAGAGAAAATGAAATAGTAAATATTCTTTATCGTTGAATGCTTTCGTTACGTTATCATGTTTTTTATAACAGAGATCTCATTCATTTTAATTTTATTTTACAAAATGACTTGCTGTAAATTCTTTTTTAGCATAGAAAAAATAAACTAGCTTAATTAACAAATTCAGCCATTAGAAAACCGCGCAATCTCACTGCATACAGAAGCAACTTAATGAGTTCCCTTAATTTTATTGCAGGTATGGAAACTCTAACCTATACGTATACAATATAAAGCGCACGAAAACAATTTACGCAATATTAGAAGGCGAGAGTACCATAAGTAATGGCAATTTATGTTATATAATTACACTGGGAGCAAAGGTAAATTCCAAAACGTGTAAAAATTCTGTACAGTTTGTTTACAGACAAAGTGAACCCTCTTGAAAGTGATGATTAGCTTTTTCTTTCAGCCAAAATATATTCTTCGGCCAAAAGCAAAATATGCATTGCAGTGGACTTGTTGACTAGTAGGTATGCTCCTATGAAGGGACACTATTTAAATGGTAGAAACAGATGTGTATTAATATTATGTAAATTATTATTTATTTTGTGTGTTTACACACACACTTATTTCCAAGGAAAATGATAACACCGAACGTGTCATCGCAGGGGCACTTAATTGGGTACAGACGTATGGCATGGTAGTATGTTTACAAAATACATCAAAATACTGTACCACACCAAGCATGTAGAGAAGGGGACCAACACTTGCAGAATGCTCTTGGTATGGTAGTACGGAGACAGAAGGCAATATGGTCGGCATGGAGACGCACAGGCGTCTGATGTACCCCTAAGGGTTGAGTTGAGAGATTTGGGTGACTCTTAAAAACGAGGTCTTGAGAGCCGATGAGGGTGAAATGAGGTTATAATGCAAGGGTTGGGCAGCGGGAGATCCCCGAGAAAACCCGCATACCAACGGCATCGTCCGGCACGATTCCCCACATTTGCAAAAATCCGGGAGTGACCTGGCCGGGATTGAACCCGGTTCGCCTAAGCGGGAGGCGAGTAGTATAAACCGCTAAGACACCCGCGGCCCCGTTACCCTAAGGGAAATCCTACCACTGCGGCCACTGACGAGAGAGCGGCGAGGCACCCATTACACACGTACCGTGACGTCAAATGCAGTACTACGTTTAAGTGGGTGATGTGTAAACTAGCAGGCGATAAGATACAGCACAGAGCAAAGCACAGCTCACCTTGCAACAGTTCACCACACGCCGCTGCCCCTGCTGTGTGAGGCCGGGCACTATCTTGCTGGGAAGTAGGGTTGTCAAGCTGCACCAGGAAGGGGAGCGCTCATGGTCGCAGAATTTACTGGACGTATCATCCCCGTGCCTACAGGGTTTCGTCAATCACCACTATTGACGAGATGGAATCGTAGGAAACGGCACCCCACACCGTGACACCACTCGTTGGAGCGGTGTGCCGATATACAGTGAAGTGTGGTTCACAACGCTGGCCAGTACGTCTCCAGACTCAAGTTCGGTGGTCGTCTGTATCCAGGCAGAACCTTAATTCGTACTGAACACCACTCGTCGCCAATCCGCAAGCTGCCTTGCTCCCGCTTCCGGCAGAAGGTCACTCGTGCTCGGTGATGCTCAGATCGTAATGGTAGTCGTCGTTTAGGACGCTGTGACACAGACGTATTCCCAGCTGCCGTGACGTGTCCCTGGATGGTGCGCAGCGACGCTCGTGCAGTGCGTACAGCCTGTCGCACGATGAAACGATTCTCCCTGCTGGAGGTTCACCGGTGTTGACCCAAGGCTTCTCGACTTGTGTGTGTACTCTCCTGTTTCCACTTCGTCCTACACCTACTCATAGCGTAGGCAGAACGGTTACAAATGGCGAGCAATGCGCCGAAACGTCCAACCTTTCTCTCGGAGGCCGACGATGGGGTCTCTCTCAAACTCATCCAGCAGGGCAAAGGCTTGTCGAAAGCACCATTGGAGCATGCTGCGTGATCACTGAACTTGGCTCTGGGGCTAATACTGCCAGAAAGGCCTTATTCTGTGTATTGTAGCTATTAATTATGGAGGTACTTATATGCCACCAGTGGCACATCCGCGAAAGCAAACCGTCAGGCTGTGACAGTTCTGTGTGACAACTCTCGTTGTACTCGCGCAGTTCGTTCATGGTGATCAATATTTTTTTGCAAATGAGGGTAAATATATAACCTATCTGCGGATGCTGCACCTGCGAGACAGGCCTGAATCCTCAGCTATCTATCAAATAATAAACTTTAGGAGATTTTACCCATTTCTAGCCATTGCCATCTGGGGTGTATCTTTCTAAAAATCTTGAGCTCCCACGTTATGTACCCTTTGACTAGTGACCAAACCCATCCTCCTTCAATCTGCCCCCTGGGCAGAACCAGCACTGATAGGCCCACACTAGAGAGCTACTGGAGGAATGAATTTGATGAGGTGGGGATGGAGAGGCAAAGGAATGCAGCAGTAGGAAAGCGGAAGTGTCCAGAAAAATCTCAACGGCAATGTCTTTCAACCCCACCGTAGAGAAATTAAAAAAAATTCCGTCATTTAAAAAAAAAATAGAACTCTTCACAAAATTACATACGCGTGTCTTTTATAATAATCGGATTTACGTAAATTCCACAGAAGTGTCAATGAATTCGAGGAACCTAGACGTAAATTTGCCAGTATCCTCTTTTTTGCTTGCAGTTCAAAAAATAGTTCAGGGTAAAAAAATCTTCAATTATAGTTATGCAGATATTTCACTATGTATATACAGCCATTTTTAAAAATAGTTATAGTACACTCATTTGCAAAAAAAATTGTCGCAATGAACGAATCCCGCGATTACAACGAAGGTGGCCACACAGTATCGTCACAGCCCACCATGTGTCCCATTTGCTTATAATGCGATATACTTGCGCGGATGTGCCACTAGGGTGCGTACATGCCCCTCCATCATTTTTGTAGCAAGACACCGACTAAGACCTTAGTAGCAGTGTGAGCAGTATGAGCCACAGAGCGAAGTTCAGTTATCACACAGCGTGCTCCAATGTTACTTTCGACAAGCCTTTGCCCTGAGCGATGAGTTTGAGAGAGACCGCATCGTCGGCCTCCGAGAGGCAGGTTGGACGTTTCGGCTCATTGCTCGCCATTTGTAACCGTTCTGCCTACACTGCGAGTCGATTTTGGACGCAGTGTGAATACGAGGGTACACACCCGTCGAGAGGTCTTGGGTTGACTCCGGCGAACCACCAGTAGGGAGGGGAGAATGGTTTCATTGTGTGACAGGCTGTATGCACTGCACGAGCGTCGCTGCGCACCATCCAGGGACATGTCACGGCAGCTGGGGATACGCCTGTGTCCATCAGTACCACATCCAGGCTGCTAGAAGAGCGTGATCTGTCGTCACGGCGTCCCTTACGACGTATACAATTACGACCTGAGCATCGTGCTCTTCTGCCGGGAACAGGCAGCATGGTAGCTTGCAGATTGGTCGAGTCTGGAGACGTCTTGGCCAGCGCCGTGATCTACGCTTCAACGTAGAGCGGCACACCGCCCCAACGAGAGGTGTCACGGTGTGGGCTGTTATTTCCTACGATTCCCGCACCTCACCAGAGGTGATTGATGGAACGATTGACGGCGCAGCGACATGTCGAGGAAATCCTGCGACCATGTGTGCTCTCCTTCCTGGTACATCTTCACAACCCCATTTCCCAGTGGGATGATGTCCGGTCTTACACAGCACTGGTATCTCTAGCATGCCTTCGTGATGTTAACATGCTTCCTTGGCCAAAAAAGTCCCCAAAACTCTCGCCCATCGAGAACGTTTGGTACGAAATTGAACGGAAATTTCGGCCAGCAGCAACTACAGGGGATTTGGAGATCCTGTTGAGCAAGCTGTGTCAGAATCTTCCTCAGGGGAACATCCCAGGTCTACATGCCTCCATGGCCGATTGTAACTCCTCCTGTCTCCGTGCTATGTGTGGTACAACACCATACTAAGTGCATCCTGTAAGTTTCGGTCATCTGCAATACATGCTTTGTGTAGTACAATTTGTTTATGTTTTCTGTATGCATACTACCATGTCCTGTGCCTCTACCCACTTACGTGCATTTGCGATGGCACCTTTAGGGTGATACATTTTTTTTGCTAATGAGTGTATTTTATTCTGGAGCGATATTTCAATACTAATTACAATGATCTATGTCTGTGACTCTTATCATACACCTAAGACTTTGTTATAACACTACAGCGTACAATAATGTAATTTCTATGTACATAAAATGACACTAATAGCTTTTTCAGTTTCTAGAACTCTATGAGTATTTTAAGTGTTACTGACTGTCATAGGCGCCTGATGATACTTTTTTGGGTTTGAAGGAACAGTTTTTAATATCGCAAATGTACTAAATGCCGCAGAAACGATAATTTTCTGGTCACAGTGGTGAAGAAGGCTTCGTGTAAACTCGGCATTTTTCGTACTCCGATACCCGAAGCGCAAGTTTTTTAGTAATTTCAGATTGCGTTTCCGTATATTAATTGTACCTTTCCGTATATTAACTGCACCTTTCCGTAACAATTTTCGTGAATGTGTGGGCATTGTTAAGAACGCGAGGAACCGGAGAGCTAACTACTCGACCAGCCACTCGACCACTGGAACATCATGCTGAAGCGTCGACCTGCTTCTCCTAATTAGCTTGTATTATTTTAAGCGTTGCAATGTGCATCAACGGTAAAATAAAAACGCTGTTACTGGCAGGGACAAGTTGTCCATTCATGGTTACTTCCAACTTTTCTGAAACCCTGCTAATGTTCTACTTTCAGAGCATTCCTCTGCCCCATGCAAACAAAACTTAGTCAGGTCTAGATAATTACACCAAAGGGATAACGCACCGCATTCGTGCGCACTGAGTTATATTATATTTTCCATGAAAACTATTTTTTACTAACCAATACCAACCTACCTCGCCTTTTTCATCCATGTTTTTTATAAATATTAATTCTAAATAAAATATTGTAATTTATCAATAAAACCTAAGTAATAGTCCAATTTACCTTTTATGATAACAAAAGTAGTTTTACAAACGTTTGTGATACATGAGATAGTTAGGAGACAGCAAACATATCACGCGTAGGGTAATTATTAAAAGGTTTGACTCAAAAAAGTGTTAAATGATACTACGAAAAGGCTATATATATTCAATTAACCGTGGAACATATATGACTGTATGTTGAGAATGTCAGTTTAGAGAGACGTGTTTCAAGAGAATGACCCTGCCTGGAACAAACAAAGACTAAGCGACGAAAACGAGGGGGGTGAGAGAGATGGTGTGAAGATAAGGGGCAGCCATTAATCTTATACTATCTCGTAGTTGGTGCCGTTTATCAAAGTTGATAGTCGTAGAGCCACTCGCTGTTAATTTCAGACACTCTCGCCCACGAAAATCGCTTCCGAGTGCACTCCAAAGAAGTACCCCCCCAACCCCCTTCAATCAAACCCTAAACTCTCTACCATAGCCGCCCTTCGAGCGCTCCTGTTTTTCATTCTCATAGAAATTTTCTGACATGTACCTGTCAGATGCAGCCTCCTCGGCCCTCAAAAAAGTCCGCATCCCTCGGGTTTAGGAAAACAGCAAATTGTTCTGCACTCGTTGTTTCCTTATTGAACGTTGCAGGATATGGCGTCCTGGTACTCACAAGTATTGAAGAAACAAAACACTGTTCGCTTAACAACGATGTAGATGGCGTTTCAGTAATCAAACGCCTATGATGGCAGACAAACGTAATTGATAAATGAGATATATAACATATTATAGAGTCTAAAAATATTAATAATTATCAGTATCACCTAGTTGGCCACCACATTTAAAAATGTTTTATGTATTTGGTCATTTATAGTGTGACATTCCTCGCCTGCGTTCTTGAGCATTTTAATTTTTTAAGTCCATTCGCTTCGAAACATTTGATTCGTATAGTCGTTCATCTTTCTGTGTAACTAAATCACCTGTGGCCATACTTGAAACGCAGGCAATAATTACTGAAAGTATATAAAATATTTAATTTCTCATTAATTACACTGGTTAATACGTATAGCATGAAAGGAAAGCGGTTCCTCTTACATTCGCCAAATTTAATACAGGAGATTACTACAGACAATGCAAAACTTAATGTGATATCAGATTTTATCTGTAGACTGTTCGCTGTTAGTCGAGTNAGTCGTTCATCTTTCTGTGTAACTAAATCACCTGTGGCCATACTTGAAACGCAGGCAATAATTACTGAAAGTATATTAAATATTTAATTTCTCATTAATTACACTGGTTAATACGTATAGCATGAAAGGAAAGCGGTTCCTCTTACATTCGCCAAATTTAATACCGGAGATTACTACAGACAATGCAAAACTTAATGTGATATCAGATTTTATCTGTAGACTGTTCGCTGTTAGTCGAGTNAGGAGATTACTACAGACAATGCAAAACTTAATGTGATATCAGATTTTATCTGTAGACTGTTCGCTGTTAGTCGAGTAATTTTTAAAGCCTGTATTATATCTGGTTTTATAAACGTTTAGTATTAATGCACCATATTTAAAATCAACGTTGGTATAAACATTATTATTTCATTCATGCTTTAAACAAGTGGCTGTAAAAATTTTAGGGACGTAAATTGTTTACTAATATGATAATTTTTACTTTTAAGTGTATAAGATCTACACGGATGCAATGTATTCTGTGTTAACAAATTGTATAGTTACGCTTCCAATGCGACGCTACGAGATGGAGCTACTGTTCCTGCATTGCTGCCAACTGACTGGAAGCATGCCAGTAAGTGTTTCCAAATAAAATAATGCAGAAATTATTTTCTCAAATGTTAGTTTTAAAAGTGCCCAATCAGCCGCAAGCCGTCGATATTACTTTTTTCCATAACAGTAGTTTTAAAGTTATTTATTCGTGATACGTGTGAATAATATGCATAAATTTGTTACAAACTCAATATAGACAGAAACAAGAACTTCTAAAGCAAAATATACACACGAATTAGTACATTTATTTTACCGTGTCGAAAGGTAGCAGTTACTTTTAAATTNACTTCTAAAGCAAAATATACACACGAATTAGTACATTTATTTTACCGTGTCGAAAGGTAGCAGTTACTTTTAAATTATAATGCAAGACAATTAGAATAATTTTCATGAAGTGTAGTATAGGTATCTACTTATAAGAAATAAAGCCTAAATTTGTGCTTACGTCTGTAAATAACATTATATTTTGCAAGTGAACTGTTTTGGAAATTTCAGAACAATATTTTATATATATTGGTCCATCTTAAAATCTTATAATCTTGTTTCCAAACATTTCATAGGATACTTTGATTTCTAAAGGGCTACAGACGTTTTATGATTTGCCTTGGTTCTCAAATTCTGAGTTGCGTGTGTAAAGTGAAACATCGCCCGGTTTGTCTACACGTCACGTGAACTTACTCCTTGGCCATCACGGCCACCGTGGTCCGATAGCTCGAATTACAAATATAACTAGAGCAAACCAAGGACTCCGATTCTTGCAGAATCATCGGAAATAGCACTGACTTAAATTTTACCCGGGACATCATGGCTGAGGGCATCACGTTGCTGCCAAGTTGAGTAAAACCCTGCACAATGCGCCTGTTTGTTAAGCTATTCGTCAAACACAACTGCTTAGTAGGTGGCAGCCGCTCAAGACGTAAGGCGCTGCGCTTGGTCAACTTCAACGCTAAATTACACACATGCTCGGGGATTGGCGTAGAACAAAAGGACCACGCGATCTAGCAGAGTACACAAAACCGTGTGTTTAATGTTTATCACAGGACTTCAGGCAAAAATACATGGGGATTTAGATTTAGCTCTAAGATTTTGTATGTTATCAAGGTCTCATGGTAACACTAAGTGAATGCAGACACATCAAAAGAATAAAAATATTGCTGTAAGAAAACAAAATAATAGCGGGACACTTCTTTTTGAAAATATATTCATATTGAACATAAATTTTGCAACAAAATAACTCAATCCAGTCAGCCTTACTTTTCTTTTTTTGCAGAACGCAATATAATTTTTTTTTGTTGGGTTTAGTTCAGTTGTATATAAATATATGTGTGTGTTGCGTGTAGGTATGTATGTGGGTATGTATTTGATATAGCGTTTGTAAGAGCCCCGTTCTACTCTCTACTCTTTACCCACAGTATATTCTTCCGCTATATGTAAAAATTATCACTGACCTAGATATAAAAATGCTATTTTCGATCAGGCTTCGCTCGGAAATTGTTCCAAATATACAGAAAATATGTTACTGTTACGACAATTCATTAACTATTATCTCTAAACAAATGAAAACTATTTCTGCTGTCATTGATTTACAAATCACATGTTTAAATATGCGTTAGTACACATTCGCAATTTTCATAAATCGATACCCACATTACTGTAGAGATACCGCTGAAATTTTAGAGTAAACTATATGTAGTCATGGACAGGAATGCTTTTATTTAAAAAGTGTTTTCGAAAGTGCTCCAATAACCGAGAAGTTTAAACATTATAAGGGTTTTTTCGTTTGGTGCCATTTCAACAAACGATTTGTAAACAATGTTTTCTCACAGTGCGTCTTGTCACAATCCGTCTGTGGTAGCTTTACTAATGTTACTTACGTTACAGCACTCCTAATTCGCCTCCAACGCTGTAAATGGTTCAACATTAATGGAAGACTTAAAAAGTCAGTCTTTGAAAATATTTCCTGCCGGTGACTGCATGTATTTTATGAGAATCCTGCATGAGTACTTAAAATATTTTACTCAACGTAAATAATATGTTTCCTATGAAATAAAGTCCTGCATACTAGATACAGTTTCTAGCACATCTACTACGTTACGTCCACAGACATGTCAAATTGGCATTACTATTTGGTGATATGCTAACATTCAGTGCTCTGTCCATAACTGAGAACAATCCGTGAGTTTATTGATAGCTGCCCTGTTATTACGAGGTAATTTACCTGCGTGACTGCGCCGCATTACACGAATTTCTCTGCTGTTTAAATTGTATTATTGGCTCGTGAGTCCTTTCATGATTACTTAACAAATTTTTCAGTCAATGACAGAAGTCAAACGAGTATACAAAGTTGCCTCCTGCGAGAAAATAACGGGCATAATTTCAATTTTCGTAGTTACGACATACCTCGTATTAACTGAGAGTGATGGGTAATATATACTTGTCTTTTATCTTGTAGGCTATATAAATATAATTAATACCACGTCTACGTTTATTGATAATTATATATTTTCTGAAACAACTCTTTCAATGTCTTCATATAAATAGCTACAAAACCAGGGGCGTAGACGAAGAGAGAAGGGGAGGGGGCGTTCAGGTTTCAAACTTTTCCCCCAGAACCCCTTAAAATGAAGGGCACATTAAAAAATCAAAGAAATATAGTTAACTATCACTGAAATTATAAATTATGTAAACAAAGCGTTATTATGAAACAGTAAAAAATAAGTAGTAAATTAAAAAGTACAGGTGTCCACGTCTACTATTGTTCTTTAGCTGAACCATGTGTTGTTCCTAGGTAAGTACATATTTAGCTGGAAGAAATTTTTTCACTACAATAACCAAAACTATTGCAACGGATAGCCTCCAAAGCATGAGACAGGCGATACGTTATTCAGTCCCTTCAATATATATATATACATATATATATATTTTTTAATACTTGACCTTTTTAATATTTATGTATAGCATAAAAATAACCGCCAGAAGGCGGTGCACAAAACCTAAGATCTTAAAAGAAAAGTATGCTGTTTGAAGGATAACCCCGAAAAATTTGTTTTCAAGAAAATTTCATATTATTTTGTGAGTCTACAAAAACTTTTATTAACGACCAACAGGGTCATTACAAAACAAGTAAAAATTCTGACAAAACTTTTTCTAACAATTACACTGAAGAGCCAAAAAAACTGGTACACCTGTCTAATATCGTGAAAGGCCCCCGCGAGCACATATAAGTGCCGCAAGACGATGTGGCATGGACTCGAATAATGTCTGAAGGTATTCAGGAGGTAATTCATATCATGAATCCTGCAGGGCAGTCCACAAATCCATAGGAGTGTGAGGTGGTGGAGATCTCTTCTGAACAGTACGTTATAGGCCTCCACGATATGCTCAATATTGTTCATGTCTGGTGATTTAGGTGGCCAATGGATGTATCTAAATTCAGAAGAGTGTTCCTGGAGCCACTCGGTAACAACTCTCGACGTGTGGGGTGTCGCATTGTTCTGCTGGGATTGTCCACGTCCGTCGGAATGCACAATGGACATGAATGGGTGCAGGTGATCGGACAGGATGCCTACGTATATATCACCTGTCAGAGTCATATCTAAACGTATCAGGGGTAAGGGGTACCATTTCACGCCAACTACACACGCCCCATACCATGACAGAGTCTCCGCCAGCTTGAGCAGTCCCTTGTAGATATGTAGGGTCCATGGATTCGTGAGGATGTCTCCATACCCGTACACGTCCATCCGCCCGATACTATTGGAAACGAGACTCGTCAGACTAGGCAACGTGTTTCCAGTCATCAACAGTCCAATGGTGGTGTACGCGGGCCCAGACGCGGCGTAAAGCTTTGGGTCGTGCAGTCAACAACAGCACACGAGTGGGCCTTCGGCTCCTAAAGCCCATATCAATGATGGCCCGTTGAATAGCTCGCACGCTGGCACTTGATGCCCCAGCATTGAAATCTGCGCCAATTTGAAAAAGGGTTGCACGTCTGTCACGTTTAATGATTCTCTTCAGTCGTCGTTTGTCCCGTTCGTTCACGATCTTTTTCCGGCCACAGCGATGTCGACGATTTGATGTTTTACCGGATTCCCGATATTCACGGTACACTCGTGAAATGGTCGAACGCGAAAATCCAAATTAAATCGCTACCTCAGAGATCCTATGTCCCATCTCTCGTGCGCCGACTATAACACCACGTTCAAACTCACTTAAATCTTGATAACCTGGCATTGTAGAAGCAGTCACCGATCTAGCAACTTTTCCAGACGCTTGTTGTCTTATATAGTTGCTGCCGACCGCATCGCGTTACTCTGATTGGTTCCATACCTCCGTTATTAGCATACCGCACGCCTTTACCAGTTTTTTTTTTGCTCTCCGGTGTATATCAAACACCCCAATAAAGTCAGTTAAAGCAGACCAGTGAAAAAAGTTACACATATTTTCTTTTTCTCC
>NQII01000294.1:999711-1013766 GCA_002778355.1 Clitarchus hookeri | reverse complement strand
CCTCGTCGGGAATTGAACCTTTTTCGCTTAAGTGGGAGGTGAGTAGTGTCATATATACACCACTGTGACCCCTTTCGTACCATACACATCAACGTAATAACTGGCGTAATTCTAGCATGCTTATTATACTTAAAAGTGTCATTTAATCGTGCATGAGTAATTTTTACTATATTCACAGCAATGTTAATTATTATATAACATACCGTGCGATGGAATGGTACACAATATACTGAAAGGCAAAGCGAATCAAGGCTTTAAAACAAGTTTAACTAAGGGCGAAATGAATATATAAAGCGTTGAAATGTGTAGTTCCTGTCACAGGTTCCACCACTCAGCTAACCATCAAATATTCTCTCTTTCGTTCCTTATCAGACTGAAATATCTAATTTAATTTATGAAATCTGCACACACTACAAAAAAAAACAAATACGGGAGAAAGTACGCTGGTCGGCTGGCTCAATAACCACAAAAGAAGCAAGAACATCCCCTCACTCCTTCCGCCATATACACTACACACTCTTAGAACACCAGCAGATATTAACGTTTCTATTGAACTCCAACCAACCTTACCATACACAGCATTACCCTAATATTCCCACCCTACCAATCATCTAATTAAAAAAAAATAATGACAATTTACTTCCAACACATTTTTTTTGTGAGTTATTTTAATTCGCACGATTCCATTACGAAAGTTTTAGAAGCAAATATAATGGATTTTACTGGGGTGAATCTCTTGTGTCCTTGCTAACCTCATCATCATTTCATTGCCTGCTGTCTCCTCTCCCTACTCACACGTACTTTATATAAAAGTCCCAGAAATTAGGAAGATTTTAAAATGTTTTTTTTTTTTTTTTAAGTATCATTATATTGTCCTTATTGAATGTTCCGATTAAGACTCCCGCCTACATAGAGCTTGAACTGCGATGCTGTGTGTTTGAAATAGATATGCGTTTTCCAACATAGCTATTAAACGCGCGTTCAATGTGTTGATCTAAAAGGGCTGTTAAGTGCTTTCAAGACATCTCGCACATTAGAAACACCATTTAATAGCACTCAAATAAGGTTAAAAATAGCTTTTTCGAATAGCTGTATCTCAAAATATACGTGTCAGATACATACAAAACTACTCAAGGGCCTTTCATTTAACCGTCCTACAAACTTTCCATCAATAAAATAATAGGATCACCGCTGAGCAAGTCCCATAGGTACACGCTGTGCGACGAGAACACTTCGCGCCAGTTCAGAGCCTTGCGCTTAGCGGCGATGGCGCNAAGTCCCATAGGTACACGCTGTGCGACGAGAACACTTCGCGCCAGTTCAGAGCCTTGCGCTTAGCGGCGATGGCGCACTTGATGCGCGTGGCAGTGTCGCCCTTATCGCTCCNCAGAGCCTTGCGCTTAGCGGCGATGGCGCACTTGATGCGCGTGGCAGTGTCGCCCTTATCGCTCCCGCGCTTCTCGACCTCAAACGCGGAAAAAGCTGTAGGTAAGTGGGAGTCTTAACACGCCACGGCTTGTCTCTCAACGCTCCTTTTGCAGCGATGCAACCAAAATTAGTTTTACATTTATATTCTCCAATAATTAATTTTTTATTTCCATTTACATAACTGTGATCCCATAATTTTCTTCCTTATGTACCATCCGCTCGCTACTTAACAAAATAACGTCTTTTAACGACAGTTAGACTTTCTCAGGCAATACTTGTTCTGTTTATTCCAAGTGATATATGAAAACGTATATAGTTTTGTAAATGTTTTCCTCATTAAATAATTGGGATTTTATATATTTTATTTTTAATTTGTTATTTCTCTACAGCTTTCAATTAATTACAAAACCTATATGGCTGGTTCACAACTTTGTCTTCTTACAAAAAAAAAAACCTAAAACGTGAAATTAGTTACTGGAATAGAATTACATGCTGTATTTCATAATTAATTTGTGTTTTGTTTTTCCACTCGGTGGCAGCACATATATGCACAATCCCTAGAAACTTCTCTGCTGGAAAGCAAAACATGTCGGAATTTTAACAAATATTTTTTTTACACTAAATTGGCATAATTTATAAGCTCACGCAGTAATATTTCCCAGAATAACTGTCTGCGCGAATATGATTATCCTTTACAATTCCGAAAANATTTATAAGCTCACGCAGTAATATTTCCCAGAATAACTGTCTGCGCGAATATGATTATCCTTTACAATTCCGAAAATTTTGAAACCTTTAAAAATTATTTCATTCGCACCAAACAAAAACATTACTTCTCATACAACGCACGCGGTGTTACTTGACAAATATGATATATTTTAAATATTCCGAAGTATTCTGGANACATTACTTCTCATACAACGCACGCGGTGTTACTTGACAAATATGATATATTTTAAATATTCCGAAGTATTCTGGACATGGCTTAATACTTATTTCCAATGTTTCTGGGCGTTTAACTCTCATTAACATTAAAGTAATATCTAAATAAACAAGTATTTTTCAGCAGTTTTGTATTATAACCCAGTAATGTTTTGTTCTTTGGAATTATAACTGCCTGTATTGGTAATGAACACTGCCTGTATTGGTAATGAACACTACCCGCATTGGTAATTTTTTTAAGTATAGTTTCTTATGTGTAATCATTAAAAAACAAATGTAAACCTTATTTTTTTTAATCAACGTACAATTTATATAATAATTCTTGTTTAAAATCAGCACTCAATTTTTAAAAAGTATAACAATATAATATAAACAAATAATGATAAATAACATAATTTAAGAAAGAATCCATTAAAAAAAACGTGATTTTTTGTAATGATGTTGGCAATTCCCTCCCGTCCCCCTCTTTACCTTGTATTCGTAATCGAAAGCTTAATCTAATACCAAATTTAAAAGAATTGGATTTAAATTAACTTCGCTTCTATATTCGATATTTTATAATGTATAAGCATTACAGCGTATAGAGGCTCGAAATGTCAGGGCTTATGTATTTGCGAACTCTCCGCGTTCACAGTTACAAATTTTAAAGTACAGTATATTGTTTAATGACACAAACTATACAGTTTTCTGTATATGGGGTCCAAAATCACAGATACAGATTACTGGAAGATTTATCGGGTAATCAAAACTTTTAATTTAAAAATTGGCTGTTATCCGTCTTTCTAGTGCCGTGAAAAACAGCTGTGGAATGTNGGGTAATCAAAACTTTTAATTTAAAAATTGGCTGTTATCCGTCTTTCTAGTGCCGTGAAAAACAGCTGTGGAATGTCAAAAAAATTAATTAAAGATTTACTGCAGCTGTCAAAAATATTACAAATCATTTTGCTATAATACGGGTGTATACAGCTAACACAAAATGAGTGTACGTTTATAAACAGTCTGTTTAGAAATTAAACGCCCAAACTGCGGGAGGTGATTCCCTATAAAACATAAAGTCAAAAATGACACCATGTACCAAAACTGAATAATAAAGGAAATATGAGCCAATGAAAATTGGGGGTTTGAAAACGTATTTTTGTCGAGTGCCTTTGTACAACGCTTACAAAGTTCGCAGCAGAAATATGACTTATGCTTCCCATGTTGCAGAGACACATGTGTAATGTTGGCCGTCCTCGGTCTGTGCGAACTGTTAGGCTTGAGGAAGTGATACGTCAGCACATCAACGACATGCCCTCCACTAGTACACGCTCCATAGCGCGCCGAATGTACGTGTCCCATTTAACCACGTGGGACGTACTGCGGGTAAATCGCCACCATCCCTACCGCTAGCACAAAGTACAAGGCATTCAGCAAAAATACGTTTTCAAAACCTAATTTTCACAGGCTCATATCTCCTTTAATATTCCGTTTAGATACATATATGATGTCCTATATATTTTTCGACCTTATTTTTCATTAGGAATCGCCTCCCACAGTTTGGGCGTTTAATTTCCAAACCCTTCTGTATATCTGTATAGAAAAATGATATAATTATCTTCTTTGATAGCTGAGGTATATATACGTATTACCTGTGAGTGCATTTATTGCCTGAAACTAGAGTTAATTGTATTCAAATAACTAACTAATTTAGCTGAATACGTAATTTTTTAAACATTTATAGCCACATAAATAAACGTTTCGGCCGATTTTCTCTAATTAACCAATATGCCTTCAAAATAAAAATATTTCGCTGAGCGGTGACCACGAACTTGACAATTTGGTAAAAAAATTTCGAAGACGCGTCTATTTTACAAATTTGCAAGGGCGCTATCGTAGGCCATGTGTTTTTTTATCTCTATAGCCCCACATTATGTCCTGGCCAGCAACTATAGCACTGAAACTCCGTCAGATAAGAGGCAGGCGTTGTTTTCTGGCTAGCGAGTTACACCCGCAATTACCGTATGCAGATTTTAACTCTCCACGCGTAACCACGGTGTCGTTACACCGGACTTAATTCGACACCGTCATTAGCGAAGATAGCGCGTCTCTCCCGACCAAGTCGTCGTACCCGACACATTACGCCGAGCAGTTTGTTCTGAAGGAGGTATAAGCTGTTCGCGGTAAAACAAGCACTTTTGAAATCAACGTTTGAAAAATATCACAGCCCATTCTTGCATATATTTCAACTGACACACTGATTTGCATGCACGTAGTGAAGTTGACGACAGANAAATATCACAGCCCATTCTTGCATATATTTCAACTGACACACTGATTTGCATGCACGTAGTGAAGTTGACGACAGAAGGAAAGTAGTTCCATTACTTAACATTGAATCAAAAGTGTTAGGAAAACATTTGCGAACAATGAAATAATTTATTTNAGGAAAGTAGTTCCATTACTTAACATTGAATCAAAAGTGTTAGGAAAACATTTGCGAACAATGAAATAATTTATTTTGCTTTCTATTTGTTGTTGGGCATGTAAAATTTACAACGAGTAAATTTGAAAAAAGGTTTACTTCTCTAATAATTTCCCAGTTTCACTAGAGCGACGCATTAATAACGTGATGAGGGCCATGGCAATGTTAATTCTACAAATGGTGGAAGAATACACAACGTGCATACAAGTAGATCTTAAGCAGGGCTTTCAAAAGGGCTCAATTTACAGTGAACAGCTTTTACTTTACGACCTAAAAAAACATTAGTTTCCGTTTGCATCCTCTTCTGTTCGCATTTCGAAGATGAAGTGAACGTTCTCTCAATACCAGAGGATGAAATGTAATTGAAATAATAACTTATCCGTCGTCACAAGCCTGGAACTGAGAAGCCCAGTAGATGTAGAATTAAATTTATTGTCCTTTTAATGACTAATAACCGAGCTTGCTTTCACACTCGCAGGATTCATTTCCAAGTACTCTTCATATTGATTTTCGGAGATGCCATTATGTTAAAATTACTGCACCGCAGTCAATTAAGTCGGGTTTTCGTTTTATGTTCATGCGTACGTCGTGCGTAGAAACTGTTCTAGAACGCTGTATATGTTTAACGTAATAACAATATTCCCGCCTTAAATTAATAAAAGAACGATTACAATTGCTCATGTTAGCCCGTACCTGATTCGCATTAGGGAGGTCGAATCATGAGTTCAGCACCGACAAAATGTATTCGAAATGGTTTTCATCCCAATTTCGTCCAAAAGCCAATACAACAAATTGCTTAATATTTCTCCCCAATTCGCCAAGGATTCGACCACGTCATTCATCAGCTTTTGTTAATTGAAGTGCTTAAATAAAAATACAATTATTTTAAAGGTAAATTTTAATCTATCTGGTATTTTCTGTAATTTTTCTGGGTCTCGTGAAGATTTTGGAACCCTTGAATGCAAGTACGTTAATATTTTATAGTGATGTATGTACTTGTTCCTTCTATGAGATTTAAATCTGGAACTGAAAAGTTTCGCTTCCCATTTGTGGATTTTGCGTTACCTACATTTATTTACGTTCCCCAAACACAACAACTTCGTTATTTAAGCTGACAAGGGATAAAAAATAACTAATTATTAAAATTAATTAGGCTAAGTCATGTGGTAATGGAGAGACATAAGATGGAACATGCAATGCGAACCCGCAACTACGATATAACGGTTGCATAAAAAAAAAGTCGGCGATAATTTCTTTTCAATGGTNCAGAGGGAAAGTAGTTCCATTACTTAACATTGAATCAAAAGTGTTAGGAAAACATTTGCGAACAATGAAATAATTTGTTTTGCTTTCTATTTGTTGTTGGGCATGTAAAATTTACAACGAGTAAATTTGAAAAAAGGTTTACTTCTCTAATAATTTCCCAGTTTCACTAGAGCGACGCATTAATAACGTGATGAGGCCCATGGCAATGTTAATTCTACAAATGGTGGAAGAATACACAACGTGCATACAAGTAGATCTTAAGCAGGGCTTTCNCCCATGGCAATGTTAATTCTACAAATGGTGGAAGAATACACAACGTGCATACAAGTAGATCTTAAGCAGGGCTTTCAAAAGGGCTCAATTTACAGTGAACAGCTTTTACTTTACGACCTAAAAAAACATTAGTTTCCGTTTGCATCCTCTTCTGTTCGCATTTCGAAGATGAAGTGAACGTTCTCTCAATACCAGAGGATGAAATGTAATTGAAATAATAACTTATCCGTCGTCACAAGCCTGGAACTGAGAAGCCCAGTAGATGTAGAATTAAATTTATTGTCCTTTTAATGACTAATAACCGAGCTTGCTTTCACACTCGCAGGATTCATTTCCAAGTACTCTTCATATTGATTTTCGGAGATGCCATTATGTTAAAATTACTGCACCGCAGTCAATTAAGTCGGGTTTTCGTTTTATGTTCATGCGTACGTCGTGCGTAGAAACTGTTCTAGAACGCTGTATATGTTTAACGTAATAACAATATTCCCGCCTTAAATTAATAAAAGAACGATTACAATTGCTCATGTTAGCCCGTACCTGATTCGCATTAGGGAGGTCGAATCATGAGTTCAGCACCGACAAAATGTATTCGAANTGCTCATGTTAGCCCGTACCTGATTCGCATTAGGGAGGTCGAATCATGAGTTCAGCACCGACAAAATGTATTCGAAGTGGTTTTCATCCCAATTTCGTCCAAAAGCCAATACAACAAATTGCTTAATATGTCTCCCCAATTCGCCAAGGATTCGACCACGTCATTCATCAGCTTTTGTTAATTGAAGTGCTTAAATAAAAATACANTTCTCCCCAATTCGCCAAGGATTCGACCACGTCATTCATCAGCTTTTGTTAATTGAAGTGCTTAAATAAAAATACAATTATTTTAAAGGTAAATTTTAATCTATCTGGTATTTTCTGTAATTTTTCTGGGTCTCATGAAGATTTTGGAACCCTTGAATGCAAGTACGTTAATATTTTATAGTGATGTATGTACTTGTTCCTTCTATGAGATTTAAATCTGGAACTGAAAAGTTTCGCTTCCCNGTTAATATTTTATAGTGATGTATGTACTTGTTCCTTCTATGAGATTTAAATCTGGAACTGAAAAGTTTCGCTTCCCGTTTCTGGATTTTGCGTTACCTACATTTATTTACGTTCCCCAAACACAACAACTTCGTTATTTAAGCTGACAAGGGATAAAAAATAACTAATTATTAAGATTAATTAGGCTAAGTCATGTGGTAATGGAGAGACATAAGATGGAGCATGCAATGCGAACCCGCAACTACGATATAACGGTTGCATAAAAAAAAAGTCGGCGATAATTTCTTTTCAATGGTAATAACATATTTAAACTTCATTTCGGTGAATAGGAGGTTAACTAAATGGACGGGAAAGTGAGACAATGGGGTTGTTAGTTAACGTGCCAATATTCGTTCGTGACGGGAAAGCTAAGCTACGTAGAAAAAAAAATTAAAAATCAACAGCACGGGATCCAACATGCGACTTCCAAAAGCCGCAGTCGTGCTGTTTGCACTGCCGAATACACTCCGGCGTTAAGATACTGACTTTCGGACTGTAGACGAAAAACCATTCGAGAATGTAAATTGAAGTGATCACTTCAACTGTTCACTGCGGTGGTGGATTTGTTAGAATTAGGTGTTGCTCAGGCCGCACATGAACTGTCGTCGATCACCCCACCAATTTCTAGGCGGAGTACCAAAATGTCTCCCTAATACCACAGAACACCCACATCTTGATTATGGGGTGCATAAATTATAATCTGTTTACTCGCCAAATGTGTGTGTCTAACCGGAGAGTCCTCTTTCTGACATGGCTAGTCATGGCTTTCTTTTATATAAACATTGCTTTAACCAAATACGGTATTTCCTTTAACTAACACAATACAAAGAAAATTCCAGTGATAATCCGCTTACAAATTTCTTAACCAGATGACTNAAATTCCAGTGATAATCCGCTTACAAATTTCTAAACCAGATGACTAGCATAAAATTTTCTTACAACTAAGGTTTTATAATAATTTTTTAACGATTTCCACTTATAAAAATATTATATTTTACAAATTATTATATTTTTTTATTAACTTTTGTACGAGGTATTTTAAGTTGTAAATATATGAAAATTTTAACGCAATTGTACGTCAACGGTTCAATGTTACCGCACTGCAGGTTTGGTGAACAGCTAAAGCATTACTACCACATTCTGAAAAAAAATTTTAAACATCAAACATAAAAGAAATAAAATGATTCAATTTGATGAGTGATGCCCGTAAGTGTGCGACTCAAAGCTCAGTGATGCCGTTTATGCTCACAGATCTATCGGTAAATACTTTGCTAACTTTCATTATTTAAATACCTGTCAACCGGCACGAGACAAATTCATAATCACAGTAGGCGTGTTATAATAATTCATTTGCAGTTCTATGACAAATATCCCTTCCCGTCCTATTTATTTAAGTGCTTTTCTGGATTACGAGCAATCATGAGCAGCAGGGAAACAGGACCAGACTAAAAAAATATTGGAAACTTACAAACATTTAAGCATGGAATAAATAATCACCTTCTGAAAACTTTCATTGTGTGATCTATGCGTGGTTTACTCAACGCATGACTCTGCGTAAGTGTGAGTTTGTGGATGGTATTCTTGCCCTTTTCCCCTCTATTCCCGTTAGCGTGTGTTTTCTATAGTCAATCAATTTGTAGCACCAGTATGGATAAATTGTAAACCTTGCGCAACTCTATTGATTCAGGTAAAACCTAATAGTTCTGTAGTTCTTGTTATCAATCTCATTAGTACTNTAAACCTTGCGCAACTCTATTGATTCAGGTAAAACCTAATAGTTCTGTAGTTCTTGTTATCAATCTCATTAGTACTGAAATTTATTTTTAGTTTATTAAGTATTTGATGTTACTTTCACATTGTAATGTTACTGTAATATAATGTAAATCTGNGAAATTTATTTTTAGTTTATTAAGTATTTGATGTTACTTTCACATTGTAATGTTACTGTAATATAATGTAAATCTGTACCTGTATTTTAGCGGAATAGAGTACTATTATTGTATTTCCTCACAACTTTGTAACAAAAAGGACACGATATACTAATGTAGCTAATTGGCCGTCTTATTTAAGTGTAGTTAAGTACAAGACAAGATTTTATCTCGGCTTCAACATAACAAGAACGATGAATAAATAAATTTAAAAAGTCAAGGTTTTTTTATATTTGTTTATTTACATTCACACCGGCGGATCCACTTAAATATCAAATGTATACCCAGGTATATCACAGTCTTATAGTATGAGATGAAACTGTTCGATGACTGACGTGGTGATGGGGTAACGCCATTGCTGCTCTATTTAAAGAATCTGAAACAAAAAAAAATGTGGAATATTAATACACAAAACGGCAGACTGCACAGTAGGAGTTAGCAACCAAACTACATTAGCGAGCAAATTTACAGAGTTTCTGATTACCGAAGATAGGCAGAAAAATATTGAGGCCCAAAAATATTTTTATCGTGGTACGGAACTAAAAATAAAGTTATAAAACATTTGAAACAGATGTTTTTTGTGCTGTAAAAAATATATGTATTTGTGCAAGGAATTCTTTGATAACTAGTTCCAAAGATGATGTTGTAACACTACAAACTAGTTAGAGTAAATTTCACAAAAACTGTGTGTAGAATGTGTAAAACCAATGTTGATGTTTATCAAGAAAATGTTGTAGACTTGAAGTTTATAATACATATTGAGTTACATAAACAGTTTTGTATGTTTCCCAATATAATGTGTTGTAAATGTACAATATTTCAGTAGTAGCGCCACAAGAAAATCTTCGGCAACTAGATTCAAAATAATTGCTTGTATCAAGAACAGAAATGTTTTACTGTGTGTGAAAAACTGAACCTTGGGTAGCGACCGATGTGTTTCATACTTTTGTTGCAGAGTAACTTTACAAGTTTTCATTTTTGTGCCCGTGAGACATTATGTGATNACCGATGTGTTTCATACTTTTGTTGCAGAGTAACTTTACAAGTTTTCATTTTTGTGCCCGTGAGACATTATGTGATTTTAGTTAAAGTGTTTCCACTTCTAGAAGTCTCGATGTTCGTTGAAAAGTTCTCCAAGTGTTGTTTTTAATCAAACTTTTAGTGTTTTGTCTTAGTGAGCGTTCCAACATCAGGTGCATATTTTTGCCTCNCAAGTGTTGTTTTTAATCAAACTTTTAGTGTTTTGTCTTAGTGAGCGTTCCAACATCAGGTGCATATTTTTGCCTCTAATAACTCGGTAGTTTAGCATATTTACTATAATATAATACTTCATTAGCACTAAATCATGCTGAGGCAAAGGTTTTTTTGCAGCAACAAATGTTTGTTTCTGTAGTGGCAGGTGTATGCATTTTTTGTAAGAAAATAGTTTCCAGAATAATAATTTTACATCAATTTTTTCTTTAAGACTGTTTTTGCGGAGAGTCAAGGAAATACTGAGGAAGAACTGAAATGTGTTTTGAATACGCCGGGCAAAATATGAATCAAACCAACCAATGATTTATAAAATTTTGGTCCCACGCGAGTTGTGGGGAAGTAAATTTCTTACGAATGTGTCCTTTTCTTGCTACACGAAACAAATTNAATTTTGGTCCCACGCGAGTTGTGGGGAAGTAAATTTCTTACGAATGTGTCCTTTTCTTGCTACACGAAACAAATTTTTTTCCTCGGGGTTGTTTGCAGCGACATTGCGTGCTTCCCGGAAATGACGTCATCCGCGAATCTTATCACGTGCGGGGACGGCAACTTCTGTATGAGGGAGCTGTTTGCTTGTATAGACACTTCTCCCGCTCGGGAATTTGTAATCTTAGCAGCGTACTCCACGCAGTCAAAATAAAGGTCGGTGTGCGTTAATTAATAAGGGCCTTTGCGTGTTCGTGAGCTTCGTTGGCTTCGCGTCCCTGCAGTACATGAAGCCAGGAGGACAAGGAAAGAACGTGTAATGATTTTTGCGTACGTAAAATGNAATTTTGGTCCCACGCGAGTTGTGGGGAAGTAAATTTCTTACGAATGTGTCCTTTTCTTGCTACACGAAACAAATTGTTTTCCTCGGTGTTGTTTGCAGCGACATTGCGTGCTTCCCGGAAATGACGTCATCCGCGAATCTTGTCACGTGCGGGGACGGCAACTTCTGTATGAGGGAGCTGTTTGCTTGTATAGACACTTCTCCCGATCGGGAATTTGTAATCTTAGCAGCGTACTCCACGCAGTCAAAATAAAGGTCGGTGTGCGTTAATTAATAAGGGCCTTTGCGTGTTCGTGAGCTTCGCGTCCCTGCAGTACATGAAGCCAGGAGGACAAGGAAAGAACGTGTAATGATTTTTGCGTACGTAAAATGNAGCTTCGCGTCCCTGCAGTACATGAAGCCAGGAGGACAAGGAAAGAACGTGTAATGATTTTTGCGTACGTAAAATGGCTGAACATGCCAAGCAAGAATATATGGCTCAGGCAAAAAAATTTGGCACAAACATCAAAATTGTTATACGAGCGTTTTTAATTTTTTTAAAGCAAACAATTTTAATATTCCAAAGCTGAAATGTTGTAGTGTGTAGCGTGATTAAGTAAAGTAAACATTAAATCGCGTATATTTAATCCCAGGTACGAGGGTTAATTTTCCTGTATGGCTGCATTGTGAATGATATCGTACAAGTAGTTTTGTACATCCATTCAAAATTAATTAAAGTTCTTTTTGCGTGTTTCTACCAATCTATTCACCCATTTAATTAAAACCCTGTTTTTTTAAGTGCAAAAGTTATAATAATACTTACACTATTACAAAAATATTAATTGTAACTACAGTATTTTGTTATTCCTACATGCACCCGATTACACTTCATCTCAAAATTAATTTTATTTGACTTTCACTAATCTATGGTTTCACCCACCATACATAATAGGTAGTTGATACTGCTTAATTTTGTTTAGCGTGNTTTGACTTTCACTAATCTATGGTTTCACCCACCATACATAATAGGTAGTTGATACTGCTTAATTTTGTTTAGCGTGTTAAGCTCTTGCCATTCATTGTTTTTTTATTTTTTTATCATATTCCTCCATGTTAATCTGGTCATTTCTCAGCGAATTCATATACACTCGATTTCTTTAGGGGCATGTAGTTTTAAGCCGTAATTAGTCTTTTGTATTAGGTTAGCATTAGTAAACAAAGAAGTTAAGTTATTTTTACTGCTAATATGAAGGTCAGAAATGCTTTACTGCGCGCAGCCGCCTCAAGATACTGTGTCAAGACGAAAGACAGTAGGACCTCGTAAATTAATTCGAGACTGAAATGGTTAAGAGAGATACATGAACTTTATAATTGGGAATTAAAATTACTTATTTCCAAAATGTCAGAAAGTGTTCCCTATTACACCCGACTACAAAGGATTTAAATACACTCAAACGGAGCAGGCACTTTCTGAGATTGTTTTAGCATTTCCAACAAGGCGATTGTATGCCATACGGGTAATCAATTGCTTATTTTACCTAGATCTTAAAATAATATACACGCATATGATAAATTTTATTCTGAAGTGTGGTACGCAAGGGGTATAAGATGGCAAAAATCTGCCCCTTAAAAAAAATATGGCATGACTGGAAAGAACACCGCTCGACCATAAAACACGCGTCCGAGTTCATCGGTAACCAAGTCAGGCGAATAATCCGAAGCATGCTGTGGATTTTTGAAACATAGCACAGAGGCTCCAGCGGATATCATCTCCCGGCGGCATGGCATCCGGAACAATTATGCCGCCAGAAACTATGTAGCACATCGCGACACTTTGCACGGGGTCTGTGGTCTGTACGCCTGCGAACCCACGCCGAGAAGAAGCCCCCAAGATGCAGCTTGGGCGTGCCGCTCGTCGCTTTCCGACACAACACTCAGCCTACGGCAACCATACATTCCGGTTAGTCATTGAACGTAATTGACTAGGACCTCCCTCGCTAACAGCTGGTGCTCATGTACTTATAATTCTATTAAAACTCTGCTCAGCCTTCACTGACAACCTCAGTTTAGTTAACGTAAACTTCCCCTAATCCGTAGTATCAAATACGGCGAAAGCAATAAGCAACGGCCAATGAAATTTTGAGACACGCATTGATATTTCGCATCTAACTTGTTGCAAGAGATAATTTCCCCACGTAGTCGACCTCCCGTGGCGGAGTCGGTTGGTGCGCCGCCGATATGCGGTGCGGGAGGTTCTGGGCTCGAATCGTAGGTGAGGCACGGGTGTTATTTTAGCTAGGTCATAAGATAGTTCGTTCGTATGCCGTCCCCTGATAAGCCTTCGGACATAACACGGGGGAGGGGGGGGACTTCCAATTCCCCACGTAATTTCGGCGTCGAATGTGTTAATTGATTACACTAACTACATAGCCACTACAGAAGCAGGTGCATCTCTGGCCGCGACGAACCTTCCTCGCGGGGGCGGGACGAAGAGAGAGCAGTGGAGGCGTGTAGGAGAGGTCCTTACGAGTTGAAGAAGCCGCCACCACCGCCGCCGCCGGAGGCGGAGGACGAGCTCTGCGAGATGCTGGCGGTGAAGGGCCCGAAGCCGAAGCTGGAGCTCGCCGACTGGCTCTGCGACGAGGAGTGGCCGCCGCCGCCGAAGCTGC
>NQII01000294.1:920369-997601 GCA_002778355.1 Clitarchus hookeri | reverse complement strand
ATCATGCGGTAAGACGAGAGTCTATGGAGCGACGTAACCGTAATTACTGGGCATGCGTATATGTAACAAACTTTGTCCTCAACACGAACTAGTCACAAAAAGAATCAATCATCCCATTACTGAACACTACTAAATCAAATATTTCCCCCCATCATTTTTTAACATGGTTTCCAACCTAACATGTCCATCTAAACTAACGTAGGTTAGAAAGCGAATGTTTTTTTTTCAGTTAACCGTAAAAATTAAAAATTGTTTTTGTCCTCCGAAAGAGCTCGTGCAATAATAACCGCACTGTCACATCTGTCCGCAAACGATCGTCGATTTAGGCCGCAGCCTCTTGTAGCCTTTATATTTTCACCACCGCGAAAATTGAACACCGAACGTGATTACTTATTCCAATTAAGTTTCAACTTGCGCGTTTCAATTTGTGTCCCACAGAGGAGATTGAACGCCGGAAAAAGTTTAGGGTTGGGCGAGGCGGGTGCAGAAACGATTAACCTTTGTTGTGAAAAGTTGGCGTTGTGAAGATGAGCACGGAGCCACGAGATGCAAGTGAATTCTGGAGTAGCGAAGCCGCGGGGCTTGCAAGTGGTTGTTTTCGCACGTAAATAATTGCCAGGACGGGGATGAACGCTTTCAACAAGTGGGCGTCTCGTCTGCAGCGGCCACGGAACTCCCACGTGGCCCCCAATGGATGTTAACGCCCTAGGCGGCGTTAAGGTCGGTTCACGATCAATTTAATCCACGTAAGAGTCATCTGCACAGAATGTTTACGAAAATGTGTGGCTCGTTGTGAATGCACTCGCCTGATGTTTATCCAATCACACACGTCTAAATATTAACTTGATTTTACTGGAGTAGTGATTTATTATCAAGTAACATTTAATTTTATTTAGTTTGCTTCCTTACTATTTCGGTACTTACTGCAAAGGGTTTGTCAATATAATATGATAATACAATAATGTGATATAATATAAATATAACATTTTTTAAAATCATATGTACTATATAACATTCTCGCTCGTATCTCAGAGCGAGAGTAAAGAATTTAACCATCGGTGTAATTTTCTTATATAACTTTATCATCATTCACGTTTATTATAAATAAAAATTAAAAATATGATAATACAATACAAAATTAAAATACAATTAAATATTGCATATAAAATATACGTATTTATTAAATGAGTAAAGTAAAATAAAAACATAAGATTCTTTTTAGAAATAAGATATTCTGTGATCTGCACAAAATTATTTCTTATTCCTCTTTTCTCCTTAAATTCGATTAGATGGCAACCCTACGTACACGACACGAAATAAAATATCGCCATTTCCTTCACGTCTACACGCTGGTGGTGTTCCTACACGATGTATGTACGCGATGACCATGAACGGTTTCGTAAAATTACTTTATTTCGCCCTGATACATACATACACGTTCTTTGCGTACACTTATTTCATTGTAAGCTGACATTTACAGCAGCCAACTCTCCTGGCAACTGAGCAATTTTGGTAGCCCTGCTTAAATTCTCTTTCCTCCCCTCTGTGTATCCTTTCGTTACGAACGAAAAACAACATTGTCTTATACCTCAAGACCATAAACTACAGATGAGCTAGACCTATCTTGCTGGCTGCACACAGCAAATCTCCGCGTTTCAACANTACCTCAAGACCATAAACTACAGATGAGCTAGACCTATCTTGCTGGCTGCACACAGCAAATCTCCGCGTTTCAACATTGAACTGATTTTCTGCTATTGCAGCTAACAAAAACGGCGTGGGATAGATTTGAGGTTTGAACACTGTTTAGTAAACAAGTGCTTTGAGATATTTTTATACTTCTTCTTACCAATTTGTAATGCAGTTTGATTAAATTCGAATTGCTAAAAGTATTTTATTAATATAATAGTGCTTGTAATTTAAAAATTAAGANTAATGCAGTTTGATTAAATTCGAATTGCTAAAAGTATTTTATTAATATAATAGTGCTTGTAATTTAAAAATTAAGACGTAAACAAACACGTTCATTACTGTTGACCACGTGACTTTGAGAGTTGTGTTTGTTTGGAGTATGTCAACGTTGGGTACATGCCCAGAAGACAAATAAGCGATCTACCTCATCTTTACTCTATGCTCACGACTTGTCATGGATCCATCATGTGACAACCCAAGAACTGATAAATACAGGAACGTTGCAACCGTTAAGCTTGTTCTTACTCTAATCTGTGTAAAACGGAAATAAACCTTCGTCAGTTGTCACTAATTTAAACGTTGCCCTTTTAACATGACACTGAAACACTGACATACTTTCCGTCGTTCGCTGCCAACTCTGCTGGTGTAATCTATTCGTGGTGATTCCGACTTTTATTGATTCCAAAAGTGTTCAATTAACAGAGAACAGTCCATAATGTTCTTCATATCCAGCGGTTGGACGGACTTAGGGCAGCGGTGGCGTAGTGGCCAGGGCGCTCGCCTCACACGAAAGTGATCCGGGTTCGATCCCCGGCGGGTTCACTCCCGGATTTTCGCATGTGGGAATCGTGCTGGACTATGCCGCTTGCCAACGGGTTTTCTCGGGGTACTCGGGTTTCCCCCGCCCTTGCATTCCAGCGCCGCTACATTCTAGGGTTTCATTTATGTCACGCTTGGGGATGACGGTCACCTACGTGTCCCAGCTAGAAAGACCGTCACTCGGAGGGTGTTGCCTTGCCCTGGGTGAACTCCCCACACGCCATTATTATTATTGGACGGACTTACCAAGGGCTGCTGGGTAGGCGGAGCAGCGGTCCAGCACCTCCAAGATGACGCAAGTCGCCACCAGGACGACGACAAAGGACAGTTTACTCATCCTGGGATCCTTCCGCTGACTGAGAAGACAGTTAATATCCACGACCCCCTGCGAACTTTCTGAAGACCAAAACTACGCAGCTAGATCGTGAGTGCCTGTCCTAGCCGGTGACTTGCAGCAGACTGAAGAGTTAACCCCGCCGACACCTTCTTATATACGCGCGTCGCAAACTTGCAAGGTGTACTTCCCAGCGTTGGTTAACTGTGAGCGCAAGGCTGAACGAGGCGTTTGGACACAGCGGAGGCTCTCCCGATTGTCGACCTTAAGCTGCGCAAACAAGAAAACCGGTTCCACGCANAGGTGTACTTCCCAGCGTTGGTTAACTGTGAGCGCAAGGCTGAACGAGGCGTTTGGACACAGCGGAGGCTCTCCCGATTGTCGACCTTAAGCTGCGCAAACAAGAAAACCGGTTCCACGCACCCGCGGCTAAGGTCGCCTTCCGAGGAAACTGTATATTCAAGGCCACACTCCACGTTTGTCATTCCCTTTTTTTTATTAATCGCAATGTGAAACATATCCGTGCGAAGTTTCTTCTCCTTTTTTTTTTATTCTTCTGCACAAATGAGTTCCTTTAGGTTAGCGAAGAGCATCGTATTTCATTGCTGGCTGTTGCATTATTTTTGTTCCCCAATGTCACCCGGTTGAAAAATAACGAGGCTTCGACTTTCACTCCAACGGACATTGGCTTCAAATACGCCTAAAGGGTGTTCACGGTAAAATGAGAACTTTTGAAAGCCCTCCTTAAGATCTATGTGTATGCACGTTGTGTATTCTTCCGCTTTATGTAAAATTAACATTGCCATGGGCATCATCACTTTATTCATGCATCGGTCATGTGAAACTGTGCAATTATTAGAAAAGTAAATATGTTACAAATCTGCCCCTTTTTACAATTCGGGGTATTAAAAAAACAGAAAGCGAAATAAATAATTTCAGTTGTCACAAATGATTACCTGACACATTTCATTTGACGTTAAGAAATGGAACTACTTTCTCTCCATCGTTACCAACTTTACTAGGCACATAACACTCAGTGCGCCGATTAAAACATATGCATGTAGAGGAGCAGTGACTTTTTTCTAAGGTTGATTTCAAAAGTGCTCACTTTATCGTAAACAGCCTTTACAAAAGCGTTTGCAGCCCGGAACTTGAGACTAAGTGTTTGGCACAATTCGTTTGCGCTCAACTTTTTTTAAGGAATCTGCTGTAGCATTTCAAGTTGCAGTATAGAAAATAACTAATAAAACAACATGTACGTGAGAACTGCGGAAACATATTTTGACTGACGTAACATGCCCCTTGAAAGCTAACGACTGCAGACACGAAACCGACTTCAATATCAGACTTAAACCTAAATATCACACTCACAAATTCGTTACCCTCGCACCCTCCTTTTCTAAGTTGAAGGCACCGTTAAAACGCCACAGGGAACCGATTCACTTATGTAACGAACCTCGAGTAAACTTTAACATAATAAACGTAAATTGAGTTAAGGGATTTGGGCTGCTCTTAACAAGGTTTTGAGAGCCGAAATAAACTTTAGGTGATCATAAAAGTTTTATAAGTAAATTACACCAACGATTGAGTTCTTTAAAANTTGAGAGCCGAAATAAACTTTAGGTGATCATAAAAGTTTTATAAGTAAATTACACCAACGATTGAGTTCTTTAAAAACTTTATTAGCCTGTAGAGTTATTTTCTTCACTCTTTCTGCAAGGTAAGGACGAGGATGTTGTAAAGTAAATTGGTTTCAAGAAATGGAAACAATCATTTGACTGAAGCAGGAATAAGTTCCGTACATTGAGTATTGTTACAGAGTTGTTTACTGTTATTTCTGAACGTAATCGAATCTGGACTCCTCGCTTGNGTTCCGTACATTGAGTATTGTTACAGAGTTGTTTACTGTTATTTCTGAACGTAATCGAATCTGGACTCCTCGCTTGAAAATCTGAACAGTCTAACGATCTATAATTTTGCGTTTTCCTGATGGATGTATGGTAGAAATAAGAATTCACTTCCTAGTAATCTTTACAGATTCTACCGAATAAGATGGCACAATTGTTCGATTCCCGATCCGGTCATCCTGATTTCGGTTTTGCATGGTTTCCGGAATAATTCCCGTGGACTGTTGATCTGGTTCCTTAATGCAGGGAGAACGGGGGAGAGGGGCATGATAGCGCAGTGGCTAGAGCGTTCGCCTCTCACTCACCAAAGCGAGCCGTATTCGATTCCCGGCGGGTTCGTTCACTGATTTGAGCACGTGTGGATCGTGCCGAACAATGCCGCTGGTAGCGGGTTTTCTCGGGACTCTCCTGTTCACCCCGTACTTGCATTCCGACGCTGCCCCAAGTCCACCTCGCTTCACCCTCATCGGCTCTCAAAACCTCTTTTGTTAAGGGCGCTTACCTACCAAGCCTGCAGCCACAGATTTTAAATTGGGAATCAATTTTGAAGAAATTCCTTCTCAATGTTCGATTTCAATTTCAATGACGACCGTTTCAAATAAAAAAAACTGTTCTGCGTGACTTTTATGAAGGAATACTGGCACCTTAACTAATTTTACCAAGGTTATGTTTAATATATTTTTTTCCTAAAATTTAACATTAAAATATACATTCTACAAAAAAAGTTTTGAATCAATGAAATGCTTTGAAAATATTTTTACGTGGCAGTATTCTCAGAGAAAGTTGCGTTCAATATTTCTTGTTTAAAACTGATGTATTGAGAAGAACTTTCTTAACATTGATTCCCTATTTAAACTTCGTGGCTTCGTGGCCTGGTTTGAAATCAGTGAGAATTTGGTATAGGGAAATACATGTTAACGAAATTCAGTTTCTTAAAATCAGTTTTGAAGATATAAACTTGAAACAAATACCTAAGTGCGAGGAATGATATTCTCGAGTTATTTATAGAGACAAACATAACAAATTGTTTTTTAAAATTTATTTTATTAAATTATTAAGCTTTCTGATTTTTACGGGAACCTAGATATACATTAATGATACAAAAGCCTTATATAGCGAGGAAGCACGTAGTTTTCTGCTCATAAAAGTCCCTGGTGGTTTATATCTTTAAGAGTAACGCCAAAAAAAAAAAAACAAATTTCATTAACAAGTATTTCCCTGTACCAATTTATCACAGCTTTCAAAGCAGGCAACAAACATAAGAGCCGCCCAAACCTTTCTGTTCCGCTTCTCAATATAGGCCTCATTGTCCAAGATCTGATTTCGTCTCTGGTGGCCCGTTTTCAACGAGACATTAAGCCATTAAGGATATATAATCTGCTCCAAATTTGTGTCAAATNTCGTCTCTGGTGGCCCGTTTTCAACGAGACATTAAGCCATTAAGGATATATAATCTGCTCCAAATTTGTGTCAAATTAAGCAAATATTTATTTAGTTTCCCAATCTTGTGATGCCAAACGAGAGTAAGTGTTCTAAGACAGCTAAACGAAAGCTATTTTTTGCCAGTCATTTCCCCTCCCTGCAACGTCGTGCCAGCTTAGTGCGGCCAATTCAAATCTGTCACGAATGCGCGTGGGCCAAGGATATGGCAGTGTAAAGTCCGCACGTCATCGCTCCATTGAAACGCTTTAATTTGCTGGTTGTTATTTATCTAGACGTGTTAACGCCCGTCTTGAACGTCGGTGCGCTTATCCGGGAAGACGAGAGCGGCGGCTTACTCTGAAAACGGCACACAAATCAACAGTTCACAGGCTTTCTACGGTTAATTGAGAACTTTTTAAAAACCCTATTAGAATCTACCTTACTTCTCACCTTGTATCCTTCCGCTATATCTAAAGTTAACATTACTATGAACCCTCTCACTTAACTCAAGCGTCGTGTAACTGTAAAACCGTTAGGAATATAAATTAAATTATTTCCACCTAAATAAACTACTTAAAGACATGGAGCTGTTTCTCCTACGTCGGTACCAACTTAAGTGACAGCAAGGTAATAAATTTGTACGTTAAAATATATTCAGCCATGGGCAATATTTTTTTTTTTTAAAGGTTGATTTCTAGTTGAATCCCCATTCCTCCGTGAGTTTAGTTCTTGTGAAAAATAAAGCAAAACTTTTCGACACCTCCTCCTTTAAACGGGTTCACCGTCGTAGCTTATATCAGTGTGCAAGACCGATAGAATTTTAAAGTGCTAATTAATGGGGAAGTGCCCGTGCCATTTTGGATTTGCGTATTTTCCTACATAATGATTAGTTTCACATATGCAACCGTAATCAAATATTACCTAATTATTAAACAATGTCAGTCCCACGTGAGAAAATACAGGTATAATTGAAACCGTAAAAATTTCCAAAAAAAAAAAAAAATCGTTCAGCAGTTCTTTATGTCAGGTCATAAATTTTCATTACGGATATTTGAAAAAAAAAATCGAATATCGAATAGTAAATTTTTTTTAAATTTCTTATGCTAATACATTATTCACAAAAATTATTAGCGTTCTAAGATTATATAACACTTCCTATGGCCCTATTTCAATCCAACTAGCATGCATGCAAGTTCGGCAAATAATTATTTTTTAAACAAACAAGAATTAATTTTTTTTAGAACCAAACGAAAGCGATCCAACCTCATTCCCTACTTCACATTAATTTGATACTTACGTGTTTATTCCGTGAGCTATCGTCTCGGACATGAGCAGAATATAAAATTGAGACGCCCGGTCGTCTCATGTCTAGCACCGACGATTTCCTGAATAAAAAAAACTACGTTTTTTACCCGCCTGCACCAGAAAATTTACAAGACGTCTATCCTTACCTTGGATGATATTTTCCACCGTTGCTCGGCTGTGCTGGCTGGCCGGGGCGCGCACGTGGATCGCCTGGCGTGGCTGGTGGCCGACGACGGCTGACTTCGAGGTCCGATGGGGACCGACACGGCGGATGAACACCGACCACGTGTTACAGCAGCATGACCACACCGTCCGTTTGCAGAATAAAGACTAACCCTAGCTCCGGTCATGCGGGGCGCTACTTGCGTTGTAACGTCGCTGTTTCCTTGTTGGCTCAGTTGGTAGGCGAATCCTAGATGATGCGGCATGGCCGGAAATGTTGGGCAGGAAGTATTTTATTAAAGTTTAATTCTGGAACAATCTACACCCTTGCTTTCCACCGCCACCACCGAACCCTCATACGCCACCAGATGGCATTTAGTGTTGTGAGACCGGAAGCCGAAACTCCCATAACTCACTAGGTGTTTGTGAAGCAAATGCACCCTGACACTTTCTCAAATCATTGGGTCGGCGGCAGGGGCTGTGTACTGTGGGGCTTTGGGCACCGGGCCCTTATTTAGGCGAGTTATTTGGTGTTGCCTATTTTTAAATACAATTACGTTTTCGTGGTTTCGGCGAGGGAGTGAAGCTCCCCTTTAGCCACCCGGCTGGAGTGAATGTTGTGTCGTGTAGTATGTCTAGCATGTTGAAATGTTGTTTGCAAGTGTGCTAATTATTTTCACATGTAGTGTGTCGGTGAGTCCCTAGTCTCCCGATGTGTCCTATACAGGTCTCCATTGGGGTACGTTTACTCGTTTCCAGGTTTATCACATTGGAATAAAAACCCTTATAAATAGATTAGAGTTGGAGGGGCCCCTAGCACCAGTCTCTGAACCCAATACCAATAGGGCCACTCTTTCCCAAGTCGTCTTCTTCCCGACCTGCAACAAACTATCAGGTCGGTGCATTATTATGGGTAATTAATTTAAATTGAAATAAAAATAAAAAATATTATAAATGTGTTTGTATGTATATGTNATTATATATGTGTTTGTATGTATATGTTTTTTTTGTTTTATGGTTTTTATGCGTTTTTTGTAATATTATATAATTAAATTAACTTAGTTAAGATATGTTAGCCCCCCGACCCCTACCTCGACTGGCATGTGTGTCACTTGAACGGGAAAACGTGTGGTGGTTGGGGCTATTTCCCACCTTTCCCGAATTCCCACATAACCAGCCTGAGCAGGGCGCCCTAAGTGTGTTGTAGAGAAGTGTAGGTGTTGTGTCTATCGTTGTCTGCGAACGACTGAATGTTGTGAGCAAAACGCTGTGTTTTTATAGATATGTGGCACTCCTCGTCGCGCACCAATCAGATGGCTTCGAGAGAAAAGTGCGTTCATTGTGTGTGTTACTTCTCGTCACTGTCCAATCAGGATGTTCCGAGATGAGAAGGTGTTACTTACTATCACATATATGTTGCTATATTTAATAAACTTACTGTCTTCGCATTAATTAAATAATTTATTGTGTTGATGTTGCCCTAAAGTATTTATTTAGGTAGAGTGGCGAGTGCTGTAAGGAGTAGCATCTGCTTCTCTTGTAATGTGTTCATTGTTTTCACCCGTGCGATTATAGGCCTAAAGTGATATAGTAAAGCTACAAAATGTCTCTCTTGCAGAAAAGCGGCCAGTCCATGCATGTCTGCCAACATGGTCGCATTTTCTGTGGTGTTGTCTGCTTTCCCGGGGTTTTTTTTTTTTTTTTTGTTTTTTTTCCGTCTGCTGTTGTGTAGGCGCTTGTTCAGTATAAGGATTTTTGAGTACTGGAAATTCAGTCTCTGACTGAACGTTTGTTTGTGTTTTTTCCTGAGGTTCCTGTTGAGTGTCTCGTAGTGGTTTGGCAGGTTTTGGTGCCATCCATTGTTTTCGTGTCTGTATGTGTTTTTTGATGACTTCGCACTGCTTCCACGCAGCCGAATGTCCCGTTTGTTTGCAAAGTGTACATTTAACTTTGTGTTGTCGTGTTCTGTGATACGACAGTCGGCCTTTGCATGATCTCCTGCACAAAGAAGGCAGACTGGCCTAAGTGTGCAGTATTTCTGGGTGCGGCCCAGTGCACAGCATCGCCTGCACTGCACCACATCCTCAGAACGGTGTCTGTACATTTCGATTCGAACTGGCAGATAATGAAGTCTGCACAGTTTCAGTATGTCTTGTTTCGAGTGTTTGTTCACTACAGCCCCAAAGACTGCAGGCGCATCAGCTGGCGTTCTGAATTTCCAGACGTGAACTGGAGTAAATTTAAATTCTTTGAGATGTCTAGCTATTCGGATTATGTCGGCGTTGTGTGGTAGCCCTTTAATAACTACCTTATTAGGCTTTTGGCTTTTTTTTAGCGTGTGTGTAGTACTCTATTTTGTATTCTTTTAGATGCCTGCAGAAATCAGAATGATCCTCTAACGCTACAAGCACCTTCAAGTGTTGTTTTTTTTTTTGTGAGTGTGATTTTCTCAAAGTAGTTTTTTCCCCATGTTTTAGTCAAAAATTTAATTTGCGTGGTGTCTGGGATATACACCGCTGGCGCGAGTGGAGTTTTCCTAGTGTTTTTTTCTGATTCTAATGTGTTTTCCTCACCCAAAGGTGAGAAAGTATTTTCTATCGAAAAATTTATATCTGGTTCTTTGTGATTGGCTGTTGGTGCAGTGTGCTTCCTATTGGGCTTCTACCATTGTGTATTGTGTTGTGTGACCGAGGAAGAGGAGGCCGATGCCTCCTCGCTGTGCTGCTTACCTGTATCCATCAAGTGTGCCTAGAAACTCATAAAGCAGTGGTAGCTGACCAGGCTACCTGAGGGGTAGCGAGGCTAGGCCAGAAGAGGAAGCGCTACCTTCCTCAACCACTGCCTGGTTGCTTTCCACGTATGTGGAAGGGGTTTATAAACCCATGGCTGGGGCCGAGGACGAGAGGAATTGGTTCCCGTCAGCGGTTGCGGACACACAAATATAACATAAGTATGTTCATGAAAGAAAAAAATACGTTTCTTTAAAAAAGTGAAAGTTACTGTTTTAATTTTTTCTCACATTGGAGTGAAATTTTGCGCGAGGTTCTGAAAAAGATCACTTTAAAAGAGAGGATTTCCCGCTCACTACTGTAGCGAAAATATTGTGAAATTTTAGATGAAAGCTCGTATTTTAGAGTGGAAATTTTATTGGGGTATAGATCGTGACTATTGTGGTTGAATGCTCATATAAAAATAATGTTGTACAAACTTTTGTATTTATACTCACGTAGAGCGGAAATTTGCCATTTTTGTAGTTTTGTAAATTTCTATGTAAATTTTCAATGTTTTGTAGTTATGAAAAAAATACGTTAATATATGTAAAGTACAAAAAAAATGTTTTCTTTCTTTTCTGTGGGATGTACATATGTTATTTCGCAGGGCTAATATTCATTTTATGCCCGACATAACATCTTATCTTGAAAATTGGCAAATGTTTTTTTATAGTAGTAAAGAGAACAGGGGGATAAATCTTGTGAAGGTTGTTGAAAGTTTCCAGCAGGTTTCTGGCGTTGACATTGCATGTGATTATCGAGAGACTTAGCCCTGTTGGCCAAGGATGTCGAAAGGCGGGGTTTCTCGGGGTCACAAAATATTAGTCAATCTGTTCAAGTTGTAATTTCAAACAGCTTTTGTTACGTTACATCAGCATCCATGCTTTCTCTAAAACATCCTGAAGTTACATTCCTTTGAATTACGTTTTCTTATCACGTCTCTTAATATTATTCACTTTTAATGTCACACACGGTGTGTTTTGAGAAGCATTTCGACGAATGAAAGGACAAAATAATAGACCTAGTAGCATAGGTTCAGCCGTTTTTATATGAAGCTTAAAAAATACAAAAAAAAAAGCTAATACACTGTAGACGGAGACTACAGATTAAGCTCTGATTCCACACACTAACAAACCCTTGCTTTATATGAGCTCTGTGAAAATCCAGTCGATATACCTGGTAAATTTCCGAGACAGCTGCTAAACCGGAACTATGAAAATAAACGTAGCTTGGGTAAACCCAGGTAATATTTTCCTTCGCACCGCCTCACAAATGGACGCCGGCGGGTGCACCCGTCTCCAGTTTATCCAGTTTTCAAGGGCTCCACAGGATCGTCAGCTTGCCGCGAGCTATGAAAACTACGTCATCAAAGAATCCTGCTTTCAGTTGCGCACTGCTCGAGTCTTTTAAGACAAGGCACAGCTAAATCTGCCCAAAGCCTCTGTTCTTACTTAAATGCATGTTACTGGGCCGCTGTTGCAAGTTCGTGTTATTACTTATAGACGTTTCGCACATTTTACATTGCGTGTTTGCGACCACGTGATGTCTGCTGTCGTTTCGGTTCGTTTAGGTACCTTAAGAGAACCTTTAGACTTACGTTAACTCGATGGATATCTATCTACCAGCTGATCCAAAACATTCGTTATTTCTTGCAGTTATCAAGCAGCAACGATACAATTTACTGAAAAGTATGTAAAAGCTGCAACCCTCCTTATACGTAATTCAGCTGGAATTATATTCAACTAGGAAATATTTCGTTCCGTGAAATTAAATCATAATTACACATGAAGCATCGACATGATGTAGAAGTTTTCATTTTACTTGTTACTCGTACTGCTTAAATCAAGAAATTAATAAATCAGAACCATGTAAACAGACCTCAGCTAGAACCAATTGAAAATAAAAAAAAACCAAACATGTTTTTATTAACAGAGGCAAATGTGTGCGCGTTGTGTGAAATTATGTGCGATTTTAATTTATATAATTTCTAATGATAATATTGTTAGTTTGTTTGATTGCAATATTTATTTTCTTTTTGTATCCGGCTGTAATTTGTGGGAAGGAAGCGCGTTGTTGAGGAGTTGTCCTCGTTTTATGCAAATCATGTACATGCTGTTTACGATATACTCCTAACATCGAGGTCTACAGAGAGCCAATAAGGGTGATGCGAGGTGATTATGGAGCAGCGCCGGAATGAAAAGATGGCGGAAATGGGAGATCCTCGAGAAAACCCGCCCTCCAGTGGCATTGTCGGGCACTATTCCCACATGCGAAAATCCGGGAGAGACCCCACCGTGAATCGAGCCCTGTTCACCTATGTGGGAGGCGAATAGTCTGACCACTATACCACCGCAGTCTCTGAGCACTTATCAAAGCCCTGCTTAAAATCTACGTGTATGCATATTGGGTATTCTTCCACCACATCTAGAATTAAACGTATATATTGGCTTGATCACTTTACTCATGCGTCGGTCTGGGGAAACTGTAAAATTATTAGGAAAGTAAATATTTTACAAATTTGTTTATTCTTAAACTGATATGCATTAGTAAAGCATGAACTTTAATATCCACAATTTTTTTACGTAACATTTTAAATTCAAAGTTAAGACATGGAACTACTTTCCCAGCGTCGTTGCCAACTTACCAGGCGCATGCCAGTCAGTGTGCATGTTAAAAAACACGTGCAGTAAGGAGCAGTGACATGTTTCAAAGGTTCATTTCAAAAGTGCTCAATTAACCGTGAATAGCCTATAACAGTGATTCTGAAAGATCTATGAACCGCGACCCATTAAAAAAAATGCTGAAGTTCAGGACCCACTTTAATGCCTTATGCGAGAAACATACAGTTTCGCTGTTCCATCAGGTTCACGTTGTGTTTCTTACGTAGCGTAAGGAAGTGAATGGTAGTAGGATGAATAAAAATAGTTTAAAAAGTTGAATAATTAAAGAACTATTTTAATGCAAATGATACCTAATCAAACAACATTACACAATATCTTATGTTACTAATTTAGTTTAAAAATCATTTTGGTTGCAAGAAATTAGATTTTTAAATGCGAAGGATGCATTTGTTTTTTATTTATTCCCATTACAGGTTTAGTGTCCTCTTCAATTCTTATCACTTTCAATCGCAATGAATTCGACACGTCCAGTTTATTTCTGTATTTATAACTCATGCATATGTTTATGTATGAAATTAATTTTTTCGGGGCCCACCAAATTTTTGTCTGCGACCCACCAGTGGGTCGCGACCCATACTTTGGGAAATACTGGTCTAAAGTATAACTTTCATTGACGATTTGATGAGTGCAGTCCAGATGATTGATTACACCGTTTTTCTTTACATACACAAACACACGCTGTATTTACTTCAGTTCTTGTCTGTTTACGGTGGCTAATATATGCAGACTTAAAACAACTTTGAAAGAGTAACAATTTCATTGTCTGTTTAACCAACTGTGCGAATTTGTTTATTTTCGGTTAGGGGAACTGTTAAACAAAAAATACGGTTTGTGCTCGTATCTGCACTATTGCTGACTAACGAAGAATGTTAAATGCAGGGAATTATTACTTACCTCTTCACACAAATTGTAAACCACTAGTAACCAGTTAGTATCCGTGGTGCAATAAACAGGAAGTTCATATTGCAGTGTAGTATGTTCTCTTTTTGAATACCAGATAATTCATGGACGAGTTTGCCGTTTTTAGGTATAGATTTAGGTCCAACTGATTTTTGAAGTTTTATAGCAACGTTGGGTTTTAATTACAATAAGAATTCAACTTGACTTACTTCAGTGCTTATTTTGACTGTGAAACTGGACTACTGGAAAAATATAGTTAAACTTACATAGCAAAATGCTGTACTCTTATCGTATAATTGATTATATTGGTTGGGACATTTTATCCTATTATTGCGTGGTTTTTTTGTGTGCTTCAAGTCTGTACTGAAAATAAGCAAGCGAGAAAGGCCGACTAAATTCTGTTTGTAGTAGTTGGTTATCTTTAGTTTGTTCACTACCACAAATGAGCTAGCTGGCGTGAATATTAAAAGCAACAATAAATATTAATATTTTATTTTCAACAAAGAAAGTATTATGGTGAAAACTGTTAGAAATTTATTTGCCTTTATTACCGCAATATAGTAATATTACTTAAACGAATTAGCTGATACTTAAGCATATTGTTACTTGATATAATCCGTTTTTTTTTATGTATAGATGGGAGACGTTTGTTCATTGGTTAAGCTGTAGGCGAGAGATTATTAAAATGTTTGAGTAATTGTTATTGCTATTACGTATCAAGCTGCCGAAGAAATTTCTGCGGCTTACTTTGGGGCCAGCATAATAAAGTACCACACACGTGGATTACTGAAGTCCGTAGTTTTATGAGTTAGTAAAGTAGGAAAGGATTTTATTGCTCATTATACCGAATTCAGTCACCTATATAGGTTTTGGCGTTCAAACATTAAAACATATCACGATATAGCCTATTGTAACACTTTACGTATCATCAAACTACACTGAAGATCCAAAAAAAACTGGTATAGGCGTANGAGTAACGCGATGCGGTCGGCAGCTAGATCGGTTACTGCTGCTACAATGGCAGGTTATCAAGATTTAAGTGAGTTTGAACGTGGTGTTATAATCGGCGCAAGAGAGATGGGACATAGCATCTCCGAGGTAGCGATAACATTTGGATGTTCGCGTACGACCATTTCACGAGTGGGCCGTGAATATCGGGAATCCGGTAAAAAATCACATCTTCGACATCGCTGCGGCCGGTAAAAGATCGTGAAAGAACGGGACAAACCGCGACTGACGAGAATCATTAAACGTGACAGACGTGCAACCCTTTCTCAAATTGGCGCAGATTTGATTTGTGGACTGCCCTGCAGGATTCATGGTGTGAATTGCCTCCTGCATACCTTCAGACATTAGTCATTAGTCGAGTCCACGCCACGTCGTCTTGCGGCACTTCTGCGTACTCGACCGGTGAGGGGGGGGGGCTACACGATATTAGGTAGGTATACCAGTTTTTTTGGCTCTTCAGTGTAATTTTCCTTGGACCAAAGTTGCATGCCAATAGTTCATATTTACTTTTCTTATCTGATCCTTAGTCTGCGTGTGACTTCAAGGATTTAATACGGGCGCAGTCATTAAAATAATATTCTTAGTGTATTTATTTGCTACTGGCTTAATGCCTTTACTATCAAGTGTTGTGTAAACGAGACTATCGTTAGCAGTTCCGTTTATTCCCAAATCGACATCGAGTTACACATTTATAATACCGTATTGTAGAGGAAAAAAAAGTATGTGAAAAATATATCGATTGACTTGGTGAAATATTAAGGGTGAGTACATCATGTCTCGATAAATTAAAAAGAATCCAAAGATGTGTTTTTAAATGCGCTGATAGTTATATTATGTTTCAAGAGGTGCTTGGCATATCCATTAAAGCTGTTCCATTGCCTCTGAACAAACGAGGAGTTACTGGAGAAGATTTTGGTGTGTTCGTCTTCTTAACATTGGGTAACGCACTGTTTCCCAAACCTATTTCGGATGTTTCAGGGACATGTTTAATTGTACTTGTAAGATGCCGTAATAATTCTCAGATAAAGAGAATAATAATATTACTAATAGTCGTTGTGTTATAACATTGTGACTTTATTCGTTGGAAAATTATTTATGATCCCTTGGCGACTGTCTCTATTTATGTTTTTTGTTCATTGTGACCGGGAGTTTGGCCGAAATTAAACTTTATTATTTTGGTGGTTCTATAATGTGCAGGCTAACGGAATGTCTCCTATGAAAGGTAAGGGAGAAGAAAAGATAGATAAGAAAAATTGCGTTTTGATATTAACGAGGTGAATTAATACCAACAAAACCATTATTTTAGCCTGGTTCTTTTCTCTCGATAAGCCGATATTTTAGCAAAAATCTATTTTGANAATACCAACAAAACCATTATTTTAGCCTGGTTCTTTTCTCTCGATAAGCCGATATTTTAGCAAAAATCTATTTTGAAAGTTATATAATATACCTATCTAGAGTAACTACTTCTAATTTGTTGTGTAACTCAATTCGAATAAGCAAATAAATTTTTGCAATGTTTAAATTCGGCACATTATTTGCTTGCTTGCACCGTTTCCTTTCCTGCATTTCATTCTACTGAATTGCGTCANAATGTTTAAATTCGGCACATTATTTGCTTGCTTGCACCGTTTCCTTTCCTGCATTTCATTCTACTGAATTGCGTCACGTTCAGTGATATTTTGCTCTTGCATATACAGCTTTCAAGAAATTCTGTTAGGTATTTGTTAGATTAAACAACAGTTATTATTTAAAAAATTTACAAGGAAAATGTATATGGCTTACACCAAGAATTTAAACAAAAAAATTACCTTCTTATAAATAAGCAAATCTCCGCTACATTTATCGCGTATTTAATGTGCATTGTGTAATGTGGTGTTCGTGTATCAACTCTACACATCTTCTTGTTAGTACCATATTTAGCACATATGTACATTTTTATTATATGTTCTTTGATGTGCAAGTTATTTACTTACAAATAGTATAGGTAAAATATGAAAGAACGTCTGTTGTGCCAATTTTGGTGTTTTTTTTAATATACTGAAGAGCCAAAATAACTGGTATACCTGCCTAATATCGTGTAGGGCCCCCCGAGCACGCAGAAGTGCCGCAATACGACGTGGCATGGACTCGACTAATTTCTGAAGGTATGCAGGAGGCAAGTCACAGTATTCACACCATGAATCCTGCAGGGCAGTCCACAAATCCAATCTGNTTTCTGAAGGTATGCAGGAGGCAAGTCACAGTATTCACACCATGAATCCTGCAGGGCAGTCCACAAATCCAATCTGTGCCAATTTTAGAAAGGGTTGCACGTCTGTCACGTTTAATGATTCTCGTCATTCGTCGTTTGTCCCGTTCTTTCACGATCTTTTTCCGGCCGCAGCGATGTCGAAGATGTGATGTTTTACCGGATTCCCGATATTCACGGTACACTCGTGAAATGGTCGTACGCGAAAATCCAAATGTTATTGCTACCTCGGAGATGCTATGTCCCATCTCTCGTGCGCCGACTTTAACACCACGTTCAAACTCACTTAAATCTTGATAACCTACCATTGTAGCAGCAGTAACCGATCTAGCTGCGGAACGCATCGCGTTACTCTGATTGGTTCCATACCTCTGTTATTTGCATACGCACGCCTATACCAGTTTTTTTTTGGATCTGCAGTGTATGTTCCTTGTAATGCGTTGGAAGGAACTTGAAGGACGAAAAGTTGTTAGGTAAGCGCCTGCATCCTCGCGGTGGTAGAAATCACAGTTACACAAATTATTGTTATTTGCCTTTTAACAAAAGAATCTCCCTTTTGAATGCCACTCTTTAGTGGAGAAGGCAGCCATTTCTGCCAAACGTAAGCTGCGCGAAAATGCAAACCAATATTTCAAATTAAAAGTAAATATTATGATGAAATTGCTTTCAAACCTTAATAGCAACAAAACTTCGACCATGTATGACGAAGTAAATTCTCTTACGTTCCAGAAGAAAAAGCTCTAAAAATGAAACTTAAAAAATTATATATAAATAAGCCTTAACAATCGACAAATAAATACGAAACTCCAATATTGAATCATTTTAATGGGGTAAAAGGCTTTTATCAACACCAAGCCCAAATCTCTTCACGTGTATTTTAATTATTTATTATTTACATCACGCACCAGATTCAGTTCATTGAACATATAGTTCACTGAATATAAGGTTCGTCTAAATTTAATTCAGTATATATGTACTAAAAATATATAATTAAAATGGACATTAAAAACCACATTTGCCAAGCCATATAATATGCATTAACAACAAAAATAATAATAGCAGTTCACAACTCAATTTTTTTCCAAGTTGGTGGAAGCGCAGCACACTACATTGAGCGTGTTTGCATTTAAGTAAATATAAGTACCTTATATGTACGTAAATTCTAAGTGATGAGGTAAATATGTGTTGTAGATTTTTAATTTTCTTCATTTGGTGGCTTTAAAAGCTATTTAGTGTACGGCTTACACAAAATTCGCTAACTTAACCCTTGTCAAATGCGGGACTTGGAACAATAACATTTCAGTTAGCAGGTAGGAACTTCAGTCCCTAGTCTCTAAAATCCAACGAACGTGATTCAAATATAATAAATTAATGAATTAATATGTATTTTCACTTCTCATTATCGTTCCGTCACATGCTACCGTATTGAAATTGGACCGTTAAGGTACTGAAAGGTAATGATGCTATACGTATCTCAAAAGACGGAAAGTCGACTATGAAACACTTTCCTAAAATCATAGCCAGTAAATCATTCACAAAATTATCAATGCGACGAAATAGTTAATATAAAAACATTGAACAAAAATTGTAATATTTCTTGTAGGGAAGTATTGACGTGAACGGGATGACAGGATTTCTTTACCGCAATGCGGCTGCAATGTGTCAACAAATGACTGAATCATCCTAGGTCATAGACGTTGTTGCTTAATGGGTATGTGTTGACATGGCCTGGTTAACACGGAGCTGGGATTCCCCGAATGCACTTGATTAACCTCTGTAAGAAAGTTCTACCAATGTGTTCGAGTTGACGCTAAACGACCACTAAGCACTGACGTTGTTTCCAAGCATGCTCTAAGTGGGCGCGCTTACATAACGGACCTCTCCAGAATGCTGCCGCAACGTTGTTTAGCGAGGGAAGGAAGGGGAAACCCCCCAATGAGTGTACGCAACGGGGACCACAGCTCAAGGTATAGCCCGTCCACGGTAAACTAAGTACTTTCGAACAGTCTTGCTGAAGATCTACTTGTATGCACATTGCGTATTCCTACGCCATTACCATGGGCCTGATCGCTTTATTCATGCACCAGTCAAGTGAAACTGTGGTATTATCGCAAAAGTAATTTTCTTATTTTGAAAACTTTCTTACTCTTACGTTCATATAATTTAAGACATTATAATTTCACTGTTTACATTCCTCCATCGTTAACAACTTTACTTGGCGCGTGCCAGTCAGTGCACATTAAAATACAGAGTGTTTCATAATCCCTACCACACACTTCTAGGGGTTGCAAAGGGCACGTATTAGATGATGGTTAACCCATTTCCGGAAACGTATTGTTGCGCTACTACAATGAATGACATAAATTAAAGTTTCCGAAACCCCCGCCGCACGGTGGGCAACCCAACATGACAACGGGACGACATTTCACGTCACGTGATGCTATGTATCGTCTGTTTACAATCTGATGTATTCTACGTGTCATATAACTTCACTAAATTTCGACAGTTCTCGAAAAGAAGTGCCGTCACGTACGTTGTGCTGTTCTGTGTGTTCTGTAGGTGAAGGAAACGATCTTTGTAAACAAAGACTGACCACTTCAGTCCAGTGTTTGGCTGCTATAGCTAGTTGCATTCTAGCCTGTTTTATTTTTGTTATGACCACGTAATATACTAGTTGTGGTTCCGTTTATTTTATTGGTCGGGTGGGGAACTCTTCTTAGTTTATCGTANTTTTTTTTTTTTTTTTTTTTTTTTGCGGTTCTTGTTATGAGTGTGTGGCAATTTTAACTTGCATTGTTTTGATGATACAGTGGAAAACGTTGTTCGTACGGAAATAACATTCAAATAAAAGGGTCGTAGTTCATATCGATGCAAGAAACACTGAACATTTTTAAGTGAAGTTAAACCGGCACACAAAAAATGTTGAAATTTTTTATATAATGAAATACAATAAAAGGGCTATTAAGTATTTGAGCCACGTACATTTCAAAATCTCAAGCAAGAACAAAACGAGATTAATACCTCATTATTAATACCAACGTGCGAAATGCACAATGTAAACATATTCAGAAAAGTTTTCATACGTAAAAATCGTTAAAATGTAATTAAAATAAATTAGGGTAAAAAAAGGTTTTTCTTAAAAGGACAGGAACATTTCTAATAATGTAACAATAATTTCGAAAAACATTATTTGCAAAACACGCACACTTACTGTTCACTTCGTAATTCCTACACATGGCGAGCCTTGGATGACTACTTCACTAAAATCACTTATGTCGGCCACTGATGCGAAATAATTAATTTTCTGACTTATTCAAATAACAAAATACTTGAAAGCAACAAATGTAAAAGTCATAACTAAAATACTTTGTCGTTTGCGCTTCATGGTCAAGGAAAATGGTGGACCAAAGCACACAACAAAAACCCTTTCAAAGCGGCAGACACATGTCGATATTTCAGTTCAGTGAAGAGACTGTTCTAAAAAGGCACCTACAACGTACTTCATCTAATGAGATACGCAAATACAAAATAATTACCTGCATATACAACATTCCGACTCCACAAGCAAAGGATTCTCGCATATAGATGCATTATGACGGAAGAGAGCTCAAAGACAATGGCATTCACCGGGCGGGTGGAGACGTTTTACATAACCGGAATGTTCTCATGCTCTACCACAATGTTTCTAAATGTTTAAAGCCATGCTCAATAACTCAAAAAATTGTACATTATTCTAAAAGCACGATTTAAACCTTAAATTTTGAAATTATCATAAAAATTTCTAAATAATTAATTTTTAATGCCGAGTACTATTTTCTTCCATAAACATCGCAAAGATCGCCAACATAACACGCGTACCGCAACAACCATCAGTTGGCACAGAACTTTGCAAATGGGGGAGTTTACTGTTTACATGCTGTCTAGGTTGGTCGCAACGTCTGTCACAATCGTCTGAAGTTATATGAAAGGGGGAATATTGCTTCGACCCGTCACTCCACTTGCCTTTCAGTCGTTGATGAATGTGTGGTAGTACAGGGTGGCATATTACTAGAGACCTGAAAAATTCGCGGTTTAAGGCGCCCGTCTACCTGGCGCTTGAACTGCGTTGCAGAGTGTTCGAAATACACGTTTTTCAACGAAAATATTAAGCGTGCGTCCAACGTGCTGATCTACGAAAAGAACACACACTTCAGACGAGAGCTGTTAAGTACTTTCAAAATATCACGTACGTTAGAAACATCAATTCAGAGTACTCCAAAACCGCTAAAAACGGCCTTTCCAAGGCGCTGTAGCTCAAAATGCACGCATCAGATACATACAAAACTACTATAGGGGCCTTCACTGAACCTTCCTAAAGACTTCCCACTAATAAAATTATATGGTCACCGCTGAAAATCCCATAGGTACACGTAGCACGACGAGAACACTGCACGCCAGTTCAGAGCCTTGCGCTTAGCGGCGATGGCGTACNACACGTAGCACGACGAGAACACTGCACGCCAGTTCAGAGCCTTGCGCTTAGCGGCGATGGCGTACTTGATGCGCGTAGCATTGTCGCCCTTATCGCTCCCGCGCTTCTCGGCCTAAACGTGAGAAAAAGTTCCAGGTAGACGGGCACCTTAATTTCGGGACAAGCTAGAATTCAAAACCTCGTACGTTTGTATTGCTTATGCTATTGGCCCAACTCGTTAGTTTACACCCCGTGAACAACCCTGAGCCAATAATAAACACACAATAAAATGCAGAGCCAGTCACCGTCCTTCCGCTAATACAACACGCAACCAATTAACATTGACATTTGCGTTATTTCACATACAATGGAGTATAACCTGCAGGTCATTGAACTCGCAAAATTTTTCAGGTCTCTACATATTACACGTTTCCCGAGAGCCACCTACGTGTCGTTAATTTATGGGGGGAAGCTCAATATAATGACGGAACTACTCAACGCCTGTATCAGGAGCGTTTTTTCCGCATCGCGTGAGTCCACTACGTACGTAATTTGCCAGATTGGAACAACGGCTGCGGGGAACAGGTGTTTCCGTAGGTAACATAGAGCCAACTGTGGCGCTCCACGGAGGCACCGCAATATCAACTTCGAGCCGGAGAGAAGACGTCGATGAGTACTCGAGCCATTTCGCGTGTCATGAACGTGTCTCACAGTAGTGTCAGGCGTGTGGTTCGTGAACGGCAGCCACGCCCCTTACCCTGCACGCGGTTACCGCGCCGTTGCGTGGTCGAGCCCTAGTTTCCGCGGCAAGTTATTTTCAGCAATGAAACGCATTTCACCAGGGAAGTCGTTGAAACGGCTGCACTTACCCCTCGTGCCACACATTCCCGCGGATCTCAGCAACGGTTCGGCGTCAGTGTATGCGCAGGTATCGTCGATGCGATTGGGACGTACATCATTCCGTGTCGTCTAACGGACTTGACATTCCTGCAAGTAGTACTGGTGGGGTTCTTGGAGGATGTGCCACTTAACGTTCGTGAGGAGATATGGTTCCGGTAAGATGGCGCACCAGCATACTTTCCACGTGCCGTCCGATGAAACCTCGACCGAATGTTTCGGAAAAGGTGGGACAGGCCGGGTTGGACTAATTTCCTTGCCCACCACGATCTCCGGGTTTTAACTCCTCTCGACTTTTTCGCGTAGGGCAACACGAAGAGTCTTGTCTACGTGAACTCTGCAGCATCGGAGGAAGTTATGCTTACACTGGGTGTGGTTGTGGCAGAAGATGTTCAACACACACCAGGTATTATTGAGCGTCTGTGTGGGGACATGCTTCGCAGATGAAATTTTTTCAACGAAAGTAATGATCACCACATCGAACAGATTTTGTACTGCAAGCAGATGAGAGCTCGTTGACATAAGAGTGGGCGGGAGATTTCGATTCCTGAATCATGTCGTCCGTGTAGAGCTGAAACGTTACGTTTCCGGAAGTGGTTTCCTCATTAAAACTTTATCTACAACTGCACACAGCACCTGCAAATGAGTAACAACAATTATGAAACACGCTGTATATACAACTATGGGTCAGTGANTGAGCGTCTGTGTGGGGACATGCTTCGCAGATGAAATTTTTTCAACGAAAGTAATGATCACCACATCGAACAGATTTTGTACTGCAAGCAGATGAGAGCTCGTTGACATAAGAGTGGGCGGGAGATTTCGATTCCTGAATCATGTCGTCCGTGTAGAGCTGAAACGTTACGTTTCCGGAAGTGGTTTCCTCATTAAAACTTTATCTACAACTGCACACAGCACCTGCAAATGAGTAACAACAATTATGAAACACGCTGTATATACAACTATGGGTCAGTGACGTTTTTCAAACGCAGATTTTTAAATTCGTGAACAGTTGAATAACGTCCGAGACGGTCGCCTTCTTCGCAACTAGGTGGTTTTCCCTTCTGGGTCGTCGGCGGAGCAAACGCGCGCAGAAAAACACACACACGCAAGGAACGAGGTCGGGGGAAAGCGCAGTNTACAACTGCACACAGCACCTGCAAATGAGTAACAACAATTATGAAACACGCTGTATATACAACTATGGGTCAGTGATGTTTTTCAAACGCAGATTTTTAAATTCGTGAACAGTTGAATAACGTCCGAGACGGTCGCCTTCTTCGCAACTAGGTGGTTTTCCCCTCTGGGTCGTCGGCGGAGCAAACGCGCGCAGAAAAACACACACACGCAAGGAACGAGGTCGGGGGAAAGCGCAGTNTTCTGGGTCGTCGGCGGAGCAAACGCGCGCAGAAAAACACACACACGCAAGGAACGAGGTCGGGGGAAAGCGCAGTTCGCCTTCGGAACATCTCGGGTTTTGGCGGTCGGCGTCCTTGAGGGATAGGCTCACCTTGACGTCGGGCGTAGGATGAGCCGCGCTGTCTCCGTCCAATGTCATGCTGCCTTCCTTCCTACCTCTCTCCCTCCTCCCCCTTTTCCCTACTACCGGGGTCAAATCAACACTCTGGACTGGTTCCAGCGTCGCGCTGACTTTGTGTTCCAGCTTCACATCTCTCCAGCGCAGCACCGTGCTCGTCCAGCTTCACCTTTTTTTTTTTTTTGCAGAAATTCATTTTCGCGACATCATTTTGGATGTATAGTAATTACTGACAATGTACGACTATGGAAAATCTACATTTTACGAGTTTTTAAATATTTTTGTGCTTAATTTTAATTGTGTGTTATCTGCTAGTTGTGAAAAGTCAGGAACATTTTTATATTTTATCAATAATTTCCTGCCTTTTTGCAAGCAGGAATTAACACACAGTGAAAATTAGATACAAAAGTATTTAACCGGTAGTAAATTGTAAATTTCCTGTAGTCAAACATTTTAAATAATACATTTGAAACTTAAATTATGACCCGAAAATGACAAATTTCTGCACAATAGGCGAAGCCAAGCCTTAAGGGGTCCACCTGCCTGCATCGTTTTTCTCCTTTTTTTTTGGCCGAGAAGTGTGGGAACTATAAGGGTTACACTGACACGCGCTACAATAGCGCCATCGCAGCTACGCGCAGGGCTCTGAACTGGCGTGCAGTGTTCTCGAAGTGGGTCTTTCAGCCGTGACTCTATAAGTTTATAGATGAAAAGTCTGTGGCAGAGTTCAATACAGGCTCCTGTCGTAGTTTGGCTGGTGTCCGGATAGTATGTGTTAAGATACGGCAGTCTGGAAAAGGCCGTTTTTAACTACGTTGGAAGGCTTCGAAATAATATTTACAGCATGCGTGGTAACTTTAAAGAACCATTCCGTCCTCGTCTGGGGTATGATTTGCTTTTTTTTTTTTTTTTTTTTTTTTTTTTCATAAATTAAACCATGCTGGGGGCACGTTTAATAGTTTCGCCAAAAAACTAGGATTTAAAACACTCTGCAAGATAGTTCAAACGCCAGGCAGGCAGAACCCCTAAGAGTCAGTGTCACTCGCCATACTGATTATTTGTTCTCTTTCTTCCTGGTTGAAAATTTTTAGGTTTTTTTTTTAATGCAACAATCGGGTCTTAGGTAATTACATTTATCCTGCACTATAGACATGATATCTGAACCATTAACGCTTAGCTATGCAACAGTTAACATAANCCATTAACGCTTAGCTATGCAACAGTTAACATAACACAGAATTTTAAACATTAATTATTTCTCTACTTTAAATGATAACCATATAACACACACAGTAACAATTAATTATAAAAATATGCACAGAATCGTAAACTGTAATNAACACAGAATTTTAAACATTAATTATTTCTCTACTTTAAATGATAACCATATAACACACACAGTAACAATTAATTATTAAAATATGCACAGAATCGTAAACTGTAATTATATATATATATCTTCCTTTTTTATATGGTGAGGTTTTTCAATCATACAGTTATGTAGTGAATATTAATAATCTTCATAAATTTATTTTGAATGAGTTTTTTTTTAAATGAAAATAGTATCCTCTAGCAGAGGGTTTTGTCGTCAGTTGCTCAGTCGTGATATTGAAGCTCCCTTTTAGGACCACTCGTGTTAAGAGATTAGCAGACACTGAAATAGGATAGAGGTGTGGAATCCATCAATTAATTTATTTGCACTTACATTTAAGTAGAAATGATGTACAACTTCAGTATTTCCGGATGTCGGGGAGCTCAGCTAATGTGAATTTAAGTAACGTCTCATTTAAACTCCATTATTATAGAATACCGAGTGAAAACGGAAGTAACGTAGGTGACAGTCACAAAGCATGGCTAAGAGAATCCTTTTTCCGAGCAATAAAATAAACCAAAGAAGAAATATCTTGAAGCTCGGCCATTACTCACTTACCGCTAATGGAATTGGTCGCCTTACATAGGCCTGCATAAAGGCCCTTCCGTGGATTATTACAGTAGAGTTCGTGGTCACACGTAAGTTACGTTACAGTAATGTTTCTATAATGAGACACTGTCATTAATTTCCTTGACTCTTCAGTTATGACAAGAAGATGAATCATTTCTGTGCAAGATATGACACTTGCTCTTAAGGGGGGCATTGCCTTGCGCACTTTAAAAATAAACCCTGCATTGCTTCACTGTTTTTGCCAGCATCATTTCTGTAATCGCCCACAAGAAAAATGTACTTGTTTCTTCTCGGTAGTCACTAGTGAAACTGTACTAAATTGACGAAGTTTCAGAAGCTATAATTATTGTTATGTTGTGCGAAAAATTTCATTATACATATTTAAACTGTACTTCACGCAGAGTGGAGTAGAGTGAAGAGATTTGGACGGCTCTTAAGATCTAGGTCTTGGGAGCCGGTGAGGGTGAAACGAGGTGAGTATGGAGCAACGCNGGGCTCCCCAAGCCGCTGAGCAGCGGCATTATCCGGCGCGATTTCCACGTGTGCGATAATTCGCGAGCGATCACGCCGGGTGTTGAGCTCGGCTCGCCTAGGTGGGAGGCGAGTAGTCTGACCACTACACCACCACAACCCCCCTTAATGGCAGAAAATGGATAAATCCAAGGGTCGCAGTTAATGGAGCACTTACGAGGGGCTCGCCTGCCTGGCGTTGGAAACTCGTGGAAGCGTGTTTGGAGAGAGTTGTTGAGTACTTCTGGTGGGATGAGGTCTTTGAGCGCTGGTGAGGATGAAATGATGTGAAGATGATGCAAAGACGGGATGCAAGGGCGGAGGAAACGGAAGTGCCCCGAAAGTAGCCGCCGGGCAATGGCAACGTCCGCTGTGTTCTCCACGTGCGAAAATTCGAGTGACCCTGCCAGGAATCGAATTCTGGCCGTCTTGGGGGGGGGGCGAGTAATCTGACTACTACAACAGCGAATGAACTAACATACGTGCGTCAAAATTAGCCACATTTAGTTTGTTAATCTATGAAAAGAACACGCATTTCAGACTTTATCTGTCGATTACGTTTTAGATATCGCCCAATTAAAAACCTCATTTCAAAAATTCCAACATAGAAAAAACTTATTTTTTTTCAAAGTTCTCTATTTCCAAATATACGAGTCAGAAACATAAAAAATTATATCTGAGGAGACTGCACCGAACCCTGCCTAAACCTTTCCACCAATAACACGACAGGGTCACCACTGAAAGTGCAATCAGGTANGAATGAACTAACATACGTGCGTCAAAATTAGCCACATTTAGTTTGTTAATCTATGAAAAGAACACGCATTTCAGACTATATCTGTCGATTACGTTTTAGATATCGCCCAATTAAAAACCTCATTTCAAAAATTCCAACATAGAAAAAACTTATTTTTTTTCAAAGTTCTCTATCTCCAAATATACGAGTCAGAAACATAAAAAATTATATCTGAGGAGACTGCACCGAACCCTGCCTAAACCTTTCCACCAATAACACGACAGGGTCACCACTGAAAGTGCAATCAGGTGCACGCAGCCCAACGAGAACACTGCGCGCCATTCCAGAGCCTTGCGCTTAGTGGTGATGCCTCACTTTATGCACGTGGCAGTGTAGCCCTTATCGCCCCGGCGCGCGGCGCTTTCCGGCATCAAACGCGGAAAACAACTTCAGGTAGAGAACTCCTTAAAAGACTCGCTTTGGTTATTCTTTCAGCCCAGTGTTATCTCGGACTTGTAAACGGTTTTCAGGCATACAGGCGGCAAATTATTGTTTTCTGCGGGGGCAGCAAGTCTCGAACTTTCTGTAATCACACCCACGTTTATTTTAATCTCATCACACACAACACTCTCTCTCTCCCTTTATCTGCGTGTGTTGTAGGTTTGTGAGTGAAGTCATACACGAATGTGTAACACTTACTTTTGTGTATACCAAGGTTTCAAACAACTCGAGTTACAAATATTTCAGAGAACACAGTATTGAAAACTTGCTTGCAAATTGAATGTAAATTATAAAAGCATCTTAAAAGCTAAACATTCTAAACCAAATACTAAACTTGTTACAAAAACATAAAATGCATTATATTAAAAGATTTTATTTGAAAAATAGTGTCGCAAGAAGTTTACCATAATTTGTACATGTGACAAACTGTGGGTGAGGTTAGTACCCCTCCAGTTGGCTGAAACGTAAAGAGGTAACCGCTCCCATTCACCCCCTTTTTAGCCTACTTTCCAAAGGAAAGAAAGGCTTATGAGAGAACTTTCCTATCTGTGTGAATGTCTGTGTATGTGTGTGTGTGTTGTGTGTGTAAGTATGTATATGTGTGTGTGTGTGTCCCCCCTACCCCCTTCAATTTTTGAACGCTTCGACCGAATTTCACCAAACTTTGTACGCATTTAATACTTAGTAAGGACACCTGACTTTTATAATTTTTTACCACGTCCGACCCTTACTTTCAAAATGGTGACCATTTTCAAATTTTGGGTGATATGTCATACCTCGGGAACCATTCAACCGATTTAAACCAAATTTTGTATGCTAGCAAACCATTATGTAAGCATTAAATTTTGAGATTAATATCGTTCTTGGTAAGCCATTAAAAAAAAAATAGCACTATTTAAAAAAATTAATCATTTGCATTATATCTCGAAAACTATTCACNTAAACCAAATTTTGTATGCTAGCAAACCATTATGTAAGCATTAAATTTTGAGATTAATATCGTTCTTGGTAAGCCATAAAAAAAAAAAAGCACTATTTAAAAAAATTAATCATTTGCATTATATCTCGAAAACTATTCACCCAATTTTCGCTCAATTTAGCATGTAAGTAAAACTATGATAGGCCATGTAGAATTAGATGGTAGAACTTGATTAGTTACTTATATTCAAAATAGTGGCCATACATATGTTTTATGTTTATTTAGTATATCTGCAATACCATTTAACCAATTTCGACCTAATTTTGTATACTGAAAGTAATTATTATATGCATAATGTATACCATAAAATAACCACTTTTGTTGGCCCTTTTTTAAGATAGCATCATTCAAATAAATAAAGTTATTAGGTCTTAATTCGGTAAATAATTAGCCGAGTCCTAAAAAATTTGGCAAACAAGTAGAACTGATGCATATGATGTTAAGTGTTATGTTTTAAGCATGCCAGACCTTTATTTTCAAAATGGTGGCGATATAGCAATTTTAGCTTAGAATGCTATATCGCCAAAAATATGTAATCAATTCCATCAAAAATTTGTATGCTGGCAGTAAACATTACAACCATCAACTGTATCTACATGGAACTTATTTTGTCCGTGAAGTCTTTTGAAGATACCGCCATGCGAGTAAATAAAGTATTTTTGTCATATCTCGAGAAACAATTTACAGATTCCTTCCAAATTTGGCAAACAAATAGTACTGCAGCTGGTGGTATAAGCTGGTGTGTTTTATGTAGGTCAGCACTTATTTTCAAAATGGTGGCTATATAAATGTTTTAGGTCAGTATATCTTACTAACGAAACAAATTCCAACTTAACTTTATATGCTGGCAGTCCCTATTAGAACCATCAAATCTGTCTATGCAGATCCTCATTTCTCTGCCATTTTGTAAGATAACCCTACCAATAAAAATTAATAACTTTAAATCGTATGTCGGGAAAAATCAACCCATTCTTACGAAATTTGGAGAAGATGTTGCACTGTGGTAGGCCATAATAATACATATTTTTTTATGTATATTTAGTATATCTGCAATACCATTTAACCAATTTCGACCGAAATAAGTAGGACACACTTATTTTCAGAATTGCGGATATTTAATCATTTAAGTTTTGTGGGCGCTATATACGAAATTATGTAATCTATTTTATATTAACTTTAAGAATTGGCAGTATAAATCAACGAAATTGCTGCTACATTACTTTTTGTCCTCCATTTATGAAGATCGCCACATGAATATTATGGCGGTTTTATGTCATGTCTCGAGGATCAATCAACCGATTCTCACCAAGTGTTACACTCGAACATTTAAAATAAATGTGTACTAAATTATGCACGCCATAAATGCTACAGAAGGCCATGTAAACTTTCATGATTTAAATGGGTTAGACAAATGATGTTCAAAATGGTAGCTTCATAAATCATTTAGGTAAGTTTAACATATATAAAACAATTTAACCAAATTCAACAAAAATTTGTATGTATACAGTATACATTAGAAGCATCAAATATAGAGCCTATCTTTCTATTTTGCAATTCATTATGATAGTATCAAATAAGAAAATAAACTTTGTATGTCACATCTCAGGAACCAAACAAACTATTTCCATCAAATTCTTCACAAAAGTAGCGCTACGGTAGGCTATTTAAACATACATGTTTCAAGTGGCTCAGTCACATATTTTCAAAATAACGGCCATCTAGGGTTGTAAACCCTAAAATTCAAAGCATTAGATTGATTAAATTTGAAGTTGATGCTCCGAATCCGACCTCCGTAATGCAGTGATTTGCACGCTAGCTTAATATACGAGTTTTTCTGGGTTCAAAGTCCCAGGTAAGGCACGTGTGTATTTTTAATTGTCTCACTACTGCTGCATAAGTTTCTGGTTTCATTTATAGAATTATTGCTTTCAAAGAAAAGTCAAGCCCTTCCTACCAATTCAGCTTTTCAGAAATTATTGAAAAATTAATTGCACCCATGTTGAGGAAAGTAGGCTCATTATTTATATCAGTAACTTCTTGTTTCTCACTGTACTCGACGCCTGTGTTTATGCATCGATCAAGTGGCACTGTAAAATTAATTTTAAATAAAGTATAATTAATGTTACTTATGTATATAAAACAAATATATGAATTTGTTGGCCACCAAAATAAATATTTCTATTTTAATACAATCCTAAGACGTGGAATTACCTCTCATATTTCGTTGTCAACTTAACGAAGGGTACGACAACGACATTCCAATCCTATAATGACTTAAGACCACGCTCGGGATACAAAAACTGTCCTTTCTGAAATTATTTATTTAATTCCTTTTACGAAATAGTAAATCATAGAGAAGTATGCCGAGGATAAATAAATCTCTAATCCCACAAAAGCACTAACATAATAATATTTTTTTAAAAGTTAAAACACATAAGAAAAAAATACGAATTTAGCTACGCGATTGCGCAGACAAGAGTTCCGAGCGAGGCATAGGTAATAAGATCGTGGAAATAAGTTTTCGTGTATAAGTAAACTTTTTTCAGAGGTTACAGTGTAAATAACATTTCACTTTCCGGCAGGGCGGCAAGTTGATCGAAAAAGCATGCCGAAATTATAGGTGTGCGCTTAAGAGAGACCTTATCAGCGGGCACCGCTGATATCAAACGAAATTTTATGTTTTCACCAGTGTTTGTTTGCTTTCTTCGTGGAGAGAGTAAGCTCATTTCTGCGATTTCCACGCATCCGCGAGTCACGTGCAAACTATAGACTAATTAGCACGTGTATCACCGTCAACAGTTTCTTCAGTTTTGCACTGCTACCAAGAAAATGTTTTTTATATTTTATAATGCGTTGTCTTATACAGGTGATCCTAAACTACAGTCACGAACTTAGTCAAATGTTTCTTTACGGAAACTGGAGTAGGAAAAGTATTACCGCCCATCACTTGACGTGATTATTAAGGGAGAAACCCTCCCCCCCCCCACAGAAAATTGGGAATTAAAAGTAGTCATTTGCAAAATGTCAGAAACTGTGTGACACGAAGCAGCATATTCGTGAATAGGGTTTGCGTGATTTGACGTATGTTGTTTGTGAACATTTTGTGACGTCAACCGCTTGGAAATTAGGGGATGCCATGTTATTGATCAACAAAAAAGTGATATCCATGGGTATTTATCGACTGTCATCACTCGTCAAATGTTCACAAAGGGCAAATATCGTACCAGTGCTAACGTTATCTGTTGTTTCACGTCACACAGTTTCTGACATTTCGTTAATAACTACTTTTAAATTCCCAATTTTCAGGGGTGTTTCTCCCTTAGTAATCACATTATATCGTATTATGTTTTCTGCTTCATTATCCATATCGGACAATCTTCAAAGTTCTTACCTATGGTTCAGGATCATCCTGTATATCTGTACGAAACTATAGCATAGTTTGTAATATAGTAGTAAAAAAAATTATATATTTTCTAAAAGTAACGAACGTTGAATACCAAAATTGTTTAATCAAGGAGTGATAACTTGAGAGGAATTGGTTGACATTTTTTTTTCCCAATAGGTTTGAAGTCGCACGACGAGTGGATCAGTAATTAAGAAAATTAAATTAAGAACCTCGTGGAGGAAAGAAGCCACGTGAAGAGAGGGCTCTATAAAGTCCACGGCAGGAAGAGAAGCTGTTTTCCTACCACGGCTCCTTTTTTTCGACCTACTTTTATTTGTAGACGCCCGACATAAAGAAACAAAAGACAACCATTTCAAGCATTCTCTCGTTAAGTTAATTTGGTTCCGTAATTAGCCTTATTTTGTGATTGAATTAAATGGCGATTTTTTTAATGTACTGTGACGTTGAGGGTCAATTAACTATTTTCTAATAAATAAACTACGCTAAATAAAGAAAATCATGCACATTGTTTCGAAATAATTTTAAAATGCATTGTACTGAATAGATTACTTTTTTAATCAAACATATGAAGAATACTTCACACTAAATAAAAATCAACGTGGTAAAAAAGACCACGGAATGCTGAGATTGCATAAAAGTATTTTGCTAGGCTGCAACTCCTTTAATGAACAACCCAACAAACGTGTCTCGCCTCATGTGTAGGATGTCTCTCATCTTCAGTTATGAACCTTCGGTTCAGGATTTTCCAGGTACAAATTCGAGGTAAGACATGGAGTGGCGACTCTTAACATCAAGCTCTTGAGAGCCGATGAGGGTGAATAGAGGGGAGTAAAGAGCAGCGCCGGAATGAAAGGGCGGGGGGAACGAAAGATCCCCGAGAAAACGCGCCGACCAACGGCATCGTCTGGCACGATTCCCACATGCGAAAATCCGGGAGCGACACTGTCGGGAATCGAACCCGGTTCGTACAGGTGGGAGGCGAGTAGTCTAACCACTACACCACTATGGCCCCGTGAGACATGAATTTGTGTGCCAGTTTTAGGTGTGAGTTTTAGTTTAGTGTGGTGCGTAGGCCCTCCTTTCAAGGCATTAAGTGACGACGTTTAAAAAATTGACTCAAATACGAAATGTTAAGCTTTATGCCGGTAGAAGATGAAGGGTGTAACTGAAGACATTATTCCTTCTTCTTCAGTTTTCTGACCATTACTTCACTCTTACGGTGTCTATTATTTTCTCACAGCTCTTCAAAAGGTAATTTCCACAGAATAATTCTTCATTACATGAAATCATCCAGATCTCAATGTTCCTCTTTTTATTCTCTATTGTTGTTCCCATTCCATAGTTATTTGTAATGTTCTTGTTTGCATTCTTTAAATGTGCCAATACCGCATTAATTGCCCTTTTTCTATGTCTTCAATTATGTCGGGGTTTTCCCTCTCATTATTCCTTTTACCCTCCAATTTTCACTTTTTCCTTCCTGGATATCTCTGCGGCTCTTCTTAAAAAAAAAAAATTTAATTCAGATTTCATTACTCGCAGCATTTTTTTCGTTGATGTTTAGAGAGTTGCCAAATTATGCTGTTTTTTTTTTTTTCAGAGTTACTTATTTAACGATTATCACTAGACACTAGGCCCACGGAAATGGAAATTTTCTCACGTGGCAGAAGGATACACAGCAGACAGAAAGTAAGAACTAAGAAAAGTTCTCGGATGTACCCAGTTTCCAGCAAACTAAAACTGCGGTAGTTAAAAAAAAATAGACCTAAATCGTTGTTCACAAGAAATTACACCGTCTGTTTCTAATTGATTCGTAAATTTTTTATGATATACCGTGTAAAGATTATTTGAACAGTCAAGTAAGATAAGCTTGAATTTAATCAAACTTAATTTTAATTTGATGTATACATTTCTTGTTTTCTATGTATGTTATATATATTTTTTTACTTTTCTGTTTTGTCATGGCCTAATTTATTTGCTTATGTTGTAAGCTGTGTAACAGTAATTTGTAAACATCTGGCTAAATTTATCTCCCAGAGTCTCTTTGTGGGATCAAAGGAATAAAAATATATAATTAAAAATTAATTTAATAAATTGTTTTTACCATTACCAACGAGTTTCTTCAGTCACGAGGTAACGTGCCCAATTTTCACCAGAGATTTCCCTAGGTCGATTTCTAAAAGTTGATGGACCTTCCCCTACCATCGCCCTTCCAAGTCATCACCAATTGATTTTTTTTACCCGATCCCAGGCAAATTCCTTGTCACTTATTTCGTAAGTGACTCTCCACTTTCTCGTCCATTAGGTGAAACTTCTGATCTCCTATAATGTAAAAATTAAATAAAGAGTAGTAAGGTTCATACGTAGGGAGAAAAATTTAAAATTAAAATATCGGTATTTAACGAAAGTACGTTACATAACTTTCTACCAATTAAAGCTAACATTATACCAAAATTATTAATTTAAAACAAGACCTTTATAGGTCCCAAGTTAATATAAAAGTTTAATAATTTTATTTGTAATGAACAAAGTGATGTGCAGATGTTCGTCGAGACTTCGTTTGAAATTAAATTGAGAAGGCAGTACAAATTTCACCACTGCTAGTTCAAAGTAACCCCAAATTACTGTACTGGAAGACCCACAAGCCGTCTGCACCGCCCTTTTCCCTGGAAACCGAACGCACGATACATTCGCCACGGCTGGAGTCTACGACGTGGAAGTATTTAAACGTGCAGTCCGCGCATGCGCAACGACAACGAAGCAAGGACGTTTCTAAATAACTGATGTTCACGATTGACTGAGTACTTTAGAAACCAACATTTGAAAATTTACGTTGTATCTACATGCATAAAATTTAACGGGCACTTTGACCAGCGTGCGCCCAGTAAAGTTCGTAACGACGGAGGTAAAGTAGTTCCATGTCTTATCGTTGAATTAAAAGTGTTACGGGCTGTTCACACTAAAGTGAGCACTTTCAAAATCAACCTTTGAAAAATGTCACTATCCCCACCTGCGTGTATTTTTAAAAAAGCACACTGTCTGGCACGTGTCCGATGAAGTTGGTAGCGACGTAGGGAAAGTAGTTCCGTGTCTTAACATGAAAATAAAAGTGTCAAGTAAATATTACTGAATAATGACATGATTTCATTTGTTTTGTTTTTTTTATTTATATAAGTGTACGAGTAAGCAAATTTGTAAAACATGTATTTCCTAAAAAATTTCACCAGTTTCAGTTAACCGACGCATTAATAAAGTGATGAGGCACGTGGCAATATTAATTTTACATCCGGTGGAAGAATACACTAAGTGTGTACAAGTAGAAATTAAGCAGGGCTTTCAAAAGTGCTCAGTTTACATTGAACATTCTATCGGTAGACATTTGTGAAAGCTGAAATTATTTGCTTTGCTTAATATTTTTTTATTGCATGTAGTGAGCAAATCTGTAAAACATTTACTTATCTAATAACTTCACGGTTCCACTTTACAGACGCACGAACAAACATAAAAGGCTCACGGGAATGTTAATTTTACATAGGGAATGTTGGAAGAATAAACAATGTGCATACAAGCAGATCTTCAGCAGGGCATCCAAAAATGCTCAGTTTACCGTGAACAGGCTATACGTACTTATTAGGCGTATCGACCGCAGATGAAGCATGTGGCTCACTGCTGATCTCAGTTGCTTAGCAACGACATAATTGGTAGATTCGTACCTCAGACTAGTCATGGATGCATTTAATATACGAGAAAATATTTTCAAGCTTCTTCCTTAAAGGCCACGGGAAAGGACCGAGCTGAAATTCTCTGTGGAATCCCACAGCTATTTTTAACCTGAAGATATCTTCTCAGTTTTGTTCACCTGCGCATAATTTTCAGTACATACCACCCAGTCTCAGACTACGAAAGGTGCTTTCCTTGGCGTGGTGGATAAATAAACGCAACTAAACTTGGGAACAAGTATCTTTGTGCAAGGCAATTCACACTGAAGAGCCCAAAAAAAAAAAAACTGGCATAGGCGTGCGTATGCAAATAACAGAGGTATGGAACCAATCAGAGCAACGCGATGCGGTCGGCAGCTAGATCGGTTACTGCTGCTACAAAGGCAGGTTATCAAGATTTAAGTGAGTTTGAACGTGGTGTTCTAGTTGGTGCACGAGATATGGGACATAGCATCTCCGAGGTAGCGATAACATTTGGATGTTCGCGTACGACCATTTCACGAGTGTGCCGTGAATATCGGGAATCCGGTAAAACATCACATCTTCGACATCGCTGCGGCCGGAAAAAGATCGTGAAAGAACGGTACAAACGNGGGGGGGGGGGGGGGGGCTACACGATATTAGGCAGGTGTACCAGTTGTTTTAGCTCTTCAGTGTATTTGAGTTTGATTACATACATCGGTCCAAATGACTTCGCTGCTACTGTTCTTGTTGTTTGTTTGCATTTTGTATGCACAGGTGACTTCAATATCACTTTATGTGACTGGGGCTATTTGTTGGTTAAGGAGGTCGCCTGTATGCGGCTTGGACTGCTTTGCAGAATGTTCGAAACACGGGTTTCTTGATGAAACTCTTAAACGCACCCACAAATTGTTTACCTACGAATAGAAAACATGCCCCAGACGAAGACGGGAGTGGTACTTTCAAGACATCACACATGCCATAACTATTATTTTGGAGCCCTTCAACATCATTAAAAAGTGATTTATTTTTTCAGGCTGTTGTATCTTAAAACATACGACCTGGACGCGAGCGAAACTACGATAATGGCTGTTCACGGTTAAATGAGCAATTTTGAAATCAACCTTTGAAAATGTTAACTACCTGTGTGTATTTTAACGGACACACTGGTTAGCATGCGCCACTTCAAGTTGGTTACGTCGGAGAGAAAAGAGTTCCATTTCTTAACGTTGCATCAAAAGTGATACATGAAAGTTTATAAATATTAAAATTTGTATATATTACTTTTTGTTTTTTTTTTGTGCACGTCAATGTAATAATTATAGAATGTGTAAAATCTTAGATTTTGTAATAATTTCACAGTTTCACTTGACCGGCGCATAAATAAAGTGATCGGGGCCCTGTAAATATTAATTTTACATACGGTGGAAGAATACACAATGTGCGTACAAGTATTTCTTAAGCAGGACTTTCAAAAGTGCTCAGTCTACCGTGAACGGAGTATAGGAGACTGTGATGAACCTTGCTGCATAGTTTCCACCAGTAAAATTACTTATAGGGTCGCCGTTTTTAAGTCCCAAAGTCACACGCAAAACAACGAGATAGAACACTCCAGTACACGCCAGTTCATATTAACTATAATTCAATGATGACAAGATGTAGTACGTTTGTTCTAAATATATTCCTGGTGATTTTATATTAATTGTTGTTAAAATTAAATTGAAAAATCCTAAGATTGATAATATTCCCGCTATATGTAATGAAAATATTGTTAAATCCAGAAATTAAAGTATTTAGATTATTAGCTACCATATATGGATCCAAACTAACACTAAGCCCATCCTGATATAATTGATGTAATTATGTATTGATTTATTTCTGATATTGTTATTGTTGTATTATCACACCGAAAATTGTGGAAAAAATTTATATAAAATAAATATAAACCTTGCGTGTAACGGCGATGGCGCATTTGATGCGCGTGGCAGTGTAGCTATTATCGCCCTCGCGCTGTTCTGCCTCTAAGGCGGATAAAGACCCAAGCAGGCGAACCGTCTTAAGGCGGATATTCGCCCACGCAGCTCTGTCTTTCAGCGCGCACCTACTTGTAGCTGCTGAAGGACGTGCAGGGAGCCGCCTACTCTAACCCGTGTTCACGAGGGCGTGACAAAACGGTAAGGCCGGCCTTCAGAATGCGAAATGAATTGAGCATCCGCCCTTGTGGCCTTAGCGCTGATCGTAATTGCGATCGCGCCGGATAAGTAAGTATAACCACCCCAGGAATCAGATGTCGGGGCGACGAAGATGAGGGCAATTCACTTTATGGAGCGCGTGATATACTTAACTCAATAAGGCGTGCGTTTCCAGTCAAACTCGCCCGTCACTTCTCCGATATACGAAGACGTGGGGAGTGTGGCGCAACCACATTCGGTTGTATTCTTTCTTGAGTGTCCGTATTTATGCCCCTTCCTTTTTTTTTTTTTTAACCAACCCCACCACCTGAATATTCCAAAGTACAAGTTTCCGAAAAAAAAAAAATTATGCTTTCAAGAAATGAAAATTATTTTGTGGAGGCTGAAGGGGAAAAACGCAGATGAATTTTATTGTGGCCGTATGCCTGTGTATGTGTTCTGTGCAATTGTAGCGGAATGGTTGTAACGATAAAAAAAAAAAAAATCACAATCGACTCGTAACGCTTGGAATTAATACTCCTGACATGTCATTAAAATATAAGTATATATTGCAGTAAGATTGTGCGATATTTCAGATAGATGTGTTTTCCAGAACTTTCCTACGACCAATATATACAAAAATGTAATCATTCCTGGAAAATTGCACAGCTTTTTTTATATAAACTTGGTTTAACAACACCNAAAAAAAAAAAAAAAAAAAAGGAACAAAGCTAGAGAATCGCAGCTTGTCAAATCAGTATATTTAGCCACCGATACAGTTCATTATAGTATTTGTGAACGTCAGATATATTGACCAACAGTCTATTGGTTTTTCAGTTTAAACTTTCATTGCGTTTCTTCTGCCATTTTATTTCACGTTTAAGGTGTAATTCACACCGAAATGTTTCCCCTAAATAACTTCTTTGGCGTGACTAAAATGAAATTTTATTACTTATGCAAATAATTTATGTAAGTAGGAAAACGATAAAATGACCGAAGAAAGACACGCGCCAAAAGAAGTATATCTTCAAAAACCTAAGTGTGAGAAATAATACTCTTAAGTTCTGTTACTAGGTAAATATATCAATTTGTATTTCAGTGTTGGGTTCACTGTCGAACTTCGTTACACTGTGCGCGCGCAACTTCCGCTGCACACTAAACTTATACCCTCAACGCGCCTCAACGCTATCGTCCTTCGCAACATCACAATCGAAAGAACCTATATTCCGAAAAACAGGTCTTGAAATATGTCTTCTCTTATAAAAAAAACGTGCTCGCCTCATGGCTCNGCGCCTCAACGCTATCGTCCTTCGCAACATCACAATCGAAAGAACCTATATTCCGAAAAACAGGTCTTGAAATATGTATTCTCTTATAAAAAACGTGCTCGCCTCATGGCTATGTGAATGTTAATTGGGATTCACAATAAATTGAAAACGCACTGCTCCAGTCCAACGCTTATATACTACTGAAGCATTCCGCGGCAGCGCTCAGTAAGACTAGGCGCTTGCAGCGACGGAACCTCAGCGATTACCCATAAGAACATAACTTCACAAATATCAAAGCCGGAGGTTGCATGCTCTCGTAGCCATCGTCGAGAAGGTTGTGTTGGTGTCCGGCTTGCAGCCAAGCCTTGGTGGTCGTTGGAGCCGACGTTCCGCCGTACATCCAGCAGGCTTCAAGGTCTTCCGAAACTCCCGGCCTTCAGTACAGTGTTGCGAGAGACTGAGGAAGCCCGCAGGATGTACGGTGAAACGTCGGTTCCTGGAAATATCGCGACGTGGCTCCAGCCCGGAAGCCGAGACAACGAAACCGCTCAAATCACATACATTTAACGTTTGGTTGATTCATCAAAACATAACTTTTTTTTTTTGTTTTGTTTTGAAGAGAACTTTATTAACTGGATGCTTGCAATGATTATTACAATTATTTCTATAATATGCAGTACGTTTACATATTTTATACTGTTTTCAGTTGCCTGTCGATACCTTGAACACTTTCGATGTTCTAAATTGTTACAGACGACACGTTAGAGTCGTTTCATAAATTCACATCATTTCCTCAGTTATTAAATGAGTGTCCAAATGTTCAGGTAAATAACGTTTCTTGTAAGCACGTTTTCTCAAGTATACCGAAAACAAATAATAATAAAAAATAGCTGACAAAGGATATTTTCCCTTAAATATAGTTTCGAAACGAAAATAATATTCTGAATATCTCGGTTCACTGCATAGGTGTGCGCTTGTGTCTACACATACATACATATAATCACAGTTATATGTTTGTTGCATCACAAAGTAATACAAAATAATTAATAAAAATATAAAAATTCACAGCGATTTTTTTTTAAAACGTACAAAATATATTTGCGTGATTGTAAAGATATCTCTTGGAGTGGCTCATAAAATTTTTTCTCTGTAAATTATCATATTTTTCTTAGTTGTTTTAAATTTATTTTTCAAGGACAAAAATCTATTTCCTTGATTTCCAGTTGTCCGTCAATTTTTATACAATAACGTTTGCTACGAATACGTTGAAATGAATAAAATCTATACCTTACTGCTATCTTTGTTTAATTTTTTGTAAATGGTTTGTTTTATTCCTGTGTTCCGAAAGCAGTAAAATTACGAATCTGACATGTTGTGCACAAAACTATAGTATCTGTTTTTTTTTTCTCATGTTTCCGTTTTCTTTAAATGACATGCCATGTTATACCTGCAAGTTGGGAACTGTGTGACACGAATATAAAATCACGAACTTTTGCTACAAAGTACCGGTAGTTGTGAGATCGGAACACTGCGATCTAGGCTACTTCATCACTGAACTTCCTTGATTGGAATGCATGCAAGTTGAAACAGCAGTGCAATCCACTCACAGACGTAAAAACTAAAATGACGTTTTGAAACATATTGAGCCATGAAATAAGTATCCTATCTACGGTTTTTACGTAGTTTATTTTTGTACTCGCGCCAGTTATACAAAAAGAGTATTTTGAGCGAAATAAAATTTTTTTAATGATATTCCTCTTACTGCGCGTCTCCTGATTGGCTGTTTACAGCCCCAATGACAACGCAGCTGTTGTCGGCCACCGTGCGACGTTAGCGATACGCAACGTGATTGGCTGTTGGTTTCTCTAACCAGGTCTCTGCCGCTGAAAATAGGCCCTTTCGTGATCACGGCCACGCTATAAGCATTATTTTTACATCCATAAAAAAAACTTGGAAAATATTTCCTTAAAATATGTCAAGAAGTACTATAAAGAACATTTTGTAATATTTAGATTTTCTTGAAAAAATATGAAAGAAAATGTTTTTAATTCCAGATTTTATAACAACCATAATCAACTTCGGCGCCATGTACCAGCGAATTATTTTTATATTAGTAACAACGATTGAGTGAGGAGGGTGCAGGCAACGGGAGTATACCGAGAAAATCCCCACGTGCAACTCATAAGTGAAGTATTACCGCCCCCCCCCAATCTCAACGATCAGTACCAGCGAAGGTGAGGTGACGCGTAGATGGAGCGATGGCAGAACGTATAGGTGAGGGGAAACGGGAGTATCTCGAGAAACCCCACCGAACAACGACAACGTCTGCCATGTTCCTGGTCGCCGTGGTGGAAGGCGAGTGTTCTGACCACTACCCCGCTGTGTGAACTTATACAGTATATGTTACTAGTGCAGAAATATAATACTCAGCAAAGCTAGTAAAGGATTAATTTGGACACTTTTTTTGGAATCAACTCTGGATAAGACACGTGTTCGTAACTGCGTAACTGTATGTACGTTTTAACACAGGATAATTAAGAATACTGTAACACTAACCCGTCCACACACCAATAACTAGGGGAACTTGTTTTTCGTGAGAATATTTCAGGACAAGCTGCGTTCCAACGCACTTTATTTCAGAACCACTTTCGTAATTGGATCAATTTTGTAATTGTTTCACGTCTTATATGTCTGCTCGCGAATCAGGGACGATAAGAATCGAATAAACTTAATTCTGATTGGCTCACTCATGTATCAAACTGTCGTCACACAAAGACATGTGGCCAACAGTCAAATGAAGACTGCAAGAGTGCACATAGGATGCTGAAGTCTAGCTTCCGCGTAAATATTTATGCGTAAAACAGGCGTTCCTGCCAATCACTAACCCGAACCAACAGTCTAATTTATCTGTCTAGGATCTAGGAAAGGATAATCCGGTAATTTATGTGATACTGCATACGCGCGGGTTGCGTGTGTACATATGTGTGTGTGGGAGTGTAGGTGTGACTCACAACATCTATGCAAAGAAGCGCCTCAAGGTTGTAAAATATTCGGTACACTGTTTTATAAATTTGCCATGATCGTCGAGGCATGATAGGCGAAAGTGAGCACGCATGAATCATTACCTGCTGAAGGAACATCTCAAAAGCTGGACCACACAGTTCAGGAACAAAACAATTCACAATAGACACAGCAATAGCTCCGATGAATAGTTACCACTTGACATAAAATACACAAGCGCAGGGACGTTTAAAACGGCCGTTTATTTATGCAGAAAATTAACAGGCAAATTCAATGATAAAATAATAAACTGGAAGAGACTCTCTGGCTATAACTTGATGCAATTGCGGGAAAATAAAATGCATTAAATTCCATAATAAGCGGCCTTGAAAACATTAGCACCTTTCGGAATTGCTTTAACCTGTACTCTCATAGAGAAATTAATAAATCTTGAAAAATTCAAAATGCTTAAAAAATAATTACAGTTCTCCAATTAAAATTTGACGTAGTTTTAAGCATTTAACTCTCTTTGTGAATGTTTTGTGGCCTAAAATTGCAAAATCAGTTGTGACTTCAAACTTACAAAAGTTTCTTTGCTTGCATTAAAATTCTCCTTGAACTTATCTGTGATGTAAAACTGTAAAAAAAAACCCCGTCGCTCTTGTTGATCTTGGTCCTCGGAATGACATTCACTAGAATGCCACATAGTTACTGCTGTTCTTGCGGATTCCCTAACTTAAACTCTCGAACCTATAGAACCAACTGCATTCTATATGCACACTACGTAGAACACGATCGCGCGAACACATTAATCTGAAATGTAATCACGGGCGGCGACCGTGCAAGCTTGCTTCTTTAAAAAAGAAAAAAAAACAGCCTACACATGCCTACAAATTAAATAAAATCCCTAACTGCTTCAGCCCACTGCCGCTAGCTGTGTCTACGTCAGAACCAAACAAGGCGAATTTTTCTCAAATTCCTTTAAAAACCTCAAATTCGGACGTGTCAAAAACAAAATTTCAACGGAGATATTTTAGACACCAGCGAATCACGAGAGCGCTATGCCTTTACACTCACCACGAAACCTGGTTGCCATAGCATCCTCAAAACAAAATCTCTTAGACCGAGGTCTTAGTGAAACTTGACAAAAATAAAATTAAGAAATCGGAATGATATATAAAATGCCTTACGCACACAAAATTCAGAAAATTTGCCATATCAGTTAATTAACAAATTTAAAAATTATTGATACAGACAATACGTGGAATACAATATTGCGTCTTCAATAAGTAAACATATTAGTAAACAATGCAATAAAACGGCGCCTGATCGTAATAAGCATGATTATCTCAACAGCTGTTGAATGCCCAGTTCCACGACGCTACCATACATAAGTGAAATGGTAGATTTTACCGCGAACTCCAGTAACGCACGCTAATAAGATGGATTCACTGGCCGTTCGTCAATCAGGGAGTGCCTAGCAACTAACTTGCCAGTCGGCAGCCCGGCCAATAGGGAATCCTTCGCGGCGTCCGCCCCACACCCTCGCGCAGCCTATCAGCGAAAGGGTGCGCTCACATCAAAGGAACCGGCACGTCATTTCACTTCCGGATGTGTTCTGTGATTTTTACGTGCAGTAGCAGAGGAGAAATAGGTGTTGGGAGTCAGCGGACGATGGTGTTCATGCCTATAACGTCGAAACCACGATATTCAGACAAGTGAATAGCGGCGAAAACAGAGCGCTGCACACGCCCCGTATCCCGCCCGAACACCCGTTCAGTTCGCGCGGAGCGCTTGACGGAGGAGGCCGCGTCACGTTCTCGCGCCGATTTGATGTAATTGTTCGAGTGCAAGTTACAAACGGCGAGTAGATAAGTTCAATGCAACTAAGTGATTGGGCCATTTTCTGATATTAATTTAACATTAAAACATCGCATTTGTAGTGATTCGTCTATCGTGTTATTTATTATAATTATTTTTCTTCGAGTAGATCTCTTCCGGTAATGAGAGTCATGTGAATCCCATTGCCCGCAATGTTCATCATGTCCAAACATCGATTTATTTTATTTTATGTTGTGTATATGCGAGTGGTATTGCATCAACAATTCCCACGTCCCACCCTCATCATCCTTCCATTGCCACCTTAATAGGCAAGATAAGCTCCTCCCCCCCCCTCTCTCTCTTCCTTTCCAGAAAAAAAAACGGATACACACATGCTACCCACACGTGAGATAAATAGCGACAGGTTGTAGAATCTTCAAAGGTGTTCAATCAACGGCAGTAACGTATTCAGAAATTACTAAAAGACGGGCACATATGTTTTCTTATAAATTCTTGACACAATTTCAGTTACGCCCAAGGACCTGCTTCCCTAGTGACAACTGTTTGTGTGTATTCGTGTTAGTAAAAACATTTTACCAGATTCCAAGAAGAATAAATTTAATGTATACACACCTCAAAAGGAGTTTCGCTCCACCTGTAATTTGGTTAGACATGAAGGATGTTCGTTGTGACAATATACGCATAACAAAGAGGTGTTGGAGTGACAGGCGTGGTATAGTCCATTCACGGTTACTTGTGACTTATCTGGAGCCCTGCTTAAGTTCTACTTCCAGGATATTCCTCCGCCTAAAGCAAACAAAGCTTAACCAAGTCCAGAAAATTACACCGAGAGGATAACGCACCACATACGTGCGCACTCAGTGAAGTAATATTTTGCATAAGAACTATTTCTTACTAGGCATTATCAGCACGCCCATTCTCTCTCAATTCGCATTCATATTTAGTTATAAATTAAATATTATAATTTACTAGCTTACCCGGCCACGCATTGTTGTGGCATAAAACATTTTAGTTATATTAATTTCTGTGAAATTAATTAAAAGAAGTATATGTGTTTTTAAAATCTTTAAACAATCGTAAAAAACTTTGAGAACAACAAACTGAAATGTTCAAACAGACAGCTGTCAACAAAGGCGCTTCCTGACGCAAAAGCATGGTAAAAATGAGCTTTTGCATATTTTAGTACCTTTGCGGGTAATACAGGTAAAAAAGAAAGGTGTAGAAACACTCGTGGGAACGAAAGGAAGGTTTATAAAAAAACAGAATGAAAATTGGTTGATTTTGTCGAGAGTTATACGCGTCCGAACAAACGTACACAACACACACACACACACATATATATATATATATAATATAGGCAAAAGTTAAATTTAACAAAAAAATAGATTTTTTTTGTCAAAAGAAGTATAAAACGGTGGTGATACGTGACAAATTTAGGAAACAACCAAACACGTCATATAAAGGCTGATTTCTCGAAGGTTCGATTCAAAAAGTGTGAAGAAACTACGAATAGACTATATTCTGTATAGTGTGTTTTTTTTTTCATCCCGCACTCTCTCTTGGGCCGTGAGAAACCGCGTTCCTGAGTAATTCCGGTGACGCAAAACTATTTTTTGAGATGTGAATTTTGGAAGGTTGGCGGGTCAACAGTAGAGCAGTGAAGGTTTTGCCAACGTTGGTTTTACGTGGAACTGCAACTATTTTTAGTCTTAGCTGAAGAATGGGGGCGCACATGCCGTCTATGTCACTCCCATAAGGCTCCCGCCTAACTGACGCTTCGACTGCGTTGCAGAGTGTTTGAAATAGAGGTTTTTTCACTAAACTATTAAACGTGCGTCAATTGTGTTTATCTACGAAAAGAACACACACTTCAGACGAGGGTTGTTGAGTACTTTCAAAACCATTTCGTAGTATTTCTAAATGGCTTTAAAAAAAAGCATTTTTCAAAGCGGTGTATCTCAAAATATACGGATCAGATCCATACAAAACTACTCAAGGATCCTGCATTGACAGTCACCGCTGAAAGTCCCATAGGTACACGCAGTGCGACGAGAACACTGCACACCAGTTCAGAGCCTTATGCTTAGAGGCGATGGTACACTTGATACGCGTGGCAGTGTCGCCCTTATCGCTCCCGCGCTTCTCGACCTCAAACGCGGATTAAAGCTCTACAACCGTACACCACCACATCGAAAGAGTGTTAGTACTTTCATCGCGCAAGCGACGCGGGGCTTTTGCAAGAGCACACAACAGGCAATTTTTGTGTAGAAGGTGATCCGGGGAAGAAAGGTTATGCGTGGGCACCAAGTGTGTCATGGTTGAGGGGGGTGGGGTAGGGGGGAGTTACTTCTGTGCTTCGAAAGACAGGTGAAGTGCAAGCGAAAGGAACGACTCGCCACGGGTCGATCAGTGACTTGGCTTTTCCGAAAGACGAGATCCGAACGTGTCTGTCTTTAAGGCTGTCCAAGAGACAATTGTTTTTTAAACTTATTTTTAATATATTTTATGGTTTCATGACACGATATCGATCATAACTTAATTAAAATACCTAATCATTTAAAAAATAACATTTATATATATTTTAAGCTTAAATGTGATAATTTAAATTTAGTAAAGTTCGGGTTTCAGCTGATGAGAGTAGAGTGGAGAGAGGTTTGGGCGGTTCTTGACATCGAGGTCCTCAGAGCCGACGAGAGTGAAGCTAGGTGAGTATGGAGCAGCGCCGGAATGCAAGGGCAGGGGAAACGGAAGATCCCCAAGGAAACCCAAAGACCAGCAGCATCGTCGGCACGATTTTAAATTCTCACGTGCGGCCCCCGCCGGAAATCGAGCGCGGTTCGCCTTGGTGGGAGGCGAGTAGCAGCAGTAACCGATCTAGCAACTTTTCCAAACGCTTGTTGTCTTATATAGGCGCTGCCGACCGCATCGCGTTACTCTGATTGGTTCCTTACCGCTGTTATTTGCATACGCACGCCTATACCAGTTTTTTTGGCTCTCCAGTGTACAATAAAAATTGGCATTATATATTGCGCTCACTGTTAAGATAAAAATAAAGATATGTAGCACAAAGTTGTAAATAATAAATGTGTGTATTTTTATATTATTTTAAATAAATAAAAAAAATTCAATTTAGTTCATTGAATGTTTATTAAGACCACTATCGCTCGCGATCTATGACACGCCTCAGGAGACATATGACAATAAATATTTAAGTACGAAAATTATTGAAATTCCATATTTTTCATTATTGCGACACGAAAATATTTTTAATATGCCTATATATAGTTACGTATTTGAAACTTTACTACTAACAGAGAGTACTGTACAAGTGCATAATTACCATATAGTGATAAAATGGGTACGTGATTACAATCATGTTTTGATGATTATAGCACCTGTACGTTACATTGCCATAAATGTAAAACGCGTGGATCAATGCAGGGCGGATTGGTTCATATAGACTCGTGTACTGATATTTTTAAATAGTTTTGTAAATACACAAGATTTGATTTTATAGAAGGTTGCGTCGTAATAGTCGTTAGTGAAATTATATTTCTACAGAATTTTATTACATTTCGTTCGGTGGTTGAAAAGTTATAAATGGTGGGAAATACATCCAGGAAAAAAAATGCGCATGATTTTAACGTCTATCTTTTCAAGGAGAGTAGGGTAAACATTAGCCATCTTGCAAAAAAAAACCATGTGTGTTTGTACTTAGCAGAGTAGTACAGACAAAAGCTTAAGTCCTGGCTGTTGAGTAGCAGTATCGCCGGATACTTACGGCTTGTGATCTCGTGTACGAGCTTGCAAAATTTTATTTGTTTTGTGTGTGCGTTTACGTCTCAAATATAAATTTATGGTGTAACTTAACTTTTCCCGTATTCATACACTGTTCGCTTTGCAACACTTTTAAACATTTCCGTAAGTTCTCGGACATTTATACGGGAATTTGCAGTTAATATGTGGAAACGCGTTCCGTAATAACGGAAAGCGGAAATTAATTCCGTACGTACAAAATTTGGAACCCCTCCGTATTGCCTAGGGCTTTGGGTTTCGGAGATGAACAATGCCGAATCTACGAGAAGCATTCTTCCCCACTAGAACCAGAAATATTTTTTTTCTTGCGGCAGTTAAGGTATGCTTGCCACTTAAATTAGAAACTCAAAAAGGTTACGTGAGTTACTCATGTAGTAATTGGTTTATAACTTGAAACATATCACCGGGGCCGTGGTGGTGTAGTGGTTAGACTACTCGCCTCCCAACAAGGCGAACTGGGCTCGATTCCCAGCGGGGACGCTGCCGATTTTCGCATATGGGAATCGTGGTAGACGATGCCGCTGGTCGGCGGGGTTTTCTCGGGGTTCTCCCGTTTCCCCCCGCCCTTTCATTCCGGCGCTGCTCCATACTCACGTCACTTCACCCGCATCGGCTCTCAAGACCTCGATGTTAGGAGCCGCCCAAACCTCTCCACTGTCCACTTAGCATATCACCAGATTGTGGCAAGCACTGGTAAGTCGTGACCTCCAATATACTTTTTATTCATGTTCAAATCCCGTTTCAGTCCAAAATATTTTAACTTTTTCTTAAAATTCTTTTATATATACAGTGTAACACCTACATAACGAAAAGTAAACTATTAAAACAAAACATTTTTTTTCGTAGCCCCTTCTTATAAACCGGAAATCCAGAAATCTAGCCAGCAAATTAACGGAAAGTTTACGTGAATTCACTTAAAGTTATGTGAAATTTATGGAAAGTCCGTTGTCGAAGTACATTTACGCGGAGATTTTTTTGGATGATATTTTCATCGATACGTCTCCGTAATTTCATTGCATTTTTTTTTCTAAAAGAGAAGGGACGAAGGGTCAAAATCCTTATCGCAAGGTCTCAAAATGTTTGCTGAAAGGTCGTTGAAGTGAATAATCAGTAATCACACACTGCCGGGCGGTTGGCCGCGACTTCTGGGCGGTTCACCTTCGCCGTATCCCAAATAAACCTTGGCGTGTGCATGTGTGTGCGCGTGCGAGTTGCACGACTGTGTACGATCCGTCACTTACGAGAACCGTCTGAACAGCTGAGCGTTAAGCGTGGTCAAAGCCTTGGAATCGGCATCCTACCCGCAAACGCATGTTTATTCTGAGTCGTAGAGCTGAGAATGATTTCCCCCGCTGAAAAGCTCGACCAACGCCGTCCGATCTCGGAGTTCTTAAACAGCCGCTGCTTATTCCTCGAACTCCAGCTGCAACACGCCAGAACGCCTTTCGCCAATCAGCGGCCCCGTAACTTACTCGCCAGCTGGTAGCACAGCCAATAGGAGATATTTCCGCAGCACGCAGTAGCCTCGTGCAGCCAATTAGCGAATGGTCGGCCCACGTCATTTCACCTCTGTGTACTTACCTACTCTGACTTCCATAAATGCACACAATATATAATAGCCTACTCGCGGTTTCTTCACACATTTTTAATCAAACCTTTGAAAAAAACACACTACCTACGTATGACGTGTTTGGTTGCTTCCCAAATATCCATGTATCACGAGCGTTTATCACTCGCGTTGACGTAAAAGTGTCACACTTTTTGGTTAAATTTAACTTTTTTTATTCTATAAATTACATAAATCACGTTGTCAGTCGCTGGTTTTCGGCGTGTCGCAAAATGCGCGGCACCGTTCGCTGGAGACTTTCTACTCCGCGACCCACGCTGACGTGCCGTCAGGTTGGCGATACATCATCTGGCGTGACTGCGAACCAGGGCGATGAGTTGCCGGCCCGTACTCTGGACACGTCCACGGCACTCGCGCAACGAGACGACGACACCCGTCGCACTGACGCGACACGCGAAGAGCGAGACAGAGTGGCGCACGCAAGATAAATGAAGGAGCGAGGTCATTCACCTCCAAGAGGTGCGTCACACGATATTACAGCTATTTTTAACTGCGGCGTTTTATTCTCGGTACTGATCTACCCAAGAAATTTGCATTAGAAAAATTCAAACGAAAATGTAAAACATCTTATTTAGACTGAAACAGGGGCAGCGGTGGCGTACTGTCCAGGACGCTCGCCTCCCACCACGGCGATCCGGGCTCGATCACCGGCGGGTTCACTCCCGGATTTTCACATGTGGGAATCGTGCTGGACGATGCCGCTTACCGGCGGGCTTTCTCGGGGTACTCCCGTTTCCCCCGCCCTTGCATTCCAGCGCCGCTCCATTATAGGGTTTCATTTCTGTCATGCTCGGGGATGACGGTCACCTACGGGTCCCAGATGGAAAGACCGTCACTCGGAGGGTGTCGCCTTGCCCTGGTTGAACTCCCCACACGCCATTTATTTATTTTATAGACTGAAACAGGTTAAGTTTGTTATTTTCAGGTTTTTTTTATATTATATTTTGGCATAATTTTCCATAGGCTGTATATTTTTCACAAAATATAAATGTACTAATACAAGCGTATTATATACATTATTCTCGAACCTCAAAGACGAGAGACGTTCCCGTTATGTCAGTTGTAAACAGCTTTTTTTTGCAGTGCTAGAGAAAATTTGAAAATGGAGGCTATCGAAGACAAGTCAAGGAAAGACGTTTGCTCAATCAGCGATATCCTAAGGAGTATTACTGAAACATCTGAAATACCGTGCATGCTATCTGCTATCCAAATCCTGCTACGAATTACTAAGCTTTGGGGAGTTTGAGAGAGCATATTGTTCTTACACGTGCCATAAATTCACATTTGCTAAAAATAAACTGCGTTTCACGTCAAAACGTTGCGAGATGATTCCTTATGAAAAATGTGAAAGAAATCATAATATCGCTAACTTATAACCTTCAAAGAATCTTAAAGGAGATACGTATCCTTGAAATTCAAGATTTTAAAATAATTTCGAAATATTACAAAAGTACTTGAAATAAATCAAAAATTCCAAAACGGTGTTTTCTTGGATGGAGATATGCTGTGAAATTTGATGGTTACTGTCATCACACACCTTTATTAATAAAATAATGTATGAAATGTTATCATCGTAAGAAACTTAGAAACTCTGGGCTCAGATCTAAGTTTTATGTGAAGAATATGAATTACCACTTCTAAAATTAGCAAAGAGCTTGACTTAGTGTAACACTCCTAGGCGAACGGTTCTTGAGAAAAACCGCTACAAATTTGAAATCAGTGGGGTTGTTTGCCTGTTAGCTATTCAGCCTGTTGAACATCGTTTTACTTGATGAAACGGGATCATGTTAGCAACCGAATTTTCCCAAATGCTATTCTTCAATTCAATAAATCATTAATCTATCCAGGAATTTGTTTTTTGTCACATATAAATTGTACCTTATTATTTTTATATGGTATTACAGAAAAATCTCATTACCATCTCAAACGAAACATTGTAGGCCGTATGTTGTATCATGTTTTTCTTCTCGTGTTGCATAAAATTATCTCACGACGTTTTAACCCGGAATTCAGAATAACATGGTAAGTATTATCTTTTGAAAGAATTAGAACTTATCATTTCTCCGTTAACGGAATATACATAAGGGCAGGGGAACGGGCGGTTTCGTATACATATTTGGTGTGCTTAAATTCACCTTCGAAAGAGGACTGCTTGGCTTGAAGCACGATGGTGATTTGACGATAACAAGTACTTGAAAGCCAGAATTTAAACAATGTTCGCAGGACCGGTCACTATCAAATATCCGAGTCCATCTCTCTTTTGTGTCCGATTATGAGTGTCGTCTTTATAAATAACTCTGCCCGGCATCTACGCCAAATTATCCTCACTTTCTTCGTTAGTAAACAATAATCTTTGTTTATTTTTTATGAAAAAACACTTATAAGGGTTTTACTCTAAGGGGTCAAGAATTGGGAACTTTCATTCTGAGAAACTCCACTGCATGTGCCTGGAATGGGGATGAAAAAAAACCATACGTAGAGCAGCTAACAGGAGACTAATCCGCAACCTTCCAAACGCGAATCAGTGACGCTGCTTTACGCACAGATACCCTCAGCTCTAGTGGCAGATCCAAGACGAGGCAGCAGTCAAATCGTAAATGTCATAAACCCACCCCCATTAAAAAAAACCCCCCTTCAACTTCTTTGGAAGAAAAAATGTCGATACTCACAACTGCAGGAATGGGGGCAATGAAATAGTGTTCGTAACAGTCCTAGAGTTATGTGTTTTGCATTCGTATAAGCATGTAATATACAGCCCTTTCCTTTCCAAGGAGATGATCACTACCGGCATTGCGTATCTGGGCGTGCCCCAGAAGTCTCTCATTCCTCAACTTCACAGTTCAGCAAGACAGTGCTTTCCTTCCTCGCCTTCGCCTCCTGGCTGCCTCGGAGAAGTGCTTCAACTACAATCATTCCCCCGTTCGTTAGTGGTTTGACCGCTCCTAAACAGCATGACTACCTCGTTCCCAGCACCTAACACCTTCAAGAAGGACTGATGGGTTGAAGGCCCAGCATCACAAGTGTTCGCTGTGGCTGACCCGTCTGGTGTTGAAAGATGCTCATTAGCATCTCCGTGTGCTGAAGCTCGCAAAGAGCCTCCAATGTCCGAAAGGGCTTTGAATTTAGATACGGTGGTGATTTTGAATATTGGCCTTCGAACACGTAAGTTACCCACAAGGACGATCATTGGGCATTGAGCCTAACACTCTAGAGTACTAGCAAAAAAATCACCCCCCCCCCCTTTTTTGTACGTTTCATCGCAGTGGCGTAGCGAAGGGGTGGCCCAGACAAATAAATAAATTGAGAATATAATTCTCACCCAACGCTGAAATATCTGTATTGCATAAAACTCTCGGAGCAGTTGGGAGGCTGCCAAGCTAAGTTGTGTTTTTCCTCCCCAAGGCAGAGTGGCTTTGCTCCTCAATACAGTATTTCCTCCCATCTCTCCATATCTAGTTGTTCACAAGGTCAGGAAACCCCCCATAAACTGACCCTAGGAATTTATCAAGACTTCGTGTATACCCGTCAGTTCGTCCGCTCTGTTTTCGTTCCAAGAAAGAAAGCAACAGCAGACATTACAACATTTGATTATTTCACTGCGAAGCCAAAAAATATTTGGTTAATTAGTGATAGTAATTGTTAAATTTGGGAACATCATTATATTAGTTCCCAAGATTAGGGAAAATATTCCACACGGACATTTGCTGGCAGTAAGCAGAATTAATCTATTGATTTCGTGATTTAAATACATACGTACCTATTGTCTTTATAACAACGCACAGGTTAGGCCACTCCCAAACATAAGTCCTGGCTACGCTACCGGTTGAGTACACAACTTCGTAACACTTGAGTCCGAATGGGCGCACGTTTCACCGTTGACAGCAAACGTGGCCGGGTCCTCGGGACTCGAGCGTCCACGGCAGTTGCTGAAGCGACGCCGTAAATGCGACACCACGTGTGACGAGAGATTAATTACGGACGGAACGTCTGCTGGACGACAAATGCTGATCGCAGTAACCCACGAACTCCCGACGGATATAAAGCTGGAAGTGTCCGACTGCGTTTCTGTGCGTCCCGAAATCACATGTATCCTACCACTTCATCAGTACCTCGCACTCGATTTGTAAAGCTGCTTACGAAATGCAAGACGTGCGANTTTTTTTTTTTTTTTTGGTGTGTTCTACATCGCATTCACAAGTCCCAGTTCAATATGTACATTTTTACCCCTTAGAAGCATAATAATAATCTTAATAGAAAAAAATTACTTGCGTTAATTTCCATCGCCGCCATTGAAATAAATAAATTAATGTTATGGAAGCACCCACTCACATTGAAGATAAAGCGGCGTTCGTTACGTTAACTTCGTGTTTTGATCACGTGCAGATCGCGCAGCAGTGTAAAAGGCAGTTCACGATAAAGTGAGCACTTTTGAAATCAACCTTAGCAAAAAGTCACTGCTCCTAACTGCATGTATTTTAAACAGGCGCACCGAGTGACACGTACCCAGTTCAGTTGGTAACGATGGAGGGGAAGTAGTTCCATATCTTAACAGCGAATTAAAAGTGTTAGGTAACCATTTGTGATAGCTTAAATTATTTCTTTCGCTTTATTTTTTTAATGCATCTAATGTAAAATATATCCTTTTTTTTAAATAATTTCACAGTTTCAATTGATTGACGCATGAATGAAGTGATGAGGCCCATGGCAGTGTAAATTTTACATAACGCTGAAGAATATACAACGTGCATACAAATATATCTTCGGCATAACTTTCAAAGATGCTCAGTTTACCGCTCACAGCCCATATTAACTTCAACATAACGTAAAGGTAACGTAATATTGACCAATCAGATTCAATGTATGATTATATTCTTTTGTTTTCCGTTTTCATTTTCATTACTACCAACTTTCGTCTGAATCGTATATTATTCCTCGATTGCAAAATGCTTTGAAGTAACAATTTTGTGATATACGATTCGAAGTCGCTGGAATTAAATTAAATCATATATGGGTGCAAAATTGCATCAGTTTAGGCGAGAGATGAGGTTATTATTGACACAGAGAGGCAAGTGTTTTAAATATTTTAACTTCTCATATGTGCTACTTGCAAACACACACATATTTGCGGGGGCCGCGTTGGTGTAGGGGTTAGACTACTCGCCTCCCACCAGGGTGAACTGGGTTTGATTCCCGGCGGGGTCGCTCCTGAATTTTCGCATGCGGGAATCGTGCCGNCACTGGCGCTACTCCATACTCACCTCACTTCACCCTCATCGGCTCTCAAGACCTCGGTGATAAGAGCCGCCCAAATCACTCATCATATCATTGTAAGCAATTGCATCAATTATAATTTTTCCACTAAACATTTTTTTCAGGACAGAAATGAAAATCGATATTTTTTTGCCAGTTTATAAATTTGGTTGCTGTGAAGCATTTATTTGGTCGTTGAAAAGTGCTAAAATCACTGAAGTGGCCACCTGTTTACAATATTCATTCTTCTTTAAAACTGTGTTTTAAACTACATTGGCGATGCTGAACACACACGAACCTGGTTTATACTATTTTTCCTTGGCAGTCGCAATGCTTCCTTACAGCCAGGGTTAAAAAAATTTTCACTTGGGACGCGTCTTAGCGTCAATGTGAATTGCCCTTTACTGGACGGGTAATGGAACCTGTCTTCTGTGTAGGAGAAACAAAATGCGGACCACACAAGGAGGGGAAAAGACCTGTTGTGCTGTTGACCTTGAACACAACGTCCACAGGAAGGAGCCAAGTTCTTTGCGGTACACCGCGGAGCATAACCAGGTATTGAGTTTCCCCGCTCGTGATTGAATTTTCTTAAGGGCGCTATCTAAACTCTAAACAGCTAGAATTCAGCCAAATCAGTGGAAACCGTGAAAATTGAGCAATTGATAAACAGTGCCAGATAACTAGTAAATATAGTGGCTGAATTTCACCAATTTATTTGCGATTCCCACTGAATGTCAAGATTTCCACTGCCATAAAAAAACTTGTTCACAGTTAATTTGCTCCATTCGCCGGTCAGCAGCAGCTTATCAACACCGATTGATATCACTGATTTGGATTTAGAGTATACCAAGCCTGCGGCCCCAGAGTTGAAAGAGGGAATCAATGTTAAATAATTTTATTTTAAAGATAACTGTTTTAAACAAATAGTATTCTACATAACATTTCAAAAGGAAATAAATTTCTTTACCAATCCTACCACATTTTGTGTTTAGTATGTTTAATTTAACAATAAAGTTTACATTTTACATTAATTAATGAAAAAAAAAATTTCTTTCTTAACGTGAAATACACTGGAGAGCCAAAAAAAAACCGGCATAGGCGTGCGTAAGCAAATAACAGAAGTATGGAACCAATCAGAGTAACACGATGCGGTCGGCAGCACCTATATAAGACAACAAGCGTCTGTCAAAGTTGCTAGATCGATTACTGATGCTACAATGGCAGGTTATCAAGATTTAAGTGAGTTTGAACGTGGTGTTATAGTCGGCGCACGAGAGATGGGACATAGCATCTCCAAGGTAACCATAACGTTTCGATTTTCGTACGACCATTTCACGAGTGTACTGTGAATATCGAGAATCTGGTAAAACATCACATCTTCGACATCGCTGTGGCCGGAAAAAGATTGAGAAAGAACGGGACAAACGACGACAGACGAGAATCATTAAAAGTGACAGACGTGAAACCCTTTCTCAAATTGGCGCAGATTGGATTTGTGGACTGCCCTGCAGTATTCACAGTGTGAATTGCCTCCTACATACCTTCAGACATTAGTCGAGTCCATGCCACGTCGTCTTGCAGCACTTCTGCATGCTCGCAGGGGCCCTGCACGATGTTAGGCAGGTGTACCAGGTTTTTTGGCTCTTCAGTGTAGTAATTAAAATGTTCACTTTGCGCCCTTTTTGAAAATAAGTGTCTTAACCACTTAAAACATATTAGTTTAGGAGGCGCATCTTAGTATCTATTATTAGCCAAATTTGTGAGAGTTCCCGCAGTGTTTCCTTTATCGCCAAAAAATGTAATAAAAACAAACTTATTGACTTGTACATTTCAGTCCATCTTGTATCGGCACAGCATGGGGATATTTGGCACAAATTTTCTACCCAAAAAACTCTTTGAAAAAGTTATAACCTCCTTCACAGTGTCAATAGTGTTCTGTATCTCTTTCACAGCATTCAAATCATTAACAACCAAATTTTATCTGTGGGATGGGCAGTAGAAATATGTCCGAGGGTATTACTCCTGTATCCTGTTCTGGACTCTTGTTTATGTACCCGCCATTGTTGCACATCCATGAAAACCCAGGCAAACAAGTTTCGACATATCCAAATGTAGTTTATCTGTAAATTTTAAAATAGCTTCTGAAATACCTTCTCCATCAAGCTTATAAAGTTCAGCCAAGCCAAGAAATTCCTCCTTGATACTCCAACCTGCAGTATCCTCCGAAACATAACTCACACCTAATGATAACTGTTCTTTGCCACTAATATCAGCCGTTTCGTCTGCAATGAAAGAAAAGCCCTGGATCTTGTTCGCTGCAGCCAGTCTCTTCTTGGATCAATGACCTACATATATTTATTAAATAATTTTGAACTCGGTGCGAAGTGTACTTGGCTTTGCTTCCATGAATTAATATAATATGTTCCTCAAGCTCTTTAGTCTCCGACATCAATTCTAAAGTACAGTAGATCCTGGAATTTTCCTTCTTGAGAACATGTTCCTCAAAGGGGAATATCGTGAATGCCACAAAAAATAATCGAGCTCAGAATGGACTTGAGTTTCTTTCAATTATAAGTCACAAGTACAACAGCAGCTGAGTCTATTTGCTCAACAAAACTTCTCTGATTCCATGAAAAGAAAAAAGAAACATTTTTGGCATCGGTAACTGCTTCATTGTGTCACAGGGATTTTGCATGGGCACGTGCATCTTCATGAAAATGTTTGTAATCTTGATAAGTTTTTACCATGAATGGACCAAAAATTCCCAGTTTCAGAGTTGGCCTGAAAAGAACACAATATTTGCAAAGTGTACCTTTCAACTGCGGAGAGTAGACAAGCCATGGATATGCACTTAACACTCTCTTTTGAAAATGTCAAACTTTCTTGTTGCCTTTCAAATCATTTTTAAAATTATGAGAAGAAAAGTGAACACAAGGATTGGTTACCATGCGGTACTTTACGTCATCTGTGACCTCAATTTTGTTAATGTACTGTCCCAGATCAAAACTAGGCTAAACAAAATTTGCCAAAGCAAGTATCTTCTTCACTAACAGGTACAGTATTTGAACACGTTGAAGGCTGTTGCGTTTAAGTGAAGGTTTTTTGTTTCACAAAAAGATGACATCACCAATGCTGAGGAAGGGAGTTGTACAGAACCCAAAGTTTTTGGTTTATGAATAGAAAAAAATATTTCAGATGAGAAATGATGTTCTGAAGAACCCACTGTTGCTATTTGATGACTAGACGAAAGGATAGCACATTATGACATCATCTGCAGAGAAGCAGGTGTGGCTGTTTCATGAACAAGCAGAGGCATCACACATGAAGTCTGTCGAAGAGAAGACAATGTGGATGTTTCATGATCTGATGAAAATCGCACTTGATGGAGGCTTTGTTAGAGCAGCTGGAGCATCCGTTTCATTATTAAAGATCAACTTTGATCTTTCATGAAAAGTTGAAAACTTTTCTGATGAAATGCGAGACCGTTGCATCTGGACAGCAGCAGTNTCAACTTTGATCTTTCATGAAAAGTTGAAAACTTTTCTGATGAAATGCGAGACCGTTGCATCTGGACAGCAGCAGTAGTTTCTTCTGTTAAGTTAGGAGTTTCATCTGCACTGATTATGATGGAAATTTCTGGTTCTTCTTTCGTGCTTCTCTTAGCATTATGACAGAACTTTAGGATGTCAATGTTAGGATGTTAAATGTTTCTGAAATAAAACCAAATTTTTTAAGTATACATCAGAATTTAGGATTTTTTTAAAATTCAGGCAAATAAAAGTGGGTATTGGAGGATAACACTGACAAGTCTGGCACTTTTAGTTCACATTTACTAAAGTCTACTATTCTATAACGAAGTTAGGCTTAAAGCTGCACAATGTTAATTGATTCTGCTTAAACATTGTTTTTATATATGCCGCATAATTTGTTAAATACTAACAGTTAATGTTTTGTACAGAAGGTTAGTAATATAAAATATTCTAAGATCTGTCAAAATTTAATGAAGTTATGTGAATGTGAACCACACTATACTAGGAAAAAGTTCATCATCATGCAATTTATTTTCAATTTGAAAACAGCCAGGTGCGTCAGGCTAGCTGTCCCCAACCTGGACTCGATCATGATAGATAACTGGGAGGACAAGGGCACCTCACAGGGCCTGTACCTCCCCGCACTGAGGGAGTAGCGTCCCAGTGATGATGAACGGCAGTCTCGCCAGTTGGTTCTCAACAGCTCGCTCCACCACCTCGTATGCTGGAGCTCTCTGTTACACTACTGCCTTCCTCACGAAGGACCACTGTTACCTTCAAGACATCTTCCAGACATTTAACCCCCGATGAAGTTTTCAGCTCCCCTTAGCACTCACCACCACTCTGGTATTGACACCCCNATCTTCCAGACATTTAACCCCCGATGAAGTTTTCAGCTCCCCTTAGCACTCACCACCACTCTGGTATTGACACCCCCGAGTCCCTTCTCGACAACAGCATTACAGTTTGTTATGGTCAGTTAGTAGTATAGCTACCTAGCCGCATCTGCNCCCCGAGTCCCTTCTCGACAACAGCATTACAGTTTGTTATGGTCAGTTAGTAGTATAGCTACCTAGCCGCATCTGCTCTTGTCTAGTTTAGACCCAGGTCCTCTTCACCTGGTATTACCGTAGTTTACTTCCGTTACAGTTCAATGTTAGTTAGGAGTTAGTATAGGCCACAGTGTCTATTCCTCACGGGAATAAACACGTGATCTTACCCAACCTCTGAGTATTCATTTCTATGATGACTGACTAATCAAAAGCAGATGTCGGCACACCAAGGAAATGCAGGAGACTGCGTCATTGAAACCCTTTTTGCCGAAACTTGAGTAGAACTGCGGGCTCCCTTAACCGGGTGCACATACGTCTCAAACACGCACATTAGGAGGCGGCCACTCATATTATGGATCAGGTATGCCAAGGTACCTGGTGCACACATACCGTAGCACCACAACCACTATAAACTCAATCCATAAGGTGGCTAGTCAGTCAGTCAGCCAGCCCAGCCAATTTACTCCATCCCCCGTGTTATTTTCGCCGGAAGGAGTAATTGGACTGAATCTGAGTGGCCCAGTCACAGTTGGCTTTACACCTAGCTGGAAATCTTAGTCACCCAATCTTCTTTAGCATTGCAGACCTTAGTACCTACCTCTATGCCATACACCCTAAGGAGTGGTACAAAGTTAAGAGCTAAGAAAGCAGCTTCTGCCTCTGAACCTAGCATGAACTGCAACCCAGCACCAACTGCACTCTGCAGTCTAACCCCTCCCAGGAACGAGCTCAAGCCGCCCGCCAACTGGAGAGGCCTCGCCTATCAGTTCCCTCTTTCAGCCACCCAAGATCACCTGCGAGCCGCATCCTATCATTGAGAGGTTTCACCAAGGACTTCCTGTACCGCTGGGAACAGACAAACCTTGGTTCAGACCCAGCAGGACCAACAGCCCTCCACGGGCTCCAACCAGCTACACCAGACTTTATGCCGTGCCGTCATGCCACGCGCCCCAGTTTATATACCGGCCGGGGATCGGTTGGCAGCCAATAAAGACAATCCAGGTACATAGCCCATGTGTGTGACCGACACATTAAAATCTTGCTCGACTGTGACGTCGTCAGTCACCCGACATCACTTGTCACAATAATCGTTTGTAAGTTGTCGGCAAATAAAAGTGCGTGGTCCAGCAAGTTACATGAATTACTTTTATTTCCAGTTATATTAGCAGCAAAGTCCAAAGTGTGATAAAAACCACAATAACCGTGTCGCAAATGTTAACCCAAATTTGCTGTCTCGGATAAATTAAAAAATAGCTAGCATATATTAAATTTTTTTGCAAGGTTTTATGTTTTTACTTTTACAATCTACAAATTTTTTAAACAGATGCAAGTCTAAAAATAACTTAAAAATTCTTTAGCTTTGCAGTACAATGGCAAGTGGATTAGCTGGCAGCGTGTTGATAAAATATACAGCCTCCACTTGACGCACCAGTTGATAACGAAAGGATACAGAAACAAAAAGCAAACATTTGGTACTACTTTCGTCGAGATGTCAAAATCTTTCCAAGTTAAATGAGATGCAGAGTATGAGTTTAAGCATAGCATGTTGTGTATATACTTTGAGGTGTTTATTAGGAACAAGTTTAGAGCAAATTTTGTTTCAAACAAAAATATGCAACTATTTCCTGGGCAGGTGTAAAGATAAGATGAAAAAACACCATCTCTCTTTCCTATTCCTGACAAAGAAACACGGATGTAGTAAAAAAAATAAAGTAAATTACAGATAAGTACTGTTATGCAAATTTACCAAAAAATCTGCAGCAAGCATAGTGATTGCAGGAAAGGATAACAAACTTGATTTAAAAACACAGGATTTCATGGAAGGACAGTAGATAGGAATAAAAATTTTTTTGATTTTACTTTAAAATTCATTCATATGCAAACAACTTTACTGTATATACAGATGAAAAGGAGAACAATGTACTTGCGCATAGACACACACAAAAACTATAGGGCAAACAAATTTAGCTTGTATAAATATTACACAGTTGCCATGTAAATGGTAAATATAGCATACCGACATCAGGCACAATAACATAAATTAATTGTATAATATCTTGATGTGTTTTTTATAGTAATCCTTCAGACTTCAGTTATATACACTGTTGAGTACACCAAAATTATTAATCTCTCAAATTCTGATAACTCAGTTTCTCACATACCGTAGCGCAAGATGAAACCGCGCGGCATAAATGTTATGCAAAATAAACTTTTGCTACAGAGGAAACAAATGTCACCTATTTCTTTTAATTGAATTTAATAAATAAAAAATCACAGTAACTTCTACAATTTCCTGACACATAACAGTATTTATACATGGACATTTACAATGAGTTAAAGTTCTTGCAGTACTCTAAAAAAAACCTGTATACAGCCACTTTTAATAATACATAAAATGCACAGTCAATTTTCAGCAATGTATTCAAAAACCAATTTGCACCTGGAAATATTATAATCAATCTTTTATCTCTTCGCACTTCGCTTCGCATTGCACATACAATTTTTGGATGTAGGAATGACACCACAATGCATCATAATCAAAAATTGCACATTCACTTTTTATTCAGGGCATCTATCTGTTAAATCAGTCTTCTACACAAAAAGTGCATTCTTAATACAAAAGTGATATAAAATACACACACTACATTCTTCTAGCAAGATGCAACACAATTTGTTTAAAATGCTATAGCAAAACCTATAAATGTATTTCAAAATTTTTAAAAATGCAATGTTTTACTGATGTTAATAAAAAAAAAAAAAGCAACATTTATCCAAAAATTAAAAAATATTCACAGCCAACTTTGCAACAGAAAAGATGAGCAAACTGGTATTTTTTGACCATCATCAAAAGTCATACAATGACAAAAAAACTGAATAGATAAGGAGACACAAACAAGTATATAGAAAAAATATATATACAAAATACCTGTGGAATAGTTAAAGCAAACATTTTTACATTTACTAGATGTCAAATAAAATGTATGTTTTCAAAAAAATTCTCAATGTCCATTGCTGTGTACATGAAATTTCTCTAATAAGACCGTTGGTACTGAAAACTGGAACACTGAAATGGCTAGTGATACGACAGTACCCCAAAATCAAAACATTTTCTATATATTTTTTTGGAAGATTTATTTTATCCCCTAGCATAATACTTATTATACTTACAAACATGGAAGACGGTGAACACAGCAATATGAGCACTGATGATACAATAACAGAAAAAAAATTAGCACAATTCACTTTTAGGCAGAAAATATGGTAACAGAAGTGGGAATCTCTCACTAATTGTATATACAATTTCCATGGGGAAAAAAAAAACTTTCTAACCAGATTGTAGTAAGCTCATTGATTATTTCTAAAACTGTAAGTTATGAATTACCAGGACAGACACGAATATATATGTAGGCTAATGCATTAGGAACAGTCTACTGTGTAACAAATGTTTTTTCTTATTTAACTAAAAAATGCAATTCATCCAATCAAAAAAAAAAAAAATTAATTATATGCTAAAATGTATGGAAACTACATATCGTCAAAATGTATAACTTATTAAGAATGCACTTTATGTTCATAATATTGATACCCTTTATTATGAGTACATATGAAATTCATCAGAAATACCCCACTTCACAAACTATTTCCATGCACCAATACATGTCCGTCATGAAGGGATCATCAAACTTAGACTGTAGTTACTTTCAGCGAGGCGGTACTGAAGTCCTGGTCACTTATCTCACTACTGTCTTGGCTGTCAACACCACTTCTCTTTGTGAGAGTGGATGAAAAGTGTGTCGGTATTAGTGAACCAGGTGTGTGAGGGGGTGGGTTGTAATTGAAGGGTGGCACTACTGCAGACGCAGGAATTTTCGTCACAATCTTGCCCTCTTCTACACCACCATCCGGGGGTTCAATTCTAATGAAAGTTCCTAACCGGGACAACCGTTTCGCCTTTTCTTCTTCAGTTTCTTGAAGGTCCTTGTCGGCTTGTTTCAGATCACGTGGCCGGCGGTAAACAACTTCCGACACCGGCTTACTGCCTTCCTGGTGTGTTCTACTGTTGGGCTGTACCACTCCCGTGACCTCTGCCACCTGCTTGTCGCCACTCTGGCCTCTATTTCTGGACACCTGCTTTGGCGAGATTGTAGATATGCCATTGCATGCAGCATCAGAACCAGGAACATTTCCTTCGAACGTAGAACTGCGCACCAGTTTTGGTGGTGAAGGGGTGGAAGGACTGCCGCATGTAGTAGGAGCTGGCATTCCACATTCAGCAGTGACCCACACACGCTTGTCTTTGACAGTATTTTGTTTTACTTTGGCCTGTTCTACTCGTTTCCATAAGTTCGCTATCTTACTTGTCACTTCCTTTTTGGTACTTGAACCCTTTCCTGCTGGACCAGAAGATGCCGAGTTTAAACTGCAGTTACTACTGGATTGCTGGGATGCACCTAATGTAGACTTTCTGCCACTTTTACCATCATTACTGTTCAGGCTTTGACTGCTGAGAGAAGGCTTCACATTAGATGCATACATGCTTCTCCTGTTAGCATTTCTTCCTGGCACTGTGGAGGGCCTGCTGCCTTTCACAGTGCTGCTACAGTCTTGACTCAGGGCTTTAGTCATTCGGTTCTGCGCTGAAACCCTTGGAGATTGCAGAGTCGATTCTCGACGCAACTGAGGTTTGTTCATCACTGAAGGAGCTGACTTTGGTGTAACTTGAGTCTTCTTTCTTTGTGCAGTGGGTTTTTCTGTAGATGGCACTGGTATGCGTGTCTTAGTAGGAGAAGATGAAGGGGATGGGATGAATAGCTTTGGCGTATTTGGTGTGCTCGGTTCATCTTTTGTGAAAGTACCCTGTCTTTCTGGAGGCCTAAACAATGGATCTGTTTCCCCAGTACTAACAGCAACAGCTTCGTCTAACTTCACAGAATTAACTTTTGCAGACACATTTTTCGTAGCGTTAGCACCTCTTGCTACTGGTGGTTTAGCTGCTGATGAAATTTTTGGTTTTGGCTCTCGTCGTCGAGATTTTTGCAATTTGTATGTTTTAGGACTAGTATTTCGTGGGCTTCCACTACCCGAGGAAGAAGGTGGAGTCCGGGAAACTGATCTGTGGGAAATAACTGCAGAACCTCTGCCTGTCTGCCTCAGAGTTGATGCACGGGTCGGTCTCACTTCACCACTGGAGTTATTCACATTTCCAGACACAACAGGAATGTTGCTTCTGCTCTTATCTGCATTTGATTGGGCTACACGCTTTGATGATAGGTTTGAATACAAGGCCTTTCTTCGGCCGCGAACTGTCTTCGGACTATTCTGATTAGTTACTGCATCACCATTGGACTCTAGACTTTCATCTCTCTTCATACCTTCACCACTGCCAGGTTTTATAATTCTTGGTTTTCTAGGCCCTTTGTGAGCATCTTCATCTTCCAAATCAGTATTTTCTTCACTTGCACTACTTTCAGTTTCGAAGTGCTCATGGTTAGGAACTTGTTTTTCTTCTGTTGTTTCCAATGTTAATACTTCTGGCTCTTCGTCTACACTGTCTGCATGGCCAATAAATTTTTTTGTTCTGGAAATTCCATTAACATTATGATCAGACTCAGACTCCAGAGAAATCAAGCTAAGTGTTTCACAGTCGAGCAAAACATTGTCGTCACTTTGTACTTCCGACGACTCGCTGTTACGCCGTCTTGTCTCATTGAGTGTGCTTATAACAATGTTTGCATCACGCTCCAGTAATGTTTCCATTTCCTCATTTGAGATACCAAAAAAAATATTTTGCAGAACTGGTTTTTCATCAACGTGGACATCAGTTGAGAGACTAGTTAGTGGTGTCTGCTCTGTTTCCAAGCTCAGAACTGTCATTTCTTCACTCAATGTGCGAGTCTGAAACCTTTCTTTGGCTTTAGCTCTTCTCTGCTTCACTGTCCTTGCAACCTCTCCAGTCTGCAACTCTGAAGTGTTAGAGGCAATCACAAAAGAACTGTCAGCATTTCCTTCCAAGGTATATGTCACACATTCATCTTCAATATCATCTAAAACAATTTCTTGTTCCAATTCCACATTACTTAATTGATTAAGGACACGAGTTTGAAATCTTTCTCGGTCTTCTTGCCTTCGTTGTTTAGGTGTCACTTTAGAAGATCCTGGGCTTTTTGTTGTTAACTCAGTATTCTGATGTTCTTGTTTATTGGGCAACTGAGAAGTTACATTAGCCTCACCAGCTGGTGCAATTACAGTGTTGTTTAGATTTTCACACACATATTTTGCTATCTGAATTTGCTGTGAATGTCTTATTTTGATCTCCTCCTCACCATCAATTGTATATGTTTTGTATCTATCCTTCGCTAACAGGCGTTTCTGTTTTGGTGTAAGCTGTTTGGGTTTTTCCAAGAACTTTTTTGGTGTTGAATCAGCTGAATTTGCAGCAGATTGTACTGGAGTTGTTTTCCTGCTCATGTCTGAGAGCACATCCGGGCTGTCCACTTCTTCGTGGGGTTGTGCAATGTCATCTGTAAGCATCTCTGTGTCACTGCAAATTGTCTCTGTACCTGGTTCGTGAGCCACAAAGTCTGTGATGTCATCAAATGCAGATGGAGGATTTATGTTGTCCAAACAGTCACTTGTACTCGTGGTGTGTATGCTCCCAGACATGTTGGCGCAGTGTGCAGCGTACACCTCTGCCATGATGGTCGCTGCTGGCCGAAGGAGGTCAAAGATTGCATCGCTATTGCCAGGAGACTGCTCAGAATTGGAATGCTCTTTGTTGGAGGATGAATCTGCTACCTCTGACGTGATGCTAGCAACACTCATCATGCTGTTCTCTAAATCTGCAACTTCCTCCATGGCAGATGGTGGCTTGATGTTATCCAGGTGGGAATTGCAGCTGCTGGACACACTTGTATTGTCTAGAAGGTTTTCCAGGCTACTGCTCAAGTTATTGCCTAACGCTCTCCTCATCATCATGCCTACCGGCAAAGATTTCTTGCGGTTATGTCTGCACTCCACTTTGTTACTACTCTTCACCTGCTGGACAGGAAGAGATGAAGAACTGGCTTTATCTCGAGCCTCTGGACATTCCATGATGTCTAGGTGTCCAGACAAACTGGTAGTTAATGAAATCAAGCTTCCCATTATGGAGGGTGGCTTAATGGCATCCAGATCAACGCTCGTCGTACTGTGCTCCATTTCGTCAAAAGGCAAATTGTTTGCCTCGTTTCTCACGGCCACAGCCAGTTTACTTGCTTCCAGCTCCAGAAGGTGAGAATCAGTCATGGAAATGGTGTCTTCTTCGATGAGCTCAGGTAGGCCAGTGCTAGCTGCATCACAATTATCGCTCTTGAAAGATGTTATAAGAGGAGCACTTATGCTCATGCTAGGGAAGGAAATGTCATTTGGTGATGTGTCTTCGTTCCAGGTGTCACTACCAACAATGCTCTGCTTCATGTCTTTTCGATCCTGCACTTGCTGAAGCAAGTTCTGAGTCATCCTGTCTAGTGAAAGAATCATTGCATCTCCTTCTTTCAAGTCATGCCGTTTGAAAACGACAGCAACATCAGATGAAGGACTTTCTTTTTGATGATTTCCTTCCTCGCTGCCAAGAGGACTGACGGTGTCATTCTGGCTGCTATGTGTACCACCCTGAGCAAAAAACTCAAATTTATCTTCGTATGTCACCTCTGTATTATCGGTGACATCTCCAGTTAAACTTATCCCTTCCTTCTTCATTCTGTTTACTTCTCTGCTCTCTAGAGAGCTTTGGAGATTGTTCTCTTCTGTGTCTCCTCCTACGTCTGCTACAGTGTCCATCATGTTGACTTGTGTGGTGATGGTGGTGATTATGGCTGGTGTACTGTTGATGGGCACTGCAGCAGACGGATCCTGCACGTTTTTTGGAAAACTACTATCTCTGTTTTCTTCAAGTGAAAGACGTGAAAAATCTTCTTCAAACTGCACTGTCGAAAACTCATCACCATGAGACATTCTTAAAGATGATGGTTTCAGCTCCAATTTCTGAACAGGTACATTTGGTATCACCACTTCCAATTTATCTCCGTCCATTGATCTGGTTAAGGGTGAGAATGGACTTTTGCAACCCATCCTCTTTTTCCCTACTGGTACTGGCATTCGACTGGCTTTTGCTCCCGTACAGCCTTTAGGCATGCCCGAATTGATGCACTGCTCAAGAAGTGCCTGCTCCGATGGTGTTGGCTCCGTTGAACCAAAAGAATCTACACTCAGGGAACTAAGAGAGCCATTTCGAGACAGAATTGTGACAACATCCTCAGATGCAGAGCTGGTTTTGTTGTACTGACGAGATGCTGCAGATTCATGATGTTCATGGTCACACCAGCTGCCATCTGAAGATGCCATCATGGACTGTACTACTGGTTCAGCGGTCACATCCGATTGACAAACCGCAGTTGTTGCAATGTCACTGGAAGACTCCGGAGAACGAACACCCGAGACATTGGCTGGAAACCACAAATAAATAAAATCAACACCATGATAATTCAGTTCCCTGATTATTACACACGCAAAAAATATATTTTAAAAAAACTAACATTACCATGACAATAACGGTGTATTATTTATTAAAATATCTGTTATAAAAATGCAATGCAGTTCCTATAATAAGCAACAAAAAATTATTCAGAATGCAATACATAAATACCAAATAGCTCAACACAAATGTGAGTTTCCCTCTCCCCTTCCATTTTTAAGTTTAAGTTCCCATTGTGTTCTTTCTATTCTATGTCAATCCATATAACTCTCAATGTATTATTCATACAAACAAAAATGTCGTGAAAGAATGGTAGCCAGGCTCAGAGGAGTGTCAGAACACTGAATCATATGACTAGCCACCCACACACAATATGAGAATCTACACACTAATTTGAATGGAAATGATGAAAACTGACAAAAATGCCATTATGAACTGAACTACACAACATTTTAAATACTACTGCATAACAATTTGAACTTTACTTAGACACTAACAGTCTGGGCATGTAATGTGGCCAATAGGTGAAATAAAATACAGAATGATCAACTTATGAAATAACTGGAATGGACAACAACTGTATCAGCTACGAGCAAAGTAAGGAATCAATATTAAAAAGGTTAGAGAAAAAAAGTCAACTGTACACGCGATACAATCACACTTTACTTCTTTAACATGCTGACTCATTAAATCACTTAACAAAGCATTTTCAAAAAGAACTTTCCTAAACCGAGACAAAATTATTATGGTATCCTCACAATTGTACAAACTGTTGAAAATAAAATCCTCGGGTCTATTACATACAATTAGCAAGATACAATATTTAAGGGCATTGCTTTGTGTGTTCAGTTTTATTTCAGTGAACAGATTTTATATTGGTTTTCATGTCATATTTAAAACGTTTACCCTTAAAAATATTTAAAGTTAAGAACCTGACAGCATTCAGCAACTACACCACTAGAATCTGTTTAGGGCAGTAATGAGCACATCTGACAGAGTTCCCAGTGACGGGAGGCCCAACGCTGACTGACACATCACAACTAGGGGAAGGAGTATGGCATTGAAGGCAATGACAATGGTGTTGAGAACAAGGTTGACGACAATCATGGCATAAGTGGGCTTTGTTATACTACTGGACATTAATTTCTGGCCTAGCAATCGATGGTTGTCACTTAACTGACCGAGTCACTTTTGAGATATCAAATAAAACCCGTACGTTAGCAAATTACTGGGACACTTACAACAACTGTACATTTTAATTACCAGTTAGCCGCTACTGCAAGTTGCCATTTTTACTTGACTGTGAACCAGTGAGAAACAAATGCAGTACGGTAAAGCCTCTGTTTACCGGATTAATTGGGTGGAGGTATAGTCCGGTAAAAAAAATCTACAGTTATAAATATTTTAGTGGTTCCCTTTAGCATTAATGTTTTCAACATGGCGAAGATGTTTGTGCAGCCATGGTGAATGATGAGCCACAAGTATTTCTGGTAATTTACAACCAACAGTTAGCTGTCCAAGGAAAAGAAGGAACACTGTGAGCTTGTGTTGTTAACATATTTTCTGGGTCACAGCCAAGTAGTATTTGGAGCGAGCAGGTTAACGTGCACTGTGATGTTCTTTTTTTTAATTTTGCGCCCCCTGACTTAACAAAATTTCCACACCTGTGTCTTTCTATTTTATTTTTTATAAATTCCTCAGGCTTAGATGATAATCTGGAAATGGAAACGGGCAATATACCATCCTTACTCCTGCCATGAATGCAAGTGTGCAACAGTTAAATTCCGTATTGACTCGTACCCTTTAGCGGCAAGAATACGATCATAGGCATATATGTACATGATATGAATTGCGGTACTCTCAGTCATGTACAGGGCCGTGCCACATTTATCCACGCTCTCTCACTGTACGTGCTAACCGTGACATTTCCGGTCATGTTATCAATCGCCCGCCTGCTACAGTTTGTCTTTCTCATGCTTCACACAGCTGTTGAATGGCTAAAAATTACATCACAACAGGCAGACGTTGTCTGTATCATCGCTCTATTAAAAATTATTTTAATCACTTTTGCCACAGTTCAATAAATTGTGGCATTTTGAGTGCTGTGATGTGGCGTGTAGCCTGTAACGTTCCGTCTTATTTACTACCGTCTTTATAATAATGCAGCCGCACAGTTGGACGCCATCTTGTTGCGTTGCAGAAGTATTACCCTGCCGAATGTTTACGTTGCCACAGCTTGCTCATAGGTAGAATACGAGACTCAGTACCAGGTGATGCCGATTAATTAAAAAGAAGAAGTTCCAGATTAGTTTGCTTAATACTTTATTTATCATTGAAGTTTCACAGTGCACAGACGACTTTCCAGTTTACAGAGTACGAACTTGCACAATCAGTTATACCAGTGCAGAAAACAGCGCCACAGTAGTTTACGGTTTATTAATGTCTGAAACTTGCCTCGCAAGACTAAGTTACGAAGGCAGGAGGGATGTTCGTTCCCTCCTGGCACCCTAACGACCCNTTCAAACGACACCATTTGCATTGGCATTGTTGCAGTGTGCTGTTTACAGTGTCAGTTCAAAATGTTGTAATGTTGCAGGCCGTTACCTGGCCGATGTTTATTATATTACGGCCTCACCGTTGGGCGCCATATTGTAATGTTCCGTCTTATTGACTGTACCGTCTTTATAATAATGCAGCCGCACAGTTGGACGCCATCTTGTTGCGTTGCGGAAGTATTACCCTGCCGAATGTTTACGTTGCCACAGCTTGCTCATAGGTAGAATACGAGACTCAGTACCAGGTGACGCCGATTAATTAAAAAGAAGAAGTTCCAGATTAGTTTGCTTTATACTTTATTTATCATTGAAGTTTCACAGTGCACAGACGACTTTCCAGTTTACAGAGTACGAACTTGCACAATCAGTTATACCAGTGCAGAAAACAGCGCCACAGTAGTTTACGGTTTATTAATGTCTGAAACTTGCCTCGCAAGACTAAGTTACGAAGGCAGGAGGGATGTTCGTTCCCTCCTGGCACCCTAACGACCCACGCCCTTTCGGGCTGGTGCGTCTTCTCACGCCCGACGCGTCTTCTTCGACGGTTGGTGACTTTCTTTCTAGGCGATAGGCACCACCAGTATATATTAGGCAGGCCTATCTCCCCCTTCTCCTAAGATAAGCGCATGGCCTCCGGCATCTGCCAGTAGCATGCCAGTAGTATTCCAGTAGCGTCATCCAAAACTACGCTGTGTCCCGCGCTCACAACATGTTATTGTAACCGCAACGGCCGCATAACCAAAACAACAACTTTCGAAACTAGACGGTAAACGGACTGCTGTTACAACGTAAACAGCAGATGTCCACACGTTTGCTAGACAAACAAACACGGGAAACTAGCCACCGCGGCTTTAACTTAAAACCTGACAAAATATTACAAAGCTTTCCAAAGCTAAATACACACGAACAAATTTTACANACCGCGGCTTTAACTTAAAACCTGACAAAATATTACAAAGCTTTCCAAAGCTAAATACACACGAACAAATTTTACATCCGTGTCCCGAAAATTTAAGCATACTGCGTCATTACAAGCCTTGCCACTAAACACCTGCTTCTAGTTTTTCTGAGNTCCGTGTCCCGAAAATTTAAGCATACTGCGTCATTACAAGCCTTGCCACTAAACACCTGCTTCTAGTTTTTCTGAGGAAGCCATTTTACAGAAAAAAGATGCACAATCGTTAATTTAAATGCAGGATTGACTATAGTAATTATCACGTGATATTTCCCTAAAAACGTAGACTGTTACATATGTGAGCAACGCCATTCTCAATGACCATATAACTACTAAAACCTACAAAATTGATGCAGTAAACAGAAACAGACATATTGGGCAGGGCACCTTCACAAGCTATGCAATCACACTCTTAGAAAGCAGATTTTACACAGTGAAGAAGGCTTATTTTACACGTTCAAAGGACAGTCACAATTTCATCTGTTTATGTATTCATAAATAAACATTTCAAACNAGAAGGCTTATTTTACACGTTCAAAGGACAGTCACAATTTCATCTGTTTATGTATTCATAAATAAACATTTCAAACGCAAACTCGGCAATCAACATCAAGCTACAAGGAAATGTTACGTGTGCCACGAATTATTGTCATGGCTATAGCAAGACACCTGCAGCCAAGCACATTGTATGATTGTAAAAACAACTTCCACCCATCTGCTTAACATAGATGTTCACGTGTGTGCATCTCACCGCTGAACAACGCTTTTCACACCCTACAAGCGGCAAGTGTACACTGCAATAAAAATAATTGTGGCTTCGGTCCAGTACATACAAATTCCAGTAAATAGAAGCATTACATTTGTTCNTACACTGCAATAAAAATAATTGTGGCTTCGGTCCAGTACATACAAATTCCAGTAAATAGAAGCATTACATTTGTTCTATCATTCAGTAGAACAAAATGTTTTCATCCATTTACTTTCCAGGAGCATGTATAACACATTTATAGGGGAAAAAACTTTTCAACTTGGTAAATTTGAACTAAAGTATTCTGTCATCACACACCACTTACAGTAAAGTGATACTGCAGCAATGTGCTCAGTTCTGCCACCCCCAAAACCCTACGAGGAAAGCCACTGGGACCTCTTACCTGTCATGACAGTTAGCCAAAAGCAATGAATGGGAGACAGCTGAATTCTTCTAGTAACCGTGTCATCCTAAGCACTCGGCAATGAGCAAAGAAAAAAGTGGTTACCCCATCCACTCCTGTGATGAATGTGTATGCTGGAGCTACCTCCACACTCACAGCCACGTATAAATGGTGCTGCAGTTGGTCAGTTGAGATATTTACCCCGTCAGCTTGGGACCTTGTTCCAACTGACACATGCATGCACGTATGCGCACATGCATGCATGCACTATGCATGCACACAAACACATCTTAAATTGAATTTCGGTAGCAATATGCTGGTGATTAGTTCAGCTTTAATGAGATTATTGATGAGCGCTACAANCATCTTAAATTGAATTTCGGTAGCAATATGCTGGTGATTAGTTCAGCTTTAATGAGATTATTGATGAGCGCTACAAAATGCATTTGGGTAATCACAGTTTTCGTAAGCGTGAAATGCCTGAATGTCTGCTCCGGCAGTTGAATCTCCTACTACAAAGTACTCCATTAAGCCAAGCTGGTCAGTACAAGGGACTCTTACTGGTACTTTTATTGTGTTATCATAGCCAAGAATAGAAAAACTTTCCTTTAGGTTTCTAATTTGCTTGCAGTATNCACTGGTACTTTTATTGTGTTATCATAGCCAAGAATAGAAAAACTTTCCTTTAGGTTTCTAATTTGCTTGCAGTATGTTTGGCACTTGAGATAGCAGCCAGCCTTTCAGTTACTGCCTCAATACAGATGAAACTAAACCACTATCAAAGTCAATACAAAGGACATTTCCTGAGTACTATTTCATCTTTTTCTGAGCCCACGACTTTAGTCCACTGAGAGCATGTGTTCATTCCAAGGCACAAACTGCCAATGGGGTAGTCAGGATTGTCCAGTGAGTAAAGAGTGTTGTCACGGATTTTTTGAATAACAGGTCAAGAACCCCTTTTGATGCTGTTGACATACATCTTAAGGTAAGGAGAATCCTACTAACGCAATCCTTGAAGAACACTCGCCCCTTCCTCTCCTTTCCCTGCGACCGCCTCACCCCTCCCCCTCTGTCATGCATCAGTTTCCCTCTCTCGCATCCCCCGTGGTAGTCTCTCTCACAACATGCGCAAACATATTGCAATACTTTATGCTTATTATTCAGCTAATCTTCACCGCATCTGAATAACTGATCGCTGGACAGGTATGATCGTGTAGGATCCCATCTTTAAATTCTGACCCTACATGCTACACACAAATAAACACCACTCAGATTTGCTACAGTCATACTCGCTACAAAAGTGACATGATTTTCTTCTGGAGACTCTCTTGCTGGCCATTCAGTAAATAGGAGAACGAACCGCAAGGCTGTAGCCACAGAAGCAGTCCTCCACAGAGGTGCTTTAAAGGCAGCACCAACCTACATTCCTATTAGCACATGCCTCTGTGAACATATGCACTGGGGGGAGATTTCAAATACAAACGACTGTGTGAATGTGGAACCTACAGCGATACTTTCTCCCGACAGACACTGTAATTTAAATATACTTAGGTTCAAAATGTACTATTAGACTTTATGTTTTCATAACATTACAGAGCTTCTCACACTAGTCACGAGGTCGCCGGCCTAGATATCTTCTGCCAGTAGCATGTAGGAATCAAATACTGCCACCTTGCTAGTCTATGGCCAAACATTGTATGCTGTGATGTGCGAATGTAATTTTTCTCCCCTCTGAAGAAATTAAATTTTTTTTTAAATTGGAAAAACCGAAACTGCAATGAAAAATAATTTTATGAAAGCTTAGCCTTAATAAATGTTTAACGAAAATGTGAACATTTTAAACGATTTTAATTCTATGTTGTCACACATACACCGTGGCACAATGAAACTCAAATTAATTTGAAATTAACCATGCGATACCGTCAATGGTGGTTGTATAATATTACATTTAACAAATCTGTATTTTAGCACATACAAAAATATGCAATGTAAGCGGACTGCTATGGAAGAAATAAATGCTTAAAAAGTTTATAAAATAAACAAAAGCAAAGGGAAATTTAACACAAAGTTCTTGCAATATTTCAAGTTTAGTTTTATGTAGTAATTTCAGTGATATTGTATTTAAAAATGAGCTGGTACACAGCCAAAATTATTTACTGTTAGTCAAAGAACATTTGATAAACAATAGAAGATTCATAAAATTGGTTGCTGAAAAATGTAACAAATTTAACGTTATTAACAATCCCACCAACAGTGACTAAATCCACGAAAAACTTTGTATTGTGCAGGACTTTTACATGGCCGTCTCTTCCACAAAATGATCCCATATTAACAACTCCACACCGACCAAGCCAACCATCAGACAGGCCCTGCTTAAGCACAGAGCAGCCCAATTCACACAGATAGGTAAACTGCTACAAACATTTGTGGTCCAGACATCTGAAAAATTATGCTAAGGATTAGAACAACCACTCGGTAGAAAGAAAATCAATAATATGTATTTTACACACAGTTTTAAAAAAACATCAAAAAAAACAATTTTTTTAAATAATAAAAAAAATATAAAGATTATGTTTCCCTTCATAAGTTACAAGTCTGTACTGTTGTGTAATGGGAGCTAGTTCAACAGATAACTAGTTCCAAGCTCTTATACTTTTACTGCTACTATCATCCTACATAAAACTGACCTCTATGAATCATCCTACAGAGTCGTCAATCAAGTTATCAACAATTTAACAATCCTCTGACCTGAAGAGAACAATTAGTTGGAGTACTGTTACTCTTTAACTCAAAATTGAAATTAATTTATTTGTGAGTATGTTTTCCAGTATTCAAATCTTAACAGACTAAAGTAGAACCTCTGTACACCAACCTCATTTACAGTGACAGTCTTTTTGTAATAACTCGTTTTTGCGGAACAGTGAAAAATTGAATTTGCATTGGGGGATAAGTATGCCATGTTGAATGGAACGGTTTTTGTAATTGAATGGCAATAAAGGAGGTAGCCTTTCCAAGACATAATTTTATTCGGAAGACATCTGTTTATTAATACATATAAATATTATGTTGAAATACCTTTTGGCTTTTGCACAGGCGGCCACAAAATATTACATTTTCACTCACAAAAAGCACACAGCCTTGAATGTTACAACTTTTTTAAGTATTAGGCAATAAGGGAAGTTGCAGATACCCTTCCGTGATAGGATTTTACTCAAAGACATCTGTTTATTAATATAAATTAATAAATATAATGTTGGAAACATCCTAAGATTTTTCTGCGAGAGGTTACCAAACATTGAATTTGCACTCGAGGAAAAAGTACGCCATGTCAAATGTTACAGTTTTTGTACTTCACTGGCGACAAAGGAGGTAGCTTATCACTTTATTCGGAATACATCCATTTATTAACATAAATTAATGTTTCGTTGAAAATACTCTCTGCTTTTCTGCAAGAGGCCATCAAAAATTGAATTTTCACTGACAAACAAAGTATGCAGCATCCAATATTACAGTTTTTGTAATTAACTGGCGACAAGGGAGATTAGATAACTTTCTGTGGGATCACTTTATATGGAAGACACCTGGCTATTGAAATAAATTAATATGTAATTGCAAAAATCTCATGATGACAATTTTTTTAACATTTTGGGAGACAAGGGAAGGCTAATTATACAGTATACGCCTGTTGGGTATAATTCTTTTCAGAAGATATCTGTCTATTAAAATAAATTGATATTTAATTTTAAAAAACATATCACTTCCACGCTGGAGACAATTAAACACTGAATTCATGCAAAAAATTGCAGATTTTGACTATGTGTTGAGAGTGATTAAAATCAGTCCAAAATTTCCCAAAATACTTATAAATTCTTCCTTTTCATAATCGTGTTTATGGATGCCGCATATTGCTTTTATTCTACAGTATCACTGTCATACCCCTGCCATCAACACCTCCTTCGAGTGAATAGCACACGAGTGTGTGTTCCACGCCAGAGCAGGCGTCGATGAAACCCGCCAAAACCTAGTAGCCCCGCAAGGGACATAGCTGTGAGGCTGGACGGTCCGGCAGAGAGTATAAACGGCCACGTCACCAGCTGGCAGAGAGGTGGAGAGGGAGAAGTAAGGATATAAGCAGTGACACGCCGTCCAGGTCACCTACTGGAGTCCACGGTCCAGCACCGCAGGGATAGCCAAAGAGTTCCAGAGCCAAAAGAAGCCACAGATTAAGGCGACCCGAAGGAAGAGGTTGCCTGCCAGAATCCCCAGACCAGCACCAGAGTGATCACAGGGAGTTCCAGCGCCAAAGAAAGCCTCCAGCTAGACTGCCACACAGACGAGGCTTAGTTCAGAGCCTGAGAAGGGCCGTCCAGTGGACCTAATCCCAACCTACCGCCGGAGCCACCCACAGCAATAGCCACAATCAGCTAAGTGTCTGTGTTCGTCGCTCAAGGGACACTCAGATTATTAGCGTCCGATGCCCAACATCCTTCGAGACCGGCACAGGTACACAGAGAAGTATTCTTTCAGAGACATGTTACAGGGTGGCCACTCAAGTTCTGTTTCAAAATACCCTGACTTTTTTTAGTTTTCCAGACCAAGTTTATATCCCCCCCCCC
>NQII01000294.1:872289-920363 GCA_002778355.1 Clitarchus hookeri | reverse complement strand
TATCCCCCCCCCCCTACCCAACTGCCTTTTTGACTTAAAATATACTTATGACGTAACTTATCATTTAAATTGTATAATGCAATGAGAACAGTAAAAACATTACCTTTGTGCAGCAGCTATAATACCCAATTCATTTCTACTATCAGCAACCTAAGTTTCACAAAATAAAATTATAATACTGTTTGGCTAACCAAACCCCTGAACCTAGCATCTCGTGTACAAAGTTGTCATGTTTAACAATGGATATGGTGTAGAAGAGTTGGTGATACAGTTTTATACCAAATATAAAGCAAACCTAAAACAATTTTTCTTTGTGTATCACTGCATTTCCAAAGAAAAACTGTATAAAAATATTACTTTGACATTGAAGTTTGCCTTGGTGAGCCTAAACACATAAACAAATTTAACATAACTGCTACTGAATAATAAAAAAAACTAAAAAAAAAAAAAATACATAAAAAAATTTTGGTTTCAAAAATCAATTTAGCCTGCGACATGTATGTTAAACTCCCTACGAAAACACAAAGGTGAATGTTAACAATTTCATAAAGAAGTGCACTATCAAGATAATTTATTCATATCCATTAATGATAAATACTAATGTAATATCTGAAAATAATTGGAAACATTTTCGACAGGTCTCTTTTATGAAAAATAATTTCCATGATTGAAAATACAAACTTTGCACTCCAATGGTATTTTTTTAAAAAATTTCCCTGACTATAGGTTTTCCCTGTTTTCCAGAAGAGTGGCCACCCTGCGTCAGATTGGTCCATGCCTATAAGGTCCCTAACCTTCTAACCACAGACTCAGGTGGTTTGTCGTCTGTTTACCACCATTTAAACTGACTTGTATATTTATTAGGCAAGTTAGTTAAATTCCGTTTAGCAGATTGTTTCGTAATTACTGTGTCTCCTTTCTCTGGGGACCGGACTGGACTAGACTGTTTTTGTAGCACAAATACATTGGGGTTTTACCAAGATATGTTAAACAATTCTAAAAGCTTTTGTTTTATTCATTCCTTTATTTTGTCGTGGTTTTTGAACTAGTATAGTCTCTTATTATATTTCTTCAGACACATTTTAGAAATGTACAAAATTAACTATCACCAAAAGTCGTGGTGGAAAAAAAATTACGATACGTTAAGAACATGCATTAGTTTTACAAAAGACGATTGAACAAAATTAAAATTTTATAACAACATTAAACTTAAAGAATTTTTTTTATAGTGTAATTCAAGAAAGCACTGATAACACTGATAAAAAGAAAGGACATTTTTAGTAGCAACAATAAAAAGCCTGCTGAAGTTTAAAATATTAAACACACACTGAATAAAGTCTACACACAGACATACAAGAAGCAAAAAGGCTCAAGGAAAACAGATAAGTGATTGAAGCAAATTTTAATAACACAAAGCGAACTTGCGTGACTACAAGGAATAACTGCATTTCTAACAAAACATTGAAAACATTTTTAATACTTTTAAAAATCTAAAATTTAACTTTCAGCTTGAAGTAATTAGAGCACATACGCCAGTATATCTTGCAATTCATTCCAAGCTAGGGCAGCATATCAGGTCATGACCGTATCCGATTATAGAACACTGTCCTCTCCATGCTATGCTTTATATCCTGTATGGTTGGTTCATTTATTCTGTTTAGACAAAAAATTTACATTATGTAAATGTGCAAAAATGAAAGTGTGAGGTCAAAGAGTACAATACTTGTGACTAACTCTTGAGTCACATACAAGTTACACATGAAATGCAACAAACACTTCTTTTACCATTGTTTGCTGGAGTATCGGATGGCCTTTACTATAAAACACTAATTTTCACTTTGCTCTACAAGAAAAATTAATTTTCTCACAAAATATTGGATTATTTTTTCCACTTGCTCAATATGTTGAAAACGTCCATCCATCAACAACAAAAACTTTACGGGGAAACGTAACCTCAACTCACAATGAGCATTAGCAGCAATTTTCTGTGATGATAAATATTAACACACAAATGCTGTGGCCAAAACTTATTTAAAGAATTAAACTGTAAAAATATTATCAGCTACAGCTCCTGGTACTACTTCACCTCAAACCCACTCTAACCAAAGACAGTTGCACTTTCTTGGTCCACCCAGGATTGTTTCTCCGATTAAGAGAACAAATTTTGTTCAAGACTAAGTTGCTTTTATTGTAATGAAGTACATATGTCTACCCTGAAAAATATTACACTATTTATACCACTATTTTTTTTTAGAAATAAATATTTGAAGAACATGAAATCTTATAGCCACGCAAATACAGTAGACCCCAGATTTTGTGACGTGCCATGGTTCCCAAGAATGGCTGTTAAAATCGCTATCCTCGCAAAATCAAAACTAAAAATCCAAAAATTACATTTAACAAACTTTTCCCCCATATGTTGTGTTTAATTGTCTCAGACGTAAAATGAACTTGATTTTCAAACGAAATAATTAACTAAAATAGGCAGACATTCGAACAAAATGATAACGCAGATATATGTAGTATGTACTCCCTTAGTCCATTTTAAAATGCTTCTTACAGAAAAACCAGAGCGTTTGTTATTGAAACTAGCGATAGGTTGGTTCTGGTTAACAGCTCTCGGTTGCGCCAGGTCTTGACATTGAGAACCGGAACCGAGAACCAGTGTCAAAATCTCAGTCCTACTACGGCCGAAACAGTAAACGCACTAATTTTATACATTAAAGTACATGAAAATTAAGCGGGGAATGAATTGCCTACCACCCCGTCCCTATTGATACGTAATCTTTTCATATTGAAACATTGATTAATGTGTCTAGATTCTACACATAAAACCAAACTGTTACGGATTTCTAACTGCGTATTTCTCATTATTAAATTTAAAAAAAAAAGTGTCCATAGAGGTTGTATGCAACTATTAATGTGCAATATGCCCAAAATGGATAAAACAATGGTGNTAAAAAAAAAAGTGTCCATAGAGGTTGTATGCAACTATTAATGTGCAATATGCCCAAAATGGATAAAACAATGGTGGACAATGGAAAATTAAGTACTCATAGCAGTGATATGGAGGAACGATTTAATAGCAAGATGTCTGTTGCAACTTGGCACCATATCTCTGGCGTGCACGAACTTTATTATCCTAGAGGTTGTATATCGTATGCGCACATTAAAATTAATAATACTTTGCCGGAGCGTACATTTTAGTAGCAGAAATAATAATTAAAAATAATAGAGTGCATTTAATTATCAAATAGAAAACCGAAAAACAGGATGTACCAATTTACTCACGAGTTTCTTTCTTAGGCGTGAATAAAAATAATTTTAATTTGTTTTACATTTTAGCATTGTATTTATCTTTGAAATCAGAGCCACTTAACATTAAAGTAAAACCTGAAGCTGTGACAAAATGCTATCTGACNCATTGTATTTATCTTTGAAATCAGAGCCACTTAACATTAAAGTAAAACCTGAAGCTGTGACAAAATGCTATCTGACATTTCTACTTATAGCTGTATAATAATAATAATAATAATAATAATAATATATTTGAGAATATGGAGAACCAATTTTTAAGAATCGGTATGAAACCCCGAACCCGAACAATTATGGAATTGAACCCATCCCTAATTGAAACATTAATTTAGCTGAACACCNCGGTATGAAACCCCGAACCCGAACAATTATGGAATTGAACCCATCCCTAATTGAAACATTAATTTAGCTGAACACCGATATTTTGAATAAACTGATATGATGGAAGAATGTACATGCAACACCTTTTAAGGTAAATAATGTATAAGCATCAANCATTGTATTTATCTTTGAAATCAGAGCCACTTAACATTAAAGTAAAACCTGAAGCTGTGACAAAATGCTATCTGACGTTTCTACTTATAGCTGTATAATAATAATAATAATAATAATAATAATAATAATAATAATAATAATATATTTGAGAATATGGAGAACCAATTTTTAAGAATCAGTATGAAACCCCGAACCCGAACAATTATGGAATTGAACCCATCCCTAATTGAAACATTAATTTAGCTGAACACCCATATTTTGAATAAACTGATATGATGGAAGAATGTACATGCAACACCTTTTAAGGTAAATAATGTATAAGCATCAAGCCTGAGGAATTGTATAATTCACAGCAAGCACAAATGGAATATTACAGGAAAAAAGCTGGATGTGGTTTCAATTTATTTACTATGAAGGCCGTATAGAAACAAATTTTAATGATGGCATACAACAATAATCCTGTAAGTACGCTCTTACGGTGCATGGCATCCATAAGGTGTGCATTTACACGAAACATTCAGCTTGGCATGATAAGTTTCATTTGCCATCGGATGAATTCAAAATGGCCGAACACAACCTTCTTTCCTCCCCTTACATGGTTGACATTTTATGAAAGATGGTTGTCTTGTAACCACCTTGGTATCGTCATGCATTCCCTCTTGTGGCAAACTGGGTACAGGTGAAGTCTATGGAGGGCATTCACTGCCTGGGCTTCTACAACATGTCCACTACCCCTCTCATGACAATGCATGCATGCACCCCCTCTTGCCATCCCATCCTCACACCCTCTCGCCCTTGCATCATCACCTCCTCTCTCTCTCTCTCTCACCCTCGCGCCCTCTCTTCCACATTCTCGATCATGCTGTATCTTCCTCTCTCTCGCTCTCATTCTCTCTCTCTCTCTCATTCTCTCTTGCTCTTTCTCTCATTCTCTATCGCTCTCTCTCCCACCCTCTCTCATTCTCTCNGCTCTCCTGCTCTAATTTTCTCCCGCCCTATCGCTCTCTCTCATTCTCTCTCATTGTCTCCTGCTCTCTCTCTCTCATTCTCTCTTGCTCTTTCTCTCATTCTCTATCGCTCTCTCTCCCACCGAGAGAGTAAGAGAGTTGCTCTTTCTCTCATTCTCTATCGCTCTCTCTCCCACCCTCTCTCATTCTCTCCCACCCTCTCTCATTCTCTCTCGCTCTCTTGCTTTCTCTCTCGCTCTCTCTTTCTTTCTTTCTCACTCTTGCTCTCTTTCTCTTTACTACTTCTCTTATTGCAAAAATTTTTCTATTAAATTTTTGGCAGTTAATAACAGTTCCCTAAATTGACTCAAAATCATTACCCTATAAAATCTATACACATAAAACTGGGGTCCACTGTAAGTTATTTCCACAGAAATGAAATTTTGTAAATATGTTCTGTGTTTATTGCACTTAAAATCTCTCTCAAAGAAATGTATAAATATACAAATGCTAAAATCTGTTTACGGGCTTCAGGCTGTTCCTCTTCATCCACACTGAGTGAACTGAGAGATGCAGCATGCGACACTTGCAGTGAGACATCCTGGGCAGCATACCTTGAAGCAGCTTCATCCTGCAATGACCTGCAACACAATTTTTGTGGAATGCAACAAACATGAACCAACTCCATTTTAAAATACAGCATTACAGAGTGTCCAGTGAGGCTGTGAATTGAATTTCCTGCATTTTCCTCAGAATTCCCATATAGCAAAGAAATTATATGGGAAACTATGAAGTATTATCAAAGCAGCATAGCTTTCCTCTTAACACATCTGCTGCGATTAAAACTGGTTTCACAATACAGTGACGTGATGCGTTGCTACATGCCCAATGTCTATAAACAAGTGCAAATTTCAATGCGGTTTCATTGTCAGGTGACAATTTTTCCGTGACAAAGGCCATCTGAGACAGTGCTGCAGTTCACTAGTAAATGCATTACTACCAACATTTGTGCATCACAANTCCGTGACAAAGGCCATCTGAGACAGTGCTGCAGTTCACTAGTAAATGCATTACTACCAACATTTGTGCATCACAACAAGCAAAAATATCATTTAAAACCTACCCCACAAAGCACAAATGATACAAAAGATACTATAAACATTAACATTTTGAAAACAATTCTCAATAATTAACAATTCCACTTCAACTACGAGAAGTTTACTTTCATTGTAAAAGCAAATAACTGTAGCAAGTGTTTTCCACTTTTTTTACAACAGTAAATATTTAATGCTGCTTCTTTTCTGTTGTCAAATACAAACAAAAGCAATGTCTCACTTTCATGCAACTCATTTATCGCCATTGTTTGGAGACAGCCGCATCACATCCAGCTATTGTGAAACGTGCATAANTGTCAGGTGACAATTTTTCCGTGACAAAGGCCATCTGAGACAGTGCTGCAGTTCACTAGTAAATGCATTACTACCAACATTTGTGCATCACAATAAGCAAAAATATCATTTAAAACCTACCCCACAAAGCACAAATGATACAAAAGATACTATAAACATAAAAATTTTGAAAACAATTCTCAATAATTAACAATTCCACTTCAACTACGAGAAGTTTACTTTCATTGTAAAAGCAAATAACTGTAGCAAGTGTTTTCCACTTTTTTTTACAACAGTAAATATTTAATGCTGCTTCTTTTCTGTTGTCAAATACCAACAAAAGCAATGCCTCACTTTCATGCAACTCATTTATCGCCATTGTTTGGAGACAGCCGCATCACATCCAGCTATTGTGAAACGTGCATAATAAGTACTACCCCACCAAGGCCAGTGGATCCGCGGAACGAATGTGAACTAGCGAGGTAATTGGAACATGCCTACAGTGTAAAATATTACTTTGTGAATCAATAACGTCATTTTATAGCAAACTGCAAGCAAAATGTCTCGGGTGCAGCTTCTTAGGCCGATTCGCAGCCCAATTGTTATGCTAATTTTGACAGCAATCTAGGTTCAGTCTTATTTTCTAGCAAACTGTAAACAAAATGTCTTTGGCGCTGCATCTTAGGCTGATTCACAGCCCTGTTTTTATGCTAGTTTTGACGGTAGCGTGTGCTCATGTCTGCAGTTATGAGACACTCCTGGAATGCAAATATCGATTTCCTCTGCCTCTTATCAGATGGAGGAAAATAATAGTATATTCTCCTTTCCCCCACTTGCTGTATCATGCAAATATTTTAGCTTCTGAATTTATTATATTTGGAAAATGTTTGGCAGCACATTTGTGACTATCCAAGCTATAAATAAAAGTTTTTTCCTTGCCTGTTGTCCTAATACCTTCTCAGATGGGAAAAAAAAAGTATCTGGGTATGAACTTGTAATTATGTACTGTAATCCGTTCACAACTATCTCAAGGAAATGTAGTATATTTCTCATTTCAACAGTTCAGTTAAGTTTCTTTCATTACTTAGCAGCCTCACAAAGGGCGGTCTCTGAGCTAGGCAACTCTGGAGCATAAAACTTGAGTAATGGCAGCAGGTGGGAATTGGGCGTGGCTAAACATTGGTGAACTTGATGGAAGGGGCGGACAGTTATGTGTTAGTAAGTGTGGTGTATTTTTTTTCTCTTTTCCCCCTTCTCAGCTGTACAGGAGTGGTGAAGAGAACCACAACATCAGCAGCCAATATAAATGCAACAAACTTACGTTTTCAGCCTATTTCCTTCAAATTTTTAAAATGTTCAACCTTGCCATTTTTAAAAAGTTTTTTACTTTGAGAGAACTGTTATTACTGGAGTCATTTTGTCGAGATTTGACTGTATGTTTAAAGTGAAAACCAACCTTTCATTCGGGCAGGTATGAATTAGCAACAAATTTATTTGGGAAATTCTATGTATAGAATATTATGTTTAATTTTTGTTACTGTTTCTGGAACCCAATTAGCAACACATCACAATAATCATACCAGTATTAATTTTGGTTAAATATGGAAGCTATTTTTTTTTTTTAACANTCTGGAACCCAATTAGCAACACATCACAATAATCATACCAGTATTAATTTTGGTTAAATATGGAAGCTATTTTTTTTCTTAACCGATGTAAAAATCAGCAGATACTGACCTACTGATATTTTATACCAGTCTTTGCTCAGCACTAATCAAACTTACTAAAATCAGAGCTAAATTTTAATACATTGTTAAGAAGCACCAAAAATTTACGGAGTACGATGGCCCCTCTTCCGAAAAGTTTTATAGGCAGGGAAATTGGTTTTACAAAAACAGCGCAGTCAAGCATGTGACATTTTCCCCTGTGTTATCCCAAGTCAATCTCCACTCATTATGAAGCTCATAAAAAACTAGGGTAAAAAAGGAGCAAGCACTCACTTGTTTACACATTCTGCAGGTGCTGCTGCTGCCGCGGACTCAACTGCTGCCCCAGACTCGATTGAGTTCACAGTTAGGTCGCTCAGCGATGACCTCAAGGAGAAGGTGTTCGGGGTGCCCTCCGTGGCGAACGTCTTCACCTCATCGCAGGAGGACTTGGCGGGAGGGAGGCGCATGGCTGGCTTCCTACTCGTGGGCTGCGGGGTGTGATGGCCGTGGTCCAGGCCGCAGAGGTGGTGGGAGGCTGGGCGGCGAGACGGGGGCTTCTTGGGCGTGGTGTCCGGAGTTGGAGTCACCATCCTGCATCTGGGCTGGTCGCGTGCCTGACGCACATCATACAGGCAGGTCAGTATATGACACCATATGCTGCTAAAAGCACATAACTGCTAATCACAGATACAGCCCTCAAGTATTCAGTATTAGCTGTGTAGAAAACTATGCTCACCACACAAACTGATAAATTACGACTTTTTATTACCGTATAGTGCAAGTTCATTGCACCAAATTAAGGGAAATATTGAGTACTGCAAAACCAAATAGTGAAGCAGGCTAATAATTACGGCTGAAATTTTTCTCACAGCTATCTAAACCCTTAACAAAATTGTGCTATTTAATAATTTATGAGCACTGGTTTGGTAGCCAAGTGATTCGGAAACCTTCACATATATTAAAACTTTAACCTCTCTATGCATGACCATATTAATAAATATATTAATATATGGCAGGAATAGGTCGCTAGACTACTAATCACATTAGGAAGTACTTGTGGGTGGATACACATGCACAAAGTCGGATGAAGACATTTTCCACGCGGATGTGCAGTCGCAGAATTTTGCTGGCCAAGCCAACTTCTTCAGGAGGCGAGAGGTTACACACTGCACTCTGTTGAATGGTGGTTGGCAAACAGTGAACCTAGCATCAAGGATGTCAACTAGGGTGCAGCAGGAAATTAAAATGTAGCAGGTAGATTATCTTATGTTTAGACCAGATGGCTGTCAGAATTTAGTGAAATATTGACGAGCCAGTTCCCAGCATAGCAGTTCTGCAATATTATTTGATGGTGCATAATAGGGCAGAACTGCGACATCATCACTACCTTACATCCGCATGGAAAATGTATTTGTCCAACTTTGTACGTCCTGGGAGTACTTGTGTTTTCTATACCCTTTTAATAATATAATTAATATAATACATGAATTGTGGACCTTTAAAGTTACACGTACTGATTGTAACATAAAAATTGTATACTAAGGCTGCAGTAAGACTATTTTCAATTACTACGTGAAATGGAAAATGAGATAACCCACATACTTTTACTAAGGTCTTCAATAAAATTAATTCCTCCATGCATCTTTTGAATATGTAATTTATCATGATTTTATCATGGCACTCAAATGTTTGTGACATGAGTTTACACTGAAAATATTCTAACAATGGAAAACATGAACACATTACCGTTAGCATAATTTTGAAGCCAAAGTGTCAAACACTTGGCATGTTTAGCGAATGCTGGTTACCAACCAACTCAAGAGTTGTGACAACACTTCATTTACTGCAGGAGTACACACACTTGTTGGCCAAACTATTCATGCCATTCAAAATCAGAACAAGAACTTCTGTACCAATCATGATACACAGTATTACAAATAGTAAAAATGATTTAATCTTTCCAACATGTCTCATGTACAGGGACCTCAGGATGAACTTCGCAATCACACGGAATATGGAATGCGCCCTGAAGAATTTCTTTAGTCTCGGAGGACCCTAGAAAGACAACTTGCGTTACGAAAAATGCAAAGACTATGGCCCTATTCTAGCACTGTGCAACCTAGAATTCTTCCAACTTACACATAACCGAGACAAAACTCATCTATCCGTGGAGGGTGCCGACCTCACGAGATTCGAAAGATGCAAGGGTTGCAGCAGTGGAGGAGACGGGAGGTTGAGTTACCACATGGTGGGCGAAGGAGCTCTTTACACAAACTGTACGAGGCTTGACGGTGGAACTGTATTCAATAACCTAAGTCAGGTTTTCATCACTCTGGGGGCCACAACCACCACAGATGACGTCAACAAGCGTCACCTGTAAGTGACAGTAATGGAAATCGCCCTAGCTATTCAGTGGAGAATTATTTTTTAACGCCCTTGTCACTGACAAAGAGTCTAAAGGGATATTAGGGAACTAATTGAAAAGGTGCTTCCTGTATCACATTCCTATGACCAATAGCCCGAACCTAAGTACTTTACTTGACACTGTAGGACATTGCAGGGAGAAGAATCCTAAATGGAATCAGAAGCATCATAAATGGTATAAGGACCATAATAAATTATCTAAGGAGTTGAGAATCCTGCTGAAACACAGGGTGCAGGAAGAATTTCCTTGTATTAAAGGGTTAGCACACACTAACGGAACTGGTACTACACTCTGCCTCTCCCATCACACNTACAGGCAGGTCAGTATATGACACCATATGCTGCTAAAAGCACATAACTGCTAATCACAGATACAGCCCTCAAGTAATCAAAATTAGCTGTGTAGAAAACTATGCTCACCACACAAACTGATAAATTACAACTTTTTATTACTGTATAGTGCAAGTTCATTGCACCTAATTAAGGGAAATATTGAGTACTGCAAAACCAAATGGTGAAGCAGGCTAGTAATTAAGGCTGACATTTTTCTCACAGCTATCCAAACCCTTAACAAAATTGTGCTATTTAATCATTTATGAGCACTGGTTTGGTAGCCAAGCGATTCAGAAATCTTCACATACATTAAAACTTTAGCATGTCTATGCATGATCATATTAATATGTGGCAGGAATAGGTCGCTAGGCTACTTATCTGTCAGAATTTAGTGAAGTCTTGACGAGCCAGTTACCAGCATCACAGTTCTGCAATATTATTTGAAGGTGCATAATAGGGCAGAACTGCAACAATTTGTGTTTTCTATCCCCTTTTAATAATATAATTAATACAATACATGTATTGGGAACCTTTAAAGTTACCAGTACTGATTGTAACATAAAAATTGTATACTAAGGCTGCAGTAAGACTATTTGGCCAGATACTGCGTGACATGGAAAATGAGATAACCCCCATACTTTTACTAAGGTCTACAATAAAATTAATTCCTCCATGCATCTTTTGAACATGTAATTTATCATGATTTTATCTTGGCACTCAAATGTTTGTGACATGAGTTTACACTGAAAATATTCTAACAATGGAAAACATGAACACATTACCGTTAGCATAATTTTGAAGCCAAAGTGTCAAACACTTGGCATGTTTAGCGAATGCTGGTTACCAACCAACGCAAGAGTTGTGACAACACTTAATTTACTGCAGGAGTACACACACTTGTTGGCCAAACTATTCATGCCATTCAAAATCAGAACAAGAACTTCTGTACCAATCATGATACACAGTATTACAAATAGTAAAAATTATTTAATCTTGCCAACATGTCTCATGTACAGGGACCTCAGTATGAACGTCGCAATTACACGGAATATGGAATGCGCCCTGAAGAATTTCTTTAGTCACGGAGGACCCTAGAAAGACAACTTGCGTTACGAAAAATGCAAAGACTATGGCCCTATTCTAGCACTGTGCAACCTAGAATTCTTCCAACTTACACATAACCGAGACAAAACTCATCTATCCGTGGAGGGTGCAGACCTCACGAGATGTGAAAGATGCAAGAGTTGCAGCAGTGGAGGAGACGGGAGGTTGAGTTACCACATGGTGGGCGAAGGAGCTCTTTACACAAACTGTACGAGGCTTGACGGTGGAACTGTATTCAATAACCTCAGGTTTTCATCACTCTGGGGGCCACAACCACCGCAGATGACGCCAACAAGCGTCACCTGTAAGTGACAGTAATGGAAATCGCCCTAGCTATTCAGTGGAGAATTATTTTTCAACACCCTTGTCACTGACAAAGAGTCTACAGGTATATTAGGGAGCTAATTGAAAAGGTGCTTTCTGTATCACATTCCCACGACCAATAGTCCGAACCTAAGTACTTTACTTGACACTGTAGGACATTGCAGGGAGAAGAATCCTAAATGGAATCAGAAGCATCATAAATGGTATAAGGACCATAAGAAATTATCTAAGGAGTTGAGAATCCTGCTGAAACACAGGATGCGGGAAGAATTTCCTTGTATTAAAGGGTTAGCACACACTAACGGAACTGGTACTACACTCTGCCTCTCCCATCACACTNGGAAGAATTTCCTTGTATTAAAGGGTTAGCACACACTAACGGAACTGGTACTACACTCTGCCTCTCCCATCACACTACACCATCATTACAGCGAAGCCTGTACACAAACATGGTGAAAAAGCTATACTGGGAAAATGCCTTCAATTGTTGTAAACAGCCAGCTACAAAGGCCGGATGTACGAGAGTAGAAACACGTACAAACAGCTGCACAAGTTTTGTGTTTGTATACTTGCCTGACCAAAATTAATAATTGATTCCCTATTGTTTTCAATGGATGTACAGTTCTGTATATTTGCGCTCAAAAATGAAAGAAAATGTAAATGGAGAAAACCATTTTAATGAAACGCAACAAATCAGTTCTTTTACCTTGGGCATGCCCGACTGGATGCATTCCGCCAAGATGTTCTCATTGTCCCCAGAGAAGTTGGAGCTGTCATCAGACAGGTCTGCTGGACGCTCTTCCTTTACCCCTTCCAGCCTGCTCTCCTCTACGGACAGCACGGAGAGGTCGGAGTGTGATCCTGCCTGAGATATGTTCGCGGGAGTTCCCTCCGTGTGATATGTCTGCAGCGCATCATCACACGGGCCTCCCAAATTCTGAAAACAAAATCACCACCAAAATTTGAAATTCCAGATTTATGTCACCACATAATATTATTATTCACAGATTAACAGAGAAGTATTTTCCCAAGTTCACTTTAACGCGTGATGCGTACTGGCATAATAATTAATTACAACTCCGCCTCATCTTCAAGTGATGTCACGTCACCCCGAGCAGGGTTTGAACCGAGGACGACTTGCTACTAGAGCCAACCTGCACACTCCTAGGCAAGGGGCACCCAAGGACATAGCAGCCCTCAAGGTTAATAGGTTAATTGAGCTACAGGGAAATTTTAATTTATAAGCTCCATCACAATAATTTGACACACATTGTCACAATACTTTTGGGAAACGACCAAAGCTTTGCAACATACAGCAAAATGTTTCTCCTTTACAAATATTCATTTGAAGTGAAATGAAACAACATACAATTTTACATATTAAACACACTCTCTGTGAGGAACATAATTATATACCCTACCAGAACTATAAGAAAACACCCAACACTGAAGATTTTAATTCCGATAATAGTAATTCATCAATTAAAACAGAATCCAACTGAACAAATCATCAAGTCAAAACATAAAACATTCAGTGGATATTCTAATACAGAATGAGTAACGACAACAAAGATAACTACTTCCATTGATTTGTGCTGTAGCAAAACTGTAAATAAAAAAATAAACCTTTTGCAAAAAAAAAATAATTATTTTGAAAACAAGATAATTTAAATCTTTTGACATTTTTAACAGCTCTTAACTATCCAATCTTTGAAAAATGAAACAAAAAAGAGACAGTATCATGGATGAGTTGTAGGGAGTCTTCCAACAAATTGCAAGCTACTGACCAAGCACATGTACACTGCAAAGAAAACAGTCAAACTACCGAAAAAATATAGTAATGAGTGAGTGAAGCGAGGTGAGTATGGAGCAGCGTCGGAATGCAATGGCGGGGGAAATGGGAGATCTCCGAGAAACCAGCCGACCAGTGGCATCATCCGGCACGATTCCCACGTGTGAAAATCCAGGGTTGACATTGCCGGGAATCAAACCCGGTTTGCCTTGGTGGGATACGAGTAGTCTAACCACTACACCACCGCGACAACTCGAACAATGATGGTAGAAAGAAACTCAGCTTGCCTCTCAAAAATTATGTACATACTGCAAAACATTAACTCTACAAATTCAAACTAACAGAGCATGAAATTGATAAAATTTGTAAAATACAAACTTAGTCATCTACCAATATATATTTAACAAAAGATTGCTAAAATAATATTCTACGTTAATAATGATGGCAAACTCCAATGGCAATTATTTGTTTAAATATACGAGGTACTTGGCTTTGGGGCTTCTGAAGCATCAAAAGACATTGTTTCAATAGACATTAACAGTCGCTATGATCAGGGTCGCAGAGGACAGACAGCACCCCAAATTACCACCCAGTTCCACAACCAGTAATATCACCACCCCAGGGGGTCTCATCCTTGCAATAGTCCATGTTGTAGTTCTTGTGCTACACACCAGTCTTCCACATCCTACAACAGCAGACCCACCAATCAGACTTTTCCTATCCATGGCAGCTACAACTGTGCAACATCTACCAGCTACGGTGGGTTCACTGCAATGATGAGTACATTGGCCTCACCACCAATACACTCAGAAAGCGAATGAATGGCCATAGAGCGGACACCTAAGAAGCCATAGGTGGGGCGAATGTAAATATTCACGAGAAGCCAGTTGCAGCACATACAGCACCTCAAAAAACGAACTTTGACTCTTGTTACCCAACCACAGTGGTGAGGGCCCTACCTCCTCCTAATAATAGTGTAGAACTGTGACGCTGGCCACTCGCCCACCAATACAATCACCAAATCCAGACAGACACCTGGCTTAAACATAAGATAATCCCTCCACCACATTTCAAATTTCCGGCCCCACCCTAGTTCGCCTCCTGGCCGCTAGGTACACTGTTTACCAACCACCGCTCACCAAACTGCAGCGTGCAACCGCTCGCAGCCTGATGAAGCTGGTCTAGCCAGTGGAAAATGTGTTAGTCTGACTTTTGTTTGTGTGTGTATCTACCAGTACCACCTTGTGAGTACTTGTACATTCTCTCTACTTTTTATAATGTAATCAGTAGGCAAGCAGNGAAACGTTGCGCGATCATGCATCTGCGTGGAAAATGTGTTAGTCTGACTTTTGTTTGTGTGTGTATCTACCAGTACCACCTTGTGAGTACTTGTACATTCTCTCTACTTTTTATAATGTAATCAGTAGGCAAGCAGCCTATTCCCGCCTATCTCTAAACGTTGCGACTACAATGTTCACCCGAACACTGGCACATAACACACAGCTAAAAACCCAAAAACACAGTACAATAACTGTTTTTAAAATCTCTTTTCCCTTGCGCAGCTTCACTATATAAAAATAGCTCCAACCATGCTATAGTTTCCACAGAAACACATCAAATCAGAACCACAGTGTTAAGCACAGAACTATCATAAAGCAACAGTATTTAATTTTATCACCGAACTGTAACTAAACCTAACAGCATTACTAACAATTTTTAGAATATTTGTTCACCCAGCTAACAAATCCAGAGGTCTGTCTTAGTAAAACAGTAGTAGATTTATCATTACAAATAAAACTACCTAAATTAAAGAATTTTGCTCACAAATGCATGACCTTATTTGGCGAATATTCTCGCTTCCCAAACAAAACACGATACAACTTTGAAACTCCAAAGGATGTAAACATTTTGTACAATAACTTCAACACTAAAGAAATAAGCTTGGTGCACAACACGAAATGCACTGGACTAGAAAGATAGTAACTTCATTTTATCTTTGTGAACAAATCCAGCTGATTAACTATAATCTTCTGTCTGTGATTATTATTTCTACACTGATATTTCATACGTATACAATGTGAAGGGCAACCCTCAAAATAAAGAGACATAAAATACTGTACAGTGAAAAATATGTTTATCTATCCTTTTACACTTTTCAAGGGGCCAAAAGTAAATTTTGCAAAATGCATATTAGTGTAAAAAGAAAGGGAAATTTATCCTCTACATGCATTATATAGGATCAAAGAATACCAATGTGACCTAGGAGAAAGTGTAAATTTGGTGAGTGTAAAAAAATGATTCTATTGTATTTTAATGAGCATCTCTACATTATCACTTGGATGGATGGAGTAACACACATTTTACTGATCCTGAAAATGTATAGTGATACTCTTACTAAGCCACCTGAAATCAGCACTAACCAGAAAATGCAAATTTCTCAACAGCTACAGCCAGAGATCTACCACAACAATTAACTGCGTAACAATATGACTATATGAAGTCAACACTTGCTCAAAGAGACAAAGGAATGACAGAAATTTATCTCTGAATTAAAAATTTCAACTAAATTGAATTAAAAGCATAAAACAACTACGTAAGACAAAGTGTTTTCATTTCGACAAATGACAAAGTTATTAGCTGATACAAACACAAAAAATTTAGGTAAAACACCAAACAACTGGACAGAAAGGAACACTTGGGTACACAGTCCCTGCCATCTTGGATTTTTAGAATTTTTGTCATAAATTACATCATTGTGTATTTTATTTGGGGCTTTGACAAAGCATAGGGCATTACATGGCACACGTTCTGAAAAATGTAATGCTAGACGGCTGTTGCCAAAACCATTTCCGTAACCGAAAGCAAGAAAAAATTATTTTTTTCTTGCCTGCAATCACAAGTACAAAAAAATAATAAATTGCATAGAGATGTAATAGTTTCATTAAGCTTAGGGAGCTGCGGTATTATTTATGCCATGTCGTGCGAAAAATTTCATTAAATGTTCTTAAATGGAACCGATGGCAAAAATAGTAAAAATCCAAGATGGCGGGGTCTGATCCCGCTTAACGAATGTGTTCTAATAATGTCCATGCTTAAATTGTATGAAAATCACAGCAAAAAGAGCATTGTAAGAAACACCACTGAACAAACTATAAACAATGATACTACAGTTTTCAACAAAAAAAACAACCATACCCTGTTAAGCAAGTTACAAACCCCTGTTTCTTACCACTGCTGATGCAATTTAAGAAAATGCAGGTTCTTACCATAAATCAGTAATACCAAAACTGTGAATTGTTTTATAAAATACATTATACAACACTACTGCATTTCATATACCAGCAACTACAAATATAAAATATAAAAGTGATACAGAGTACCACATCACAGAGTTCCTACAGAGATAATATTACAACTTAGATGAAGTATCTTATGCTTCACCAACCAGTATTTGCAGCAAAATAGTGTGTACAACTACAACATCTACAGATGGTCTCGTGAGGCATCTGGTCGCACTAAGTTTTTTTTATCAATGACAAATGGTCAAGCCACCTCTATTAATTCCCATGGCATCAAATTCCGAACTATTATTATCTCTACTGTAGATCAGTTCAACATTGAACTGTACAATACGACTATTCCACCTTTGTATCATATGCATTCTCCCAGTGGCACGTATTGGAAAAAAATCATGCTGTTGTGTCGTGCAAGAATACAGACAACAAAACATTTCCACCCTACCTCCCCACCCTTCTATGCAGGATGCTCAGATCACAATTTTTTTTTTTAAAACGCTTTTGCTATAAAAAAAAATTGTACAGGAACTATCACAGAATTTCGCAAATATATCTGGGTCCTAACAATTACAAATGTTCAAAATAAGTTATTTTTATAAGTGTTTATGAGAACAAAGTACATGTGAAGAAAAGTTGGGTGTGGGTATGTAATATCCATTTGTTGTATAGCACCTCTAATAAGTGAGAATTTTAAGCCTAAGCCCACACTGTTCACGAACCAACTAGCGTAGCAAGTAAACCTGAAAAAGTTTAATATCCCAGGGACATTGGGATAATATAAACAAAATAAATAACAAAGGAATCCCCTTAAAAATAAAAAATAAAAAATTGACTCATGATAGATTATGGTCATAAAGAAAAATAATTTAACATGAGAATTTTAACCCTAACTAAACTTTATTCGTCTGGAAAAATGTGTGCGCAGACAACAAATCTGAACTATAATGGCTCGTTGCAGAAACAAAATTTAACTACAGCCATGCACACCTGTATTAAAAAATTTGGAGACCTTCTCTTCTTGTATTAAAACAAAGACACTGACGCATTTGCAACTAACATGCACTCAGATGGGATTCAAAATTTACAATACATATTCTACAATAGCTTGCCAACACAACAAAACCCACACTATGTGAACTAAAGAAATTAAATGAAATTCATTATATAGAATATATAATAAAGTTAAAAAATATTCTTGACAAAAAATTACAAAATGAAATATCACTCACCTCAATGTAATTGACTGGTTTGCTCCTAATATCCGATTGTTGCCTGCCCAACCTGCTAGACACTAGCGACCTGACCGGGATTCCGCTAGACCGCTGGTAACGCACTGGACGAGCTACAGTGGTCGATGTGGATGCCTGACTGCCTTGTCTCTGCCTGCAGAACATGTTATAGGTTAGAATGCATCATGTCAGGTGATTGATTTGTGACTACGCTTCTCAGCAAAACTATGCACAACAAATTACCACAATTTGTTTCATCACCACTTACTTGCATTCACAAAGCGGATAACAATCGTCTACAAAAAAAATTCTTGCACCTTCCAAAATTCTCAGCATTATGAAAACGTGCTTAAAAAGTAACAACATTAAATTTTATAGCAAAGCATTTTCCACTTTAAGTGCAATGCTTATCTCACTTTACTGCAATGCTTATCTTATCACATCTCCAAAGTTACAAAACACACAAAAAACACGTTAGAGTTAAAAAGTTACCAATTTAGAGTTGTACATAGTGAAAACTGAATACAATTGAACCTCTATCCAATGTTCAAGCTAAGATCTTCTGCCCGTACCTACATCTCATATTTCATGGTCCCTGCAAAATTCCTAAATAAATAATGCTGCAAAAAGTCTGCTTTTATTTATCTTTGAATACTTTTCCCTTATTAATCATTGAAATTGTTTGCTCACACTGGGAAAATTATAAACAATAATCATTTTTCAGCATGAAAAATTTCACAAAATTATGTAACTTCAAATAAAAACGTTTGTGACAGTGAATAACCCTTCCCTCACCCTACAAATCAGTTCAATGAAATATACGAAACATGGCTCACCTGCTGTTCTGCATGCCAATGTTGATACATGCTGCGAGCATGTCTTCATCTGTCTCCTCCTCTCCTTCGCTGACTGTTGCCAGCTCCGAGCACTCTGGGAGCTCTTTCTTCTCCTTCTCTGTGTCCTGCTTCTCCAACTCTTCATCCTTGTCTTTGTCTCTGTTCCTTTCTCGCACGAGGTGAGATGTGTGGGCTCGAGGAGGTAGTTTCACAACTTCCTACAGACAACACACACAAAGTATGTCACAAAAAACATATATTCTGAGTGAATTACCTAGAATAATGTGCAATAAATAATTTCTACACAAACCCCGAAAATTACTATACATCTTTTATTTAAATGTTTTGGTAAGTTTAAGACATTCAACCACAGATCCTCAAACGAAGATCAGCAACACCGATATCCCTCTAGTTGTCCCTACCATGAGATATGCAAAAACTCGGAACTATTCTCAACTGTGGACAAAATTCTGGCCGCATCACCACTTGCTTAAAATTTGTTCTCCAAACAACTCAGATTGGTCTTCAAACAACCCCCCAACCTTCAAAACAAACTGGTGAACCCCAAATTACAGCCCAGTTCCACAATCAGTAATATCACAACCCCCAGGGCGTTTCATCCTTGAAATAGCCCACGTTGCAGCTCTTGCGCTATACGCCAGTCTTCCAACTCCTTCAACAGCACTCTCACCAATAAGACTTATCCTATCCAGGGCAGCTACAACTGTGCAACAGAAAATCCTATCTACGAGCTACAGTGCATTCACTGCTATTCAGAGTACATTGGCCTTACCACCAACACTCAGGCAGACAATGAATGGCTATAGAGTGGACACCAAACAAGCCATATAACTGGGGTGAACACAAATTTAGAGGAGAAGCCAGTTGCAGCGTATGCAGCATCTTACAAACAGAACTTTGACTCGTGTTACATAACCAGAGTTGTGAGGGCCCTACTTCCTTCTTCTCTCTGTCTTATGCAACTTTGGCAAGATTGACAAATCGACGAAAGTAGTGCCTATGTTTACTTTTCGTTTATGTATCATTTGGCCATTAGCTGGTGCATCAAGTGGCGACCACGCATATTTTATTAACATGCTGTCAGCTAATCCACTTATTGTAATGCCAAACAAATTTTAAGGTATTTATATACAGACATCTGTCTAAGAAATTCATAGGTTATAAAAGTAAAAATTGAAAACCTTGCCAAAAATGAAATATTTGTTAACTCTTTTTATTAGAGACTGAGAATTTTGGTTAACATTTGCCAGACGGTAATTGTAGTTCTGATTACACTTTGGACGTTACAGCTATGTTAAAACTGGAAATAAAAGTAATTTGGGGAACTTGCTTGACAACGCACTTTCATTCGCCAACAAACAACTCGCCAACACTTTTGCAAAGCATGGAATAACGTACAAATTGCTTAAAAACTACCAATGCACGTCCCACTTTCATTGTTTTATTAATACAGTATAGTAATAACACGAAAACAAGGAGATAGATTTGCAAGAAGAAAAAAACATGGTGTGTAATGGATGCAGGCATAATGATTATTGGCCCAATAGAAATTACTAGTAATCAAAACGCGGAAAAATAAAACAATTGGTATCCGTTCGTAAATTTGTTATTGTATACAAGAAAGATATTTTTTTCTAGATGGTAGTGTTTCGGGATACAGCTGACAGATGGCATGGCAGAGCGTGTTGTGAGCAGAGAGTGTTCATCAACAGACAGCAGCACGTTAGCCTGCCTCGATCCCATCTTTGTAAAAGTTCATTTTTCACCTCTTTCTGGCTTGAAACAACACGAGTTTAAAATATATTTTGTCAAATTATTTTTAAAATAATTCAAAAATACACTGCGATATTTTTTTAAGCTTTTGTAATTAATATCAAGCATGTATGAATGGCATCATGGCATGACCAGTGAAACGTTATGTGACCGTGCATCCAGGTGGAAAATGTGTTCATACGACATTTGTTTGTGTGTGTATCTACGAGTACCACCCTGTGAGTACTTGAGCATTCTGTCTAAATAAAGAATGTACAGTATTATTTGTTATTCTTAACAGCATGTTTTAAATTTGGATTATAGATATTTGCTACTATACTAAGTACCACAAAAAAATTTCCTGACCAACTAGATTTTCCATTTAGTTCATCTAACTTTCTCTGTTCAATTATAATTACTTTTAAAACATAATCTTTCTAATCATAACAAAATAAACTGTACGAAATAAATATGAAAAACGGAAAAAAACTCAAGTTCTTCGGCCAACAACATGCCAGGAAATATTCTGTCTTGAGCAATAACCCTTTCCAGTATAATACACACAAACTGCACTTACTTTGAGCATTGCATCATTGGAGATCTTTGGCTCATCATCAATTGTTAGAGAACTCAGGCTGGTGGCCCGTGAAAATTCTACTGGAGTGTCCTCCTCTTTGAAAGCTGCCACATCATCTTCGAAAACGCTCACTCTGGCCACATTGCTACGGCCAGGAACTGTGGGGAGAAAAACAGCATTAGCGACAAATGTAAGTGAAACCAATATATAAAATTGAATGGCTACTTTAACACTGCAATGATTGGCCATTAGTAAACGTCTGAATAAATGAGAATTTGTGCCTTTAGTGGGAATATAAAAAATTCATCTAAACCAGTGTTTCTCAATGGCAGAGCTACCCCTCCACTACTATGCTCTAGCATCAATTACACCAGGCCACGAGGTTCTCCTAGATTAACTACACCCTATCTATTTACTTCTGTTCCATCAGATGCAGGAAAACAATCCTCATTTCCCTAACTCCTCTCTCTTACAATATCATAAGAATTTAGGTTACAAGTAAGCCGCTAGGACACCAAAAATATATAAAAGGACAGGAATTCAAGTACTCGCAGTCTAGTACTTGTCAACAGGTGCATGCGCAAAGAAGGACGTCACATTTTTCACGTGGTTGCGCAATCGCGACGTTTTGCTGGCTAGGCCAGCTTCATCAGGCGGCGAGTTGTAGGACACTGCAATATGGCGGAAGGGCGCTGTTGGTAGTCTAGCAGCCAGGTGGCAAACTAGGGTGTGGCGGGAAAATTTAAAATTTGCCGGTATAGGTGATGAGTGTGGTTTGGAGCTGAGATTATCTTATGTTGAGGCCTGGTGGCTGCCTGAATTTTGTTATTAATTGATGAGCTAATTTCGAGCGTCCGAGTTCTGAGCTATTGCTTGAAGGTGGTAGGGCTCTCACAAATCCGGTACCATAGCAGGAATCAAAATCTTTGTTGTGTGATGCTGCATGTGCTGCAACTAGTTTGTCTTGTGTAAGTTGTGAATGTGACCAGATATGGCTTGGTTAGTGTCTGCTCTGTGGCCATTCACTCTCAATCTGTGTGTGTTGGTGGAGATGCCAATGTATTCTGCATTACAGTGTTGGCACTGTAGCTGATAAGTCAGATTTTCTGCTTCACAGCTATAGTTGCATTGTATGGGGTATGTACGGCTGGCGAGTCTGCTATTGAAAGAAGTTGAGAGTTGGTGGATGGGAAATGAGACACAGCATGAGCTATTGCAGAGGTGGGATCCTGGGGGTGATAGTTTGGTTGGCATTTGTGGTAGGCTGCAGCTTTGGACGAACCAATTTGTTACGAAGTTTAGGTGGCATTTTGAAGACCAATCTGGGTGGTTTGGAGAGCAAGTCTTGTGTTTGTGGTGAGGAAGCCAGAATTTTGTATCCAGAGTGGAGAATGGTTGAGAGTTTACTTAGGCCTTCGTTATATGAGACTGCCAGGGGTATATCTGAGTTGTTGACCTTGGTTTCTGTTTCGGTATTTGAGATGGCTTGCTGAACCTGTTTGTGGATTGAGGGGCCTGAGGTAACCCCTGTCGAGGAATGCTCTGGCTATTTGTTTGCACTGTTTGTTGAGAGCACTGTTGGAGAAGATACATTTGTCTCTTTTGGCAAGATTGTACAGTAGGGAATTTTTGGCATGTTACGGGTGGTAGCTAATGAAATGTAAGTAATGGAGGTGGTTGGTTGGTTTGGTGTATACAGCAATTTGAATAGTGCCATTGCGGAGTCATTTCAACATCCAGGAATATGGCATGTGTTTTGGAGTATGACCAGGTGAACTTGAGTGAACTGTGTAAGTTGTTCAGAAAGTGAATCAGGCAGTCATTAGTGGAAGTCCATATCATGATGATGTCGATGAAATGCATCCAGCAATGTGGTTGGGTTGGTTGGTGACTGAGGAAGTTTTCTTCTAACCTGCACATACAGATTGGCATAGGATGGGGACATACATGTACCCATCGGTGTGCATTTGACTTGAAGCGAAGGTAATGTGTATCTTGAAATCTGAAGTTGTTGCTGAGGGTCAACAAGGGATGCTGTAGAAGGTTTGTTGTGTGAGAGTCTTTGCTTGAAGTAATATTCTATGGCCAACAGTCCAGATGAGTGTGGGAAGTTGGTATATAGAGATGTAACATCTATGGTGACCAAGTATGCATCTTGGGGAATGGTGCCCAGGTGTCTCAAGCATTCAAGGAAGTGGCCTCAACATAAGTTAATCACAGCTCCAAGCCACACCCATCTGCTATACCCCCGAATATTCAATTTTCCCACCCGTACCCTAGTTTGCCACTTGGCCGCTAAGTTTACTACCAACAGCACCCTTCCGCCATATTGCAGTGTCCTACAACGTGCCGCCTGATGAAGCTGGTCTAGCCAGCGAAATGTCGTGATCATGCAACCGTGTGAAAAATGTGTAGTCCTGTGTGCCCGTCGACAAGTACTAGACTGTGAGTACTTGAATTCCTGTCCTCTTATATATCATGAGAATTTTTTAGTTTTCAATTTTGTTATCTAAGAAATGACTTCTAGCAGCACTTTTGTGGCTATCCAAGCTAGGTATATTAGTTGCCTAGTATAGCATTGTCTAAAAAAAACTTTGAAAAAATAAACCAGCAAATAAAATTTCCTTAGTAATATTGCAAATGAAGTTACAGACTAACCTTTAAATACAAAAAAAAGTACCTGAATATGAACTTTTAACTCATCCATTTGTTCACAGCCGTATCTCAAAAAGAGAGTCTTAGTTCCTCCTTTCAGTACTTCAGTCTAGTGTTTTTATTACTATTGTAAAATGTGACAATAGCAGTGTTTGTAAAATCTGTTTCCACAAGACGAGAAAAATAATTTGGCATGAGTCACAACTGTAACATTGGCATAGTGACAAGGAATGGGATCCTCGATGCCACGATACCTCGAAACCATTGATACTTTATACTATCGAGTATCGCATGAGAATATCCGAAAGTATCGAATTTTAGCATTGTGCTAATGGTATTTACCATGCACGTTTTATTCATAAACCACAAGATTACCATAATATTTGCATACTGTGTTTTATTGCATAATTACTGCTACCGCATTTAACAGTCACACATTTATTTTTAAATACTGAAAAAAGGAAAACAATCTACGAGTCGTTTGTAACTCCAGCCGCATCGAAACACAAGGATCATAAAAGATGGGAGGAGGAGAATGGAAGCTGAAAGTACAGTGACGAGGTTAGTTCCCCTCCCACAAGACGAAATGAAAGTGGGAAGGGTGCCGAGTGGTTGCTAGGCAACCACTTCCCCTCTCGCCTGGCATGTAAGGAGAGGGGGTGAAGCGAAGCCACACCTTGCGCAGAGCGCTGGACTGGACGGACGAAAAGTTGCTGTGCTTGTCACTGAATTCACTCTCTGTTATCCAACGTTTTAATAAACAAACATTACAGTAAATTCCTTGAAGTCGCAAAATAAAGTTAAAAAAACTGCGGAATCGCAAAATAAGTGTGTGCTGTACCATCATTTTCCTCAATTACATCTTTTCACTGTGCAAACAAAATTTTATAAAATCGAAGCAGACTGTGTTGGTTTATCATTGGTTAAGGACATTTGAGTTACAGGCTGTCCAATATTTGTTTCAAGTGTGACGTGGATTTTTATATAGTTGCAGTGTGCGTCAACAACACTAGTAAAATTAACCATTTTCTTGGCTAAGTTGTTTTGTGTTCGTGACAATTAAATTTTGTATTGAGAAAAGTATCGCTATAGAGTATCGAGAAAATATAGTATAAACCCATCCCTAATTGTGGCAGTACGAATTAAATTTTTTATTTATGGAATATTTGGTGGTGCCGGGACCCTGTCTTACAAAAAAAATATTTACTTTGTTATAGCCTCACAATGGTTGAGAACCACTGAAAACCATGAAGCCTCTCGTGTTTAATTAAAAGTTTTGTAACCACAACTCAACTGAATAAAATTTATCAATTTAATTTAAACACTTTCCAATAAAAGAAAACAGATTTAGGTATATTGTTGTGAGAACTGCCTATTCTAGTCTTTTTTTGATCTATTCTACCTGTGACTCTTGATTCCACGAGCTGTGTGTCTATTGTGATCTCTTTGGCTTGCTCCTTTTCTGAGCACATGTACATCCTCCCTTCTTAAATGACTGGTGAGAGGTAAGGGCTCATAACCAAATTTTGGATAAACATTTACTAAATTCTCTCTCAGCTATGAAATACTGCGGATCCTACTTTTAAAGCTGTGTTTAGCTTCTCAAGGATATGAGCACGTAAGTTGTGTTTCCAAGGTAGGTAGCTATTCTGCACAACTGATTCAGCAATATGATGCATCATGGGCAACATCCATGATCCTTCCTGAGTCTCCAACTCAGCTATAACCCGCCCCCCTCAGCCTTGCTAAGCCTCGCAACCGCCAGACTCCTGCAACAACAGCACTGCCATCTTCTCACACACAGTTTAGGCCGACTTGCCTTCCTACCAGAGCTTGCCTACGCATGAGCACTAACCTTGCCACGTGCCCAACCATCGAGCAGAGGGGGCAAAGGTTGAGAAGGCAGCCTTTGCTCAGGCTCAACTATCTGTGGAACAAGGGGCAGACTGTCAAAGGGTCTATACTCGCTTGCTGGAGGAAGCTGCTTGCCAATGTTCCGGCAACACCACAGCCCCTTCTGGCAGACTCCATCTAGGATTAGTGTCACCAGCTCAGAAGGGTCAACATACTGCCCACTGACCCCAACCTACGCATTGCCCAGAGCCCATCAGGCCTACTCCAGCTACAGCAGTTGAGCATCAACTCACGTTCTCCGGGCATCTACCATCGGTTTAGACAACCAAAAATGCAAACGCATTCGCCCCTACCCGTGCTACTACTCATCCCGCAGCCCTCTTGGAACCTCCACAGGCTGGGAGACAAGTTATAAAATTACTGGGCCCCAGCCGTTAAACTACCCGCAAACAGAAAACTGCTTTCAGGCTCCGAGAGGAGGCCCCCCTCTTGGCAACCATTCTGACCCAGCTTGTGTGTCAAACACAACTGCACACAAAGTGTATTATCATACATTTTTGCTTCACTTGAAAAAAACACATTTTCCATTTTTTGTATTTCACTAAAGTGTCAGCAATTCAATAAGATTGTTACGTTTATTGAAAAAGGTAAATATTTTGCTTTAATATGAGTTTTGTATTTAAGCGTGTCCTACTATGATGTAAAGAATTTTACATTATGAACAAAGATAAGCGTAAAACAAAATAAAGCAATAGCACAATCAATGAAAATCTAAATGATTCCATCAATGTGTACTAAGGCGGTTGTTTGGTTTCTCGTAACATGCTCATCGCAACAAACTTTCGGGTCGGCTTGATAGCAAGGACAGCAATTACAGAAAATAATTATGTAATAAAAGTGGGATTATTTTGTGTTGTATCAGAATTGCATAGCAACAAAGGAAATATGTGTCAAATGAAGGAAAATGTAAATTTAAAGGTACAAATAATACATGCACTTTACTGTAAAAGCCAATACATGTGATCAAGTATGTCAATTAAAACAAAAACATTTCTATAGCATTGCTAGCACACTTACGTGGATGCCTGGGTGCCGGCTGATGCACGCTTCTCTCACCAGCTCCTGCACTATCAGGAATATGACTAGTGAACTCCACCGGGGGCTTGGGGTGGGACGGGCTGGGCGGCACACTCTGTGTCGGTGAATCTGGCAGTTCGCTGGGAGACACCACGCCACTGGTACGCCGACTGTGCAACAACACAGCACATAGGTGACAAAATACAACTCACTCAAAACAGATGTAACAGATCACACAACCGCCTACAGTGCTCATAAATTTGTAGTAATTAATTATTTTTAACCAACTCACTATAATATATAGGAGTATATCTTAGCAAAAAAAATAATAAAGCCTATAGTTTCATCTACAGCTTTAAGACAGCAAATATAACTTCAAAAGTTTCTACCTTCAGAGATGTTATTTATAAACTAACTAAACTTTAAAAACAATTTGATAATTTATAATTTCTGCATCTATCAGGTATTCACATCATTTTGAAATACTGAGTACATATACAGACTGTAAACCGAACTTGTAATATAACATTACTTGAAGTGATGTCTGGCATTGGTGTTACCATGCACTGAAGAAGAATACGTACCAGGAGCTTCAACAGCATTGCGAAGTGTTTGAAATACAAGATTTTTTTACAGAACTACTTTACATGTGTGATATGTACCGACCTACGAAAAGAAAATAACACTTCAAATGAGGTATGGGGACTCCTCTCGAGACACTATGCACATTAAAAACACTTTTTGAGAACTTTTCAATGCAGCTAAAAACTACCTTTTCACACTGCCTTATCGCTAACTGTACTGATTGGAACAGCTCAAAAATAGTACAGGGAGATGTACAGAACTTTGCTATGGACTTTGGACTAACGAAATGACAGGGTCATAATTTTAAGTCCCATAATTATTCCAGCAGTACATCAGGAAAACTGTATGCCAATTCAGAACCTTGCGTGTAGATGCACCAGGGTGACGGGTACACAGGTCAGTGTCGCCCTTATCGCTCCCTCGCTTCTGTTTCTCGAATGGCCAAAACTGCTTCAGATATACAGTACTTTTAAGGGAACTATCAAGAAAAATTAATTCCTGTACAATTAGTACTTGTATGTCCATATGTATGTCTCAGCAAATAACACATAATAATATTCTACTAAATTTTTGCCAAAAAAATTTATAATTGAAAACTCTCTGTTATTTAACACAATACTTAATAAAAATTTTTTAATCCCTGCTGGAAGCAAATTTTATCTATTAAAATAAAATCTTCACCGATAGCTGCATCATTAAAAACTTACGTAAACTGTGTTAACGTGTTCTAGACTGAAAAATAAGTTTTACTTGAACCATGCATACAAACTGCACAAAATACTATATCCTGTGAAACATGCTAATTAAATTAAACTTTGAGGCAAAAATATTCAACTTTGCTTCAAAAAAATTACTGCTTCACACACCCCTACTTTCAGTTAGCCAGTGTACCATGCAGTTGTGAATGTGTTAGGTGTAAATTCTGTGGGTTAAAATCCAAGTTGAACATTAACTTTACAAACATTTTACTTACAATTATTTGACTTTAGCAAAGCTTGAGCACTCTTGATGGCTGCCAAGAGCAAACTAAAAAGTGAATAGTAGCTGTTGCCATCACTGGACATTTGACAGTCTCATTACGTAGTTTCCTCTCATCCTAGGTCAGCATAATACTGCAAATCATTATACTTCTGCTGAATATATAGATTGCGTGGGCCACGGTGGTGTAGTGGTCAGACTAATTGCCTCCAACTTAGGCGAACCAGGTTAAATTTCTGGTGGGGTTGCTCCTGAATTTTTGCATGTGGAAATGGTGCCAGGCGATGCTACTGGTCGGTGGGTTTTCCCGGGGATCTCCGGTTTCCCCAGCCCTTGCATTCTGGCACTGCTCCATAAGCACCTCACTTCACCCTCATCGGCTCTCAAGACTTCGATATTAAGAGCCGCCCAAATCTCTTCACTCCACTGTATACTACTAACAAAAAATAAGGAATAGTGAGATATCATTTCCAAGTAAAGTTTGATCACCTGAAGTCGCTGATGACAGAGCTGCGATCATCGTGTATGGAATGCTGCTCGAAACTGCTGAGCGAACCAAGGGAACTACATCGTGAGAACATGAGAGGTGTTTCCTCAGCGTAATGATCTGCACCACCAAATGTCACTACTTTTCCTGAAAAATAAAATTTTCAGAAACAAATTTTAAACCACTTTAATAATTAAAAAATGATACTGGAAAACATGAAACAAATACACAAACTGTAGTTATAACAGTTGTCTATAATTTATAGATAAAAATTTTTATTCACTCTGATGAAAAATTATGTGGATTCTGCAATTTCTCCACACCACCAGGACAACTGCAAAAATTGAAAAACTTACAAACTCTAGAAAAAGTTGTTGTTTATTTAAGTATAAAATATATCAACAAAAGATTTTCATAAATTACACTGGCATAAGTTGTGTTAAGTGTATCATACATTTTGTTAGTTATACTGAGAAGAGCTGGAGCTGAGACACAATCGCCAGTGGGGGCCATTATGGGAATGTAATATCCGCAAACCTTTGGGCGGTCACACTACCACAGGGCTGTTGACTAGGACACCAATGTCAAACAGGAAAGTTGTCGGGAAGGAGGCTTCAAGGCTGGTGCATGTGGAAAATGTCTGAATCGTTAGCAGGACACCCCTCAGTAATTAGCGAGTATTGAATTTATTTTTTCGTTCTGCAAGTAAGTCCACATCTATTGTATTTTACTATCAGTCCTCTGAAAATTGACAGAGGTTCCACAGTACGTGAATTCAACGATTATAGCTGTAGTGTGGTATTCCAAGGTTTTGTACATACCACATTTTTTATACTAACAGCCAAACCAGCTGTGAAATTAAATTACAAGTAACATACAAAGTAATTTAACTTCATCGGTCTAGCACTCTCCTGTGTCAAAATTAATTAGGTTAGGAGCCAATGATTTGTGAAATTTATGTGAATATGTCATTTGTACCAAAAGTCACAACTCCAGCTTAAAGAATTTAAAATAAAGAGCTTAGTTTTACAGACAAATTACATTCATATTCATAACAGTATAAATTTTCAATGGGTCAAAAGCATAATTTTTTTTTTATTCAAAGACTTAAAACTATAAGACCCTTGTACCCAGAGAGAATGGAATAACTACTTTTGAACAGAAACTGTTAAAACAAATGTAAACTGTAACTGACTGTGAAAGTATAACAGCACTGCTGCCATACCATAATTTAATACAACCCTATTATTAGGTAAGTAAACTTAAGAGTAAAAATGAAATATTTTTTTAAAATAGAAAACTGTTATTAACATTAGATAAAGTCACACTGACTAAGCCTGAAATTCACAATTCAAAAGTGACCTGCTCTTAGTATAATTTGTCCTCCTTATCACTGGTAGTGCTGCTATCATTTTTAAAAAGACTTAACATAAAATAATCAGTCTATTCAGTTGAAAACTAAGAAAAAATAAATTTGGTCAAAATTAAAGGCAAATGACAAATGAAAATAGACATTACCTTCCCTGTCTGCACGAGGTTCCTCCTTTACATCTTCAGCTGGGACAGCAGGACTGTTTGTCTTTTTATCAGAACTTGGCTCTGGCTCAGAGCTCGGACCCGAGATCTCTGCCCGGTTGGTATCCAGATGCACTGGCAGGCTGCTGAGTGAGCTCAGAGAACTAACTCGTGAGAAGGACCCTGGCGTTCCCTCCTCACAGTACTGTACTGGCTTCTCAGGAGACATCAGCCCCGAGCTCAATCCTGAAGGTAACCTGTTCGGCAGGGAAAGGCAAGCCACAGAAGACTTCTGGGGCTCCTTGTCTGCCCCACTCTGGTTCAAGTTTGGTGCCTCTTCCCCGACAGCCTCCGTCACCTCAGCACTCTCCGCAGTATCATTTGGAGTATACTCATCTGCTTTGGTTTCCTCTGCAGAGACATCTCTTGAATCTAGGTGGGAGGTGGTTGCATCACAACGCAAGTCAGACATTGACGTGGCTGTGGAGAAGTTGTAAGGTGTTTCGTACGGAGTTCCCTCGGTGCAGTACGTCTTGAGAGTATCTTCGTGCAATGGGTCCGAGTTGTCCAAGTACCTCTCCCTCTCCTCCTGCCCCTCTTCCACGTTCTTCTCAAACTCACTTTCATCAACTTCCTCGGCGTACTTCAAACTGTAGTCCGTCAACTGATCGAGGTCCGTCTCTGCATAGTCACCGTACACCATGTTCATCTTCACGTTCTTGCTCGAAGAGACACAATGGTTCCTGAACCTACTGAACCCGTGACTCAAGTTATTGTGTCCAGGGGCGCTTGCAATCTCAGAAACGTTCTCCCTGTGTGTGGAGGGCTGAGGAACTTTGTTCTTGAGGTCTGAACTTTGCACTCTTTCACAGCCTTCAGCAACAGTCCCACTAGAATCATTCTCCACATACTTCAAACTGTAGTCGACGGTCTGGTCTTGATCCTCGAACGTGTAATCGGGGAATTTGTTCCTAGGAGGTGTAAATGATTGTGTACTGGGAGCTATCCTGTTCACCTGCTGGTACTGAATATGACTGCTACCGCCACTACTTCCTGCAAGTGGACTGAACACAGACTGCCTGGAGAACGTCCTTCCACTTTCATAGCCAAGATCCTTTGAAGACTGAATGGTTGATGAGCATGAATCCTGCTGTGTGTTTTTGAGGCTGTTTCTGTGGTGGCAAACCTTGGCAGTGTCTTCTTCAAGCTCGTTGCTAGCTGGTGTGGCCTCGTCAATCTGATCCAACTTTGATCGTTGGTAGGATGAATCAAGGGAACTAGTTTGTGACAACCTGTCTCTCTCTACGATGTTATCCTCATTACTTGGCTCCAAAGATGCACTTCTGCCTTCGTCACTGTCCTTCATGGCATTGCAATATCTGCGGAGGAATCTCCTGTCGGATATGGCAGCATTTTCGTACAGCACGTGGCCTGCTTCGCTCAAGCTTCCCGTCAGAGCCGATGGGTTCACTATCAATGGAACTTGAGTTTCATTTGTGGGCGAGACCTGAACTCCCCCCACGCTCCTGCTGACCCGCTCAAACACAGTGTCCGAGAGCGTGCTGGTGACGGAGTCTCGACTGTCCGACCTAGCAACGATGCCTCTTGCGTGGTACTTTGCAAGAAGCTGCTGCTGGTACTGCTGCGCGTGATGCAGCACCCTTTGTCGGTACTGCCGGTCCGTGGCCGAGAACACAAACCTATCGTCGCGGAAAGACGACGGGGATACGCTAGGCTCTATGTTGTCGCAAGTCTCTGCCAACGACTGGTCCAGCTCTTGCTCTAGTGCCCTCTGCTTGCGAGCAAACAGCCCAGGCATGGAGCTCTTCCCTGCCGGGTCCAGAGGGGTGAAGCTGGACGCTGGTCGAGCCGACATGAGGTTCTTCAGGGCCGCACTGGATCCCATCGATATCATCTTGTGCTTGGAATGCACCAAGCTACGAAGCATGTTCACGGCTCCCAACTCCCACAATGCCTTCTGGTCCTCTAGGCAGCGGGCAGACAGGTTCCAGAGAGTCCCACACGCATTACTCACTATAGTCAGACTAGGAGACTTTAACTGATGTAGGAGCACTTGTAAACAATTGTGTTCTCGCAGTATGGCCCTGCAAAAAAGAAAAAAAAAATTAAAACAAAAAGAGACATTAAGTAACTAATATGTTTGTCTAATGCTTGCTTTCACTCTGGAAACTAGATGAACAAATGCCAATATCTAAGTGCAAAGTATTTTCTTAATTTCATGAGTATTAAGTGTTGAATTTATTATTTTAAGATATTTATTGGAGAGAGTCACCCTGGTTCATCTATCTATCTGAATATCTCATAGACAAATGGGATATGGAATATGCCAATACACTAACACAAATGTGTATACAAGCATGCATAACTATTGCTACGAACAAAATAAAATATACATAACAAAAATAACAATACTAATACACAATAATACAAGATAAAAATTGTACTATATGTCACATACATATATTATGATACTCAACTAATTACGTAGAAAAGTAAAGATTTACTCCCATAGAATAAAATACATTATATACTGTTCACTGTAAAGTGGGACACTTTTAAAGGCCATGCTTAAAAGTTCCTTTCAGCTTAGTTGTATACTTTCAACAATTATTCATATATGTAAAGTATATAAAAATAGCCATGTAACTAATAAACGAAGTGCATACACTTTATAGCTGTCAAAAGTTAATATCTGAGACCATAATAAAATATAATTTTTTTGTTATTATGATTTTTTGGAGTGCTCACTTTACATAAATAGCCCATAGTAAGTCTCCACGATTTATATTTCATTTGAATATTGTGCTGCCGTACCAGCATAAATCATATTACAATGGTAAACTTTAACAAATTTTGACTAGAGACAAAATGGGATCCCTTTTTGTAAGAGTGCAAGAAGAAGTAGAAAGGATGTGCAAATTCATATTTGTCTTGTTTTGATACGAACTCCACTGTTTGGGGCTGGAGTACAGTTCTGATCGTGCGCAGTTACCAATGCAGGATTATTGAGCATTATGCAATTTTAGAGCAACAATTCCAAACAACATGGGAAATTCTACATGTCTTGGCTTGTTGATATAAATGCGGTTCATACGGAGAGTAGCATCAAACTGGGTACATGTAAAGTAATAAGCATTTTACTCACACTAACTAAAAACTATGATTAGCGAAATTTGTTTTGATGTAGTATGCTACAAAATTTATTTTTAGTTGTTAAATGCTACAAACTAATTTTTAATAAGTGCTAGAAATTTATTTCTTTTAAGTCAATATATAAGAATTTGTCATTAAGATAGAAATAAAAAGTAAAACCACCTTTTAATTTAATGCAAGATACAGTGAAGGAAACTTTGCTTGTTGCATTTTTCGATTACTCATTAAGGAAAGCCGGTTTACAATTACAGTACAGCAAAATAATTTTGTAAGGTCCCCGTTAATAAGCTACAAGAATTGTGAGACTTTTTTTTTTTTTGTAAAAAGAAGCAACACATATTGATCCTCAATACTAATTTCCTGTTTAATTACTATGAAGAGGAACTCCGACAACCACTTACAGAAGTAATATAACGTATAAGGCGATATTAAGAACTCTCCATGGTTGAAAATCAATACATATAAGTTAACAAGGACCTACCTGTAATCCTCGCGCACTGCGATGTGACTAGAAATGTTTCTCAAGATACCACCTGCATTTTCTACTATGGCCAGAGTTTTGGATGGAGCTTTGTAGCTCAGCATGTTCACAAGGAAAGCAAGGGCTCCATCCACCGCACATATGTCTACCTGGAATCAAAAACACATTCCAATAAATCAGCTAATTCCTAGCTCTAACCATACGGTATTCAAGAAAATACAGTAGAACCTCGATTTTACATTCCCCTCAATTACATTTCCCCCTTAAATACACCAATTTATTCAGGTCCTACTTAAGGTATAAGTTAAGTGGCTTCTAACAGAGNTTAATGTGGTCAACATTTGGTAATGCATAAATTGTAGTCTTGTTTATAAAACACATTAATGCAGATATTGAGATTGCAATAATATGCATATAACAAAAATTATTTATCAGATCTGCAGCAGGATTATAGACTAAAGGATAACTTAAAGTGAGATGAATATATTATTCTGTGATTTGGTTCTCAATAAAACTTAATATTCCACTGGGAAAGTCAAAGGAATTAAAGTTTAACAGTTACTGTTAGACACAGTCAAGAAATAAAAAACAATAATTGAAACTTAATATATATTATTTGGCACCTTAAAATTTTTTAACTAAAACCAGTTTGACTCATTACTCTACATCAACATTAACTCTTCAACATACAGTCTTCAAATTAGATTGCTTCCCTTTATTTACACAATTTTGCATTCTTCCCCAGAAAAGTGTAAAACAGGGGTTCTACTGTACACATTTATGTACATGGCCCTATAATCTATTTCAAATTTTTTAGAAGATTCTTTTGTGATAAACTCAATTAAAGCACTGGACCTTATAAGTAATGCATAATTATTTTCAACATTATTTTACATAGTGAACTGTTTTAATTGTTATTGTTTTGAAATTAAATTAAACCTACACAAGCACATATTGTTACTTGACAAACTGTCGGTGATACCTTATTCATGCTACAATGGGCAGAGAGGTTCCACAGTGCCGACAGTATGGACTTGAGTGTTGACTCTTTCTTTCCTTCCATAGCAGCTTTCATAAGCGCAGGTACAGCACCCACTTCTCGCAACGTCTGTTTGCTGCAGCCATCTGCTCTCCAAGAAAGATTCCTCAGTACGCTAGCAGTCACCTGCAACGTACATCACAATGCTAATCTCAAGAACAAGTAAAATTAAATTTAAAAACCTCAACTCCGGGCATTATCCAAAAATATGTCCTAAAAATTTTTTACACAAAACATTAGTGCTAACTCAAGAACCAACTTTTCCACTTAAATTTTATCTGCATCGATGCATCTCACAAAAATTACGAAATCGCAGTATGTTATGCTACCTACAATATTAAAGTACTATAATATGATTTTTCAGATGTACCGGATGGACTAAGAAAAGATGAACATGTGCATGACAATGTATTATGGTGAAAAATATTTGCACACAATAACTCTAACTGCCAATGGCATGATCAACATGAGTTCAACAGTGTGGCACACCTATACTGATCTGGACAACACAAAAATTTGTATGTGTCTATAACGCACAGTTTTCATTACAAGTAGGCTGCCCACTGATCAAAAACAACTATGTATGTTAATTTACTACTCATTTAGAAATTCCCGCCAAAAGAACTTCAATGAGAAATAATATTTGTTTTATTATTACTTAAATCCTCTTGTTTAATTTCGAGTGGATATAAAAGTCAAACATCTATAACAAAAAATATGCCAGCGTTCTGCCTTACAACTGAATTATCAAATCACAAAACTGTGATGAGACATCAATACATAAATCAATAAAGTACTTGACTCAATGTTTTACACACTAACCAACATTTCATGATTTTTCATTTTGTTAAGTAACTTGGTGATGGTAATTCTCATATATCTACATGGACGAATATATTGATGGTGACCATGAATTAAATGAAAAGTCAAATCATCATTTCTCACTGAAGAAGTGTTAGCGTAATCTCAGTACTAAAGACAAAAATGCCACAATGTCGCAAAAAAATTATTAATTTCTTGTAACAAGAATGGTACAAAGCGAACATTTTTGAACACCATTGAAACAATGTCAAATGTACCACAATTTTAGGCCGTAAAATGTAACAACTTTACTAAAAAATTAATTTTGTAACTGTGGTAGCCATCATCAAACAATACTTACTTGACGAAGGTCTTCGCTTGGAGAGTTCAGCTGTGCTACCAATGCGCTCATGAACTCCCGTAACGAACACAGCAGCGCCTTGTTTGTCCCATCCCCGAAAGTCAGGTTGGTGAGCGCCATGCCAGCATAGCGTCTCAGGGTTACACAATACTGGTCATTTGTAAGGCTTCCATGTGCCTCGTGATCCACCTGAAGAACACATCTACTTATAAAACTCCTTTATAATGAAGACACTTTTTATACCAGACTAACAGTTTTCTTAATGTTGTTTTTACATGATTATTCAAAATTTTCATAATTTTGCTGTATAGCATTTATAATAAAACTTTATTTGGATCGACACAGCAATTCAATCTGTGAATTTAACATACTTTTTGGGGATTTTTTTTTTTAAGTTTCTTGGTGTATTCTACTCGACTGCACTGGATGCACTCTCAGTGCATCCTGAACACTAAAAAAATGCAATTATGTGATAGCCCATAGCGAGTGCTCGCTTGTCAGTCCTGTTTGCACTCCAACTGCCACACTGACTCTCTCCAGAGTCCAGCAAAAAGTGCACCCAGTGTGAGTGCATATGACCCAAAATTAACTTGCGACACTAGGTCAAAACGCACCGAGTGCAGTACACTGCAGTGATTGGAATTTCCAAAAAAATATCTACATAGAAACTATATACAGTACCTGCTTACGAGTTCAAGTACATGTACACAACTAAATGGTACAATTTAAAAGGTCACAGTTACATATGAAATGAACTCTCATAACTAAATATGTATACATTAGTACTCAATTTACATTTGAAACATTTACTGCTATGCACACAGACTGAAATGCACCAAATTCCCTGCAAACCTAGCCCAAGCAAAAAAATAAAAGCATTCACCATTACAACCATGATGTTACGTGGTAGTAAATGAAGTGAAGAAAATGAAGTGAAGAAAATGAAGTTGAATTTTCTTACTGTCCCAAGCTGATGATGTGAGACAAATGTATGATTCATCAAAAATAGAAGATGGCAAACCTTTCCCAGTAACTAAGAAATTGATCCCAGAATAAAATCCAGACTGGTAACTTCTAAAATACAGAAAATAACTTCTGTAGCATTTATTTCGGCGGTGAGGAAAGGGGCTTACAAAACCTTAAAAATTACGAATCAGTAGGATTAACATAATACTGATATTTTGGCATACTTGGAGAGGAATATACGAAGAGATCATCTAGATGGCTTACGCAGAGAAAAATAATATACACGCTACGGTAAATGAAGGTATGTCTCATACTACATCAAAAAAAGAACTCATTTCATATAAAATTTTAAAAATTACAATTTTGGTTTAGGGTGTTTACGGGTGAAATACAAGGAGTAGTTAAAATAAAAAAATTATTCATCACACTTCTTTGCAATAATTATTTTAACTCATGCTGAAATTTTCATATTCACACACAGGTAGGCTTAATGCCTCCATTGCCAGTAAGGCCATTAGAGATGCAGCAAGTTGGTCAGAGAAGAGAAGCAGGAACGAGGAAGGAATTGGCCATGGAGTGATTTCAAGAAAGAATAGAAAGCCAAAATCAGAATGGCTAGACTGTGAATCTAACACATGTCCTCCAGAATGCAAGTCCAGTGCTGTACTACTGCTCACTCTCGCTTCGTGTTTCGTATTTGTAAGAACAATGCAACTATAGTAAATTAAATAAATATTTTACTATACACCACAAAACCCATAACTCATCTTCAAATTCTTGCAGGTCATAAAATGACATAGTAAATACAATTTTTATCGCATAGTTAGTTACTCTCTTCAGTGTTCACAAAAGCATTACCACATTGCTCCATACAGCAGATGATTAATCCTACCTGAATCAGTTCAGCTATGGCGTGCAGGCCTCCCAGCTGACACATGGCAAGTCTGTGTTCCTCATCAAATGACAGTTTCATCAGTGCTGCGATAATTGGGCCTGGATGTTTCTCCATCTCGTCTGCAACAGTTGCATTAGTATCTAGAAGATTCCTGCTTAATAAGCTTGAGACATTTCACCAATATTTTAGAGTTTCGGTATGAATTCTATGAAGTGACAAATAACTGAGAACTAAAAAATTATTTTGCGACATTTGTAAAGATTTATGTTTCTTACAAGTAGATGATGTGTAATTTAATAACACACATGTGAGAAAGTTGCAAGTAGGCCGCCACTTACAGTGCAGTACTTGTCGACAGGCGCACACAAAGAAGGATGACACATTTTCCAAGTGGTTGCACGATCGCGACGTTTCGCTGGCTAGGCTAGCTTCATCAGGCCTAGCCAGCCAGCGAAACTGCATGGAAAATGTGTCCTCCTTTGTATGTGTGTACACTTTAAGTACTTAATTTCTGTCTTTTTACATATTTTTAATAACATACGTGTTTAGGTTTAAATATTCACAAGAAAATAAAATGCATTCAAAATGTACAAGCTTTTGTAACACTAATTACTGTAACATAGATTATGCCCTACCAAAAATTTACAACAGAAATCAAAAGAAAAAAAAAAGAATTTTGTTTACTTTTTTTTTATGGATCATAGGGTTGTGTTGGTTCCAATGAATGTCTGTTGGTTCCTGTTGTATCACCAGTGTGAAGCAGGGCAGCGTCCTGCCTTCCAGACAGTTTGCCACGCCGCACGTCCACCACATCACCGGCACCAGTGTGCCCTCAGTGCACAGAGCAGTGCCACATGCAGTGTAATGCGAGAGCAGGAGAGTGCAGAGTAGTGCCGTTCAACTTCATACCCCCCTTCCCATCTACGGGCGGGTGAGGGTGCGTTATGACGCGACTCCCCACACATTAATTATAGGGCAATTTAAGATAGAATAATTAAAAGCAAAAGAAAGACACACCAGGCATGTGACGCTCAAAGATGCCCCTATAAGCGTTTGGGTGCTTTAATTATGTTTATTTGAAAATTCACGTATTTTTCACCTGAGTTGTTTCACCCTCATTTCATGCCATCCACATTTAAATTGTATTTGTTCATGTGCAGTGTAATATTATGTATTTATTTATTCATGTTTTATGCAAGGGTTCATGTCCATTTAGTTGTGCAAGTGTTTTAGTTCAACAGAAAGTAGTGCAGGGCGAGCCACGTGCCGCCATAGTCCACGCCTCGTGAGCTTGCCAGATTCAATCACCGTCGAGTGTCTCAAGGGGTTGGCACGCACCGCATCGCGCTCCACGTGCTTTCACGTTTTCGCGCCAATCATTTATAGCTGCAATATTCTGATGTAACTTACTGGAACTTGTTCTCTTCTGCACACTGGGATGCCACCCCTTCTTCCCCGGGAATTGCATTGCCCGGAAAAACTTAACACATCAATAATACCTAGTTGTGAACACCTGTGTACTTTCACAATTTTGCCTATCTGGCAACGCGCAGGGCAGCCCCACTGTAAAGTTTTCACCTAGAGTGATGTTAAGTTTTGTGCAAGAGTAATTGCATGCAAGTTTTCAGACTGCAGTGTTTTTCATTTCAAGCAATGCCTTCGGGCGTTTCGGGGTCCGGGTCCCCTACAACCTGCTTTCACCGTAATTTTACGTAATTTACCTACTAACCAGCATACTCAACACCGAGATTTTATCAGTAAAAGGCGTGCGGGTCAGCCTGAATAGGCCCACTTCATTCCGACGTAACTATCAGGCGTAGGGAACGCCTGGTTTTCCTGTCCAGAGTGGCTCATACAACAATTTCACCGAAGGATTGCGTGCGTCCGGGTGAACAGCCCACCGTACCCTGATATCATCAGCAGCAATCGACACCGCCTGCCGATTGTGTCTGGCGCCTAGTCGGGTATCCAACTCCAAACCCACATAATGTTTTTCACCACCCCTAAAAACTTCGATTAACCCAACACCACCCAGCCAACAAACTGGGTGGTTTATATTTATAGTTTCTGTTCTTAGTGCAACCTGTTGGTTTCCATTGTATTTTACCCTATTGGTTTTTTCTGTCTTTCCAGTGATTTTCATTGGTGTCTCTTGTGCTTTGTTGGCTTTTGTTGTATAACAACCTGTTGATTTCTCTTGTATTGCCAGCGGTTTTCATTTATTTTTTATGCTTTTTGTTAGATTTTGTTGTATTCTGACAGACTATTTGTAGTGTTTTGTTGGATTCTGTTGTATTTCTAGATGATTAACATATTAGAATTATTTTTTAAGTAATAACATTTTCAGTTTTAAATGTAAACAGGAAATTAAAAAATTTATACATAGTGATTTTTATTTATTTGGACACAAATTATACAGATATATTAAAATTAATGTCAGAGTGAACACCAGTGAACAGTTTAGGAACTGGTAGGACACAATCCTATCATATTGGTTTTCCTTCTTGCAATTCAGAGCCTTTTATCTTTTGCTGTTTTATCTGAAGCACTTTCCAATGATTTCTATTGTGAATTGTATTGTGTTACAACCTGTACGCTTCTGTTGTATTTCAATTGCTTTTTTCCATTTTATTTTCAGTGTTTTCCATATGTTATTGTTGTGGTTTGTTGGCTTAAATTGTGTATCACACTATTGAATTCTGTTATTTTTTTGGTGGTTTCTATTGGATTATATGTTATATGTATTTTGTTGATGTTTATTAATTCTGTTGAATTATTATGTAGTGTCAATGGTTTACATTGGTTATTGTTGTGTTATGTTGGTTTTTATTCTGTTTCACCCTGTTAGTTTCTGACAAAATCCTATTACACTTTTTTTTGGGGGGAGGAGAGTTGCTGTTATGTTAAGTGGTTCCCATTGGTTTCTAATATATACTGTTGATTTTTGTCATTATTGCAGTTTTGTTATAGTCCTATTGGTTGTCTGAAATGAAGTTGAAAAACACAACAGAAGCCGACAGTATAGAATACAATAAAAAATACAATAAAAAATAAATTAAAAAATAAAGTAATTCTAGGCACTGGAAGTACAACAGGAACTAATGGAAATTACTGGAAATACAAGAGGACCAAAAGACATAGTTGGAAATACAGTACAACTAAATCTAACAGTTTGTAAAAAAAAAAAAATTAAAAAAAAAAAAAATAGAAGGAGCAACCCAGAGTGTTAAATACTGTGGAAATGCATGGACCACATCAGAAATAATTGTAAACCACTGTAACACAATAAAACCCAACAGTTTTCAATACATACGGACCCAAAATAAACCAAGACGATCTGATATGAAAAAAGAAACATTAAAAACCAACAAGCTCACTGAAGTGAGACAACTGGATTCTACAGAAACTGTTAAGTACGATATGTAGGGCTTGTAATTAAAACATGTTTATTGTCTTCTGGGAATCATCTCCAAATCTGTTTAAAAAATATTGTCCATAGATGTAATACATCAAATATATACACAACTCAATGTGCTCAGCTTGTAAGACTCTTATCCAATGAGAAACACTCAGAACCCATTACAGTAATTTCATTGGCTCTTCAACAGAAAATGATGGAAGATACTACAGTCGAATTTAATTATTGCAATCCTTTTTTATTCAAACTGTCTCTATTTAAAAAAAATTTTTTTATTTAAATGTAAAATAATAAACTTTTTGGTGGTCAACAACCTTAACACAAATACGTGCTCTGGAAATGTGTTATAATTTTTAAGACACATTTTTTTTTTTTTTTTTTTTTTTTACAAAAGCACTGCATCAGTGTTAGATGACATGATTTTAAAACTACTTTTGGCAACTATTGGCAAGTGAGCCAATGCTGTGACGAAACACAGGACATGAAAATCCATCTGCTCATGTTTTAATTTATAGATCTGGCCTTCACCAAACAATAGACAAATGGTTTGTACCCATTAAGGCTCAGCCTCGCACACCTTGTTGAATCACTTATTTCTAACTTACTTCAGTTGTTTAGGGACACTTATTTCGAAACTACAACTGCACCTCTGTGATCACTAATATTACGATGAACTATCAAAAACTACGAACGTTTGTCAAGTAATTACTAATTAGTGCAGCATCACTTTTATATTAACAGTAGACCCTTGGTGTTTCACAGTTACAAGATAACGTGTGGGTGAATTTGGCAACTACAACTGAAGGCATATCGTAAAATGTAAACATCTTATAATAAGAAATATTTGGTTCTTTCACTGAAAAGAAAGTTACGGCAAGTAAATGGAAAATTCAACACAGAGGATGAGGCCGAGCGAGCCTCAAGTGACCGACTCACCACTGGCACTGGTGTGGGAGGGGTCTTCCCGGAGGGTGTCGCGGAGGGTGTTGCAGTAGTCTCGCACCTGCTCCAGCAGCTTGAGGACCCTGGCCTCGCGTCGGCCATGCTTGTCTTCCGGGTCTGCGTGAACCATGTTGTGCAGGGCCTGTGCTGCCCTCTGCCGCGTCTCCGCGTCCTGGTCCGGCCCATGGAGTAGCTGCACCAGCAAAGGTAGGCAACCTAAAAAAAAAAAAAACAGCGCAACACATCACTTACATGCAGTTCAACTTAAAGCCTTCTGTCTACGTATTATTCATTTGGCATTGTAGAGGAGTTAAGTCTTCAATACCCATGATCATGAAGGTGAGTTGAAATGAGATGAGGGGCAGTGGAGGTACCTTGAGAAAACCAAACAGCCAATGACCTCCAAGTTTCCCATATGTGAAAAATGAGAGTGACTCCACTGGAAATTGAACCTAGATTAATGCATGCATGATCATGCGCACATGCACATATGCAGTTGTGCTTTAACCTAATTCACTGCACACACCTGTAAATAAATTAATAATTCTTTTCCTTCATCAAAAAACAAAATACCTTACAGGTTTATATTTCACCATCATATTTCTTCACTCCCTATTGAAATTTTGATTGATTTGCTCTAAACCTTACAGTTTCTGATATATTTTAACTTTCAATATTTTATGCTTTTATCACATTTCAGTGTGCTACACACAAAATCGCTATTTAAGCATTTTATTCATTTCAATTAGGCTCAACTTCGATATTATAAAAATTTGGGGTGTGCGAATAGTGGATTTTTATATTCAACATTTTTTGAATCAAATAGTAAAATTTTTGATTAACACTGAAATAGCTTTGAAGTCTAACAGAGTTGTGTGAATATTCAGTATACTAAGCAAAAACTAAAAATGACAACTTTAATTTTTCTTTTGGTAAAAAATTTGGTTGCAGAACACTGTAAGGAAACAATTAATTTCAATGAATATTCAGCTGTTTCATGAAATGTTTATATATTGCACCAGCAAAAGAAATCTTTGTTTGTTTACATTATTTTATGACTAAAATAACTACATGAAATTGAAATTTAAATGTAGGCAAGAACCCTGTTTTAATACTTCCTATCCTATAGTTTTTGCTTGGTGATGCAATGAATTTATCATTCTGAATAACTTGCTAAAGTGTATTAAAATTCAACATATGTTAAGACTGAGCTCTTAAAAAATCATTTTTAATTTTCGTTTTAGCTTTATGAAAGTTTGTAACATATTTTTCATTTTGGTTTGGTGAGAAAAGAAGTAGCATATTTAAATGGCAATATGTTTTCAAATCTTTAGTGAGAGATTAACATCACATATGCTGAGAGTAACACTGGACTTCTTTTCAAATATTTTATGTTCTACCATTTCAGGAATATTGGGACAAATGCACTGTGCACTCCTGAACTGGAAAGCCATTGTAATTATTATTTTTTGTGATTGCAGAAAATAAATTAACTCCTTATACTCTCAGTTTTGTATACAAAACACATTTAATGCCACTCACTTGAAATGAATGAGTCAGTTCATACAAAGGTGTTTATGTTTAAATTGCATCTAAAGCAAGAAACAACTCTTCAGATTAAGTTATATTTTCGATTCAATAGTACAGTTAATGAACAGAAAGTCTAAAGCTGGAGGAACCACACTCACTCATATTGTCTCCAAGAACTCGCACGTTCGCCTGACCTCTCACATGGTTGTCTCGCACTCGCATGTTCGCCTGCCCTCACACATTGCCGCCTTGCACGCACTCGCTCGCTCGCCTGCCCTCATACATTGTCGCCTCGCATGTACTCGCTCGCTCACACTCTCACCTCGCATGCACTCACTCTCTTGCACTCTCACATTGTCCCCTCGTACGCACTCGCTCGCTCTCTCACATGGACTTCTTGCACACACTCGCTTGCTTGCCTCGCACTCGCTCGCTTTATCACATGGTTGCCTCGCACTCGCTCGCTTTATCACATAGTTGCCTCGCACTCACTCGCTCTTACATTGTCGTCTCGCATTCGCTTGCTCGCCCTCTCACATAGTTGCCTCGCATCCAATCACATCATTGTTTCACACTCAATAACATCATAATTTCGTACTCAATCACATCGTCTAGCATTCAAACACATCGCTTCACACTCGCACACAACGCTTCACACTCGCACACATCGCTTCACACTCGCACACATCGCTTCACACTCAAACACATCGCTTCACACTCAAACACATCACTTCACACTCAAACACATCGTCTCACACTCGTCACTCTTACTGCTTGCCTTCAGCACCCCATTTAACTATATGCAAGACTAACTAGAATATAAGCTGATAGTTCATTGTGTAAACTGTTTAAATAAACAAAAAATTACAAAACAAATTATAAAAAGGACTTTTGAAAATTTCACAACACCCAAACCAATACTAGTGGTAAACATTGAAGATTTTTCAAAACCCACAACTTTGTACAATGGTACAAACGTCCTTTGCTACTAATACACTTAGTGAGTGTGATGTTTTGAAGCTAACTGTCCTAGTTCCTATAACGTTACCACCCCAATGGCTGAGGAGCACCCAGGGGAGGCAGGCTCACCTGACTGGCGCATGGCGAGGCAGCTGTCAGGACTGCTGCTCATGGCGAGGAGTGTGCGGCTCATGTCCTGCTTGTCATGGGTCCCCAGCATCGACAGCAGGCTGTACACCATCTCCACCTTGGCCCCCAGCTGCTGCTGACTGTACGTACGGCGGGCCGCTCCATCCACCGGGCTGCCCGAGCTCGACCCGGCACTCGAGAAGCTCATCACGCTCGACACATCCTGCCAAACACACGCCAACCCTCTTGCACATTCATGACATGGGGCTGTATATGGGTGTGCTAATACACTTGTTAACTTAACAAACGAAACGATAAAATTGGTTGAATACTGAAGATTTTTTCAACAAAAAGATTATATACAACAATCAACTTTCATTAAACTAATATTCAATATATTATACTCTCATATAAGCATAAAAAACAATTGAATATTACACAAATAATTATTTACATATACACAGCATTACAACTAAGAATTAGTGCAAGACTGAGGACTATCCTCAAAGTCAGCAAAACAGCAGTCCTCGAAATCGCTACCACCACCAAAAAGTTTCCGAGGAAGAGGAAGAGTGCAAACCTGGAAAGCTGACGGCCCATAAGAACAAAATACCTCTGCAGCTTAAATGTGTTTGATTAAATCCAATAAATTAAAAAGTTTAATCCAATATGCAAATTACAATTATACTAGGTTAAGGAAAAAGTCTCTCTAAATTTTTTGCAGCATTATGTACGCGTGTTGGTTCAATGACTTAGTGTGAAGCAATCCTACATCCCCAAATACTTTAGTATATTCTTCATTTTTTTCAAACATAATTAGATTGTTTTCTATTTACTTAATCATATTTTAGTAGGCCCTAATACGAAGTGTTGAATTCGTAGACAGGATCAAATTACTAGACTTTTCTGTATGAACAACTTATTGTGTATGCTATTTTTTTTATGGTTATTTTATAATTTTCAGAATTTGTGTGATTTATTTGGAAGCATAAGTGACTGTAGCATAGATTTACATTGTTAGAGAGAGTGTGAAAGATTTATAGGCAGCATTAATAGATTCCCTTATATGGCATTGAGTTTTGAGTAAGCAGTTATAAATAGTACCAGAAGAAAACGTCATTGGAAGTAAGCTCGCTGATCGCACGCAAACATAGTTCAAGTGAGACAGTTTGTTTGTGCATCGGCAGAACCCAATGCTTTTAATTTAACTGCTCTGAGAAATCACAAGAGCTAGCCGTGGTTGGAAGAGAGCAAGGTATGCTAACCCAGCATGCATGTGTGCTATCACACGAGGCATGTAAGGTGGTGGTAATTGCTGCCTCTCAGTAGTGTCTTGGCACAATTAATTCTATTCAGATGGACCATGTGTGTAAGGAAAAACCGCTTTAGATGCCGCTGAAGACGTTGCACGTAATCAAAACACTCAATTGATTCATGATAATTATTACAGTTATAAATCAGAAGAGGGATATTTCAAGGGAGAACTGGATAGTCCACTCATTTGATGCCTTACCACACACTCAAAAGTGATCTGAGCTTTGCAGTTTGAGCGACCAAGATGATTATTACGAGCAAGTATTCATACCATTCCAGAATACTCAAACTCACAAGTTCTACTCATTCTAGTCCAAAAACAGAAAAGGTAGAAAATGTGTATGGCAGCGATGTCGTGTCACAAGATGCCCATATGCTAGATGTTCAGTGCGAAGCAAAAATATTTGAAAAATTATAAATTTACACTTTTAAGGTTTAATCCAAGAGTTAACTTTAGCCAGAAATGTGCAGGGCATAAAACACTTCCAGCAAAGTTTCCATCCTCCTCATTTATTGTTGCTCTCATGATCCCAGACACCCATCCAGATTGGTGTTTGGTCCTGGTATCCGTAGGATATATTGTGAGGGTCACCTGTGCAGACCAGCCTTTTTTAGTACTGTCCAGATGCACATGTCAGCATATAGGAAGGTGATAAATGTATCACCTTTCCTAGCGTTTCAAGGTAAGAATGGCATGTGGCGGCACCTCTGTTTCCATCAGATGTATGTGATGAGTTACAGCGGCTTCCTGATAACGTATAATGCCAGAAGTAGTTTTTGCGACACTAGCGTGTAAACAAATTACATGCCTCTTTACTGTTATAGCTACTAATGTGACTATATAAAAAAGGTTAAATAAAAAGCTTTTTGACCATGATATTTTACATTTATTAAATGGAATGGGTGAAATTTGGCCCCCAAACCCTTGTTTTTATTAGTTTGGGCAAGGACCTGCGCTATTCGGCATTCCCAAGTCAAAATCATGTTATGGGCAACCATGCTCTCTGCAGTTTCTCTATCATCACGTGCACCCTGCAAATGGCGTGAGGCCGGAGGGGAGTGGGGGGACGATCGCCTCCTTCAGTGTGTCCAATTTTTTGTATAGTTATTGCAGGACAATGTTTTTGGATTGAAAGTAACTTCCATGTCTCGCTGTCCTTGCATAAGGAATAACTACAAAGACATAAATTTAATTTTGATGATTCATATGTTCTGCCAGCCAAATAAAATGTTGAAAATTGAGAAAGTTTGTATTTATAGACTTACTTATGTATTTTGACTAAAAAAAATTTTGTGTATCAGAGGAACACGCATGATTTTGTCATGAAATAAATTTAACCTTGAAACTCGAAAATTTGCCAGGGGATAAAC
>NQII01000294.1:847680-868565 GCA_002778355.1 Clitarchus hookeri | reverse complement strand
AATCTTATTTTTGTTATTCGTTAAAGTTATTTCCTTCAAATATATAATTCAACATGGCGGCGACGGTGGCAGCAAGACTACAAACAGGCTTTGCGGGAAGGCGATCCGGGTTCATTTCCCGCAAGAAGAGAAGTTTACACTAGAAACTTATTACGTGGTAGCCGTGGTGGACCTTGCCGATAGTAGGGCGATTTTCTCGGGGTTGTTCTCGGGATTTCATTCATGGATGACTGCCACCTAAGTGTCTCACGTCGAGAGCTCAACACTCTGTGAATATTAACCCCAGCCTTTGAGTGCACCCTCCATATGAGCAGTTACTAATGAATTAAAGTACGTGTAACGTACTAAGACACGTATGAATGAGATAACGAATGGCTGCGTGTACAGAAATGAAGACAAAACAAGAGTACTAGAGCTGGTGGCTCAAGTAAAAAAAAAAAAAAAAAAAAAAAAAAACCCCTTCCGTATTTGATTAAAATTTAAAAACCTCAAAAAGATCATATTCCGTTGTTAAAAAGCATTAAGTGGCAACATTAAAAAGCTAAGAAATGCACTCGCTGTAGCTGAATGTTCCACAAAATTAGATGTGCAACAGTACCATTTGTGAGGGAAGAAAACCGACTGAACTGCAGATGCCACTTTTCACTTTCCTCCTCCCCCTTAAGGAAACTGCAGACAGGCAAACTTTAAAAATACTTTTTTCTTTAAAGCAGTTTCACGAATTTCTTCAATAGGACCAAATTATGGAGACGCAATACTAGAAAAATTATTTTTATCTTTCCTGACAAAAACCATTTTCCTAGAACATTTACCTGCCCATGCACACATTTACACGCGAACTCTGAATTTACAGGTATAAAAAAAAATATATATATATATATATATATATATATATTTAACAAGTCCCGCAACCTCGCTGCATAATGAAATTCATACAGAAGTGAAGGACGCGGTATTTAATACACACCTCAGTCATCCTTCTCTCGTCCTCTTCCTTGGGCTCGTCTCTCACATTCTCCTTGTTGTTGAGCCTGACTAGCACTCCTTGTCGATCCAACGTGACACCCAGCCGAGCCAGCAGGGACGCTGCCATCATCTCATCGCGAACGGCGCTTCCGCCATTTTCCACCTGCACAAAAATGCAACACACCCCCCGTCACAAACACTTCTTAACCCCGGACACAACAGCGGACGCGTTCCACTTAGTACTGACAGCGCTGACCAGTAGCACGCCGAAAAGGAACGCCGTCGGTAAAAATCCGCCCTCAGTAGCGACCGGTAGTGGAACCAGGTGGAACAAATCATCAGCAGGAATAACCGAGTCTGCTATGCGTGGCGAAGCAATGGTGGGCCTAAACATGTCGTCAAGAGGGATGGATATTTTTTTTTCTATCCATCTTTGTCTGAGTCAGACTCATAAATTGGTCATGAGAGCGAAGATTGTGAAAATATACTTCCCACCTGCATTTTCTGCAGAGAAAGTCGTAACTTGCTCGTTATCCATTGCCACCATGTTGTGTCGTCTGCTTTTACTGAAACTGCAGGGGCAGCGGTGGCGTAGTGGCCAGGGCGCTCGCCTCCCACCACGGCGATCCAGGTTCGATCCCCGACGGGTTCACTCCCGGATTTTCGCATGTGGGAATCGTGCTGGACGATGCCGCTTGCAGGCAAGTTTTCTCGGGGTACTCCCGTTTCCCCCGCCCTTGCATTCCAGCGCCGCTCCATTGTAGGGTTTCATTTAATTTCATGCTCGGGGATGACGGTCCCAGCTGGAAAGACCGTCACTCGGAGGGTGTTGCCTTGCCCTGGGTGCACTCCCCACACGCCATTATTATTATTACTGAGACTGCCTGACCTCCTGCACGTCGTCAGTAGCTTCGGCCGGAAGTGTAGCCTCCAACCACAACGCCATTCGCCAGTTACCGACCACCAGAATCAGCATGTGAAGGAACGCTCGTCAGTAATTGCAGCTGCTGTCAGTACCAAGTGGAACGCGGCCCATATACGAGTCATTAGTTTCAGGGCCCAGTGATGAAGGGGTTAAGTGGGTACAATGTACCACCTGTTCTCACCAGAAGAAAATACTTTTAGTAAAACGCTTTTAAATGTCTTAAACAATATTAATTCCAAACAAATTCTACGAACTGCTGCAGCGGATTGCTACCTCTTCTACTGGCTTGAACCGGCTTTACGAACATTGTAACATCATCATCTTTAGGAACTGAAGTCTAGATAACTAGCGTTGTTGTCCACTTGAAAATAAAACAATTCTTTCCCAAAAAAGTTGAACGAAACAATTAAAAGTTAAATCTAATTGTTCTATGTAACGTAAAGGCTGGGGTGAAAGTACGTTCAGGTAAAATTTTTATCTAACATTTTCAAATAGCACTAGGCTACATTAAACATAGATTAGGTGCACACTTTCGAGACCTCCGTAGTTGTCTTGTGGGATTCACTGTAAGCAGTAGTGTCTATTCTAATAAAAAAAAAAAAAAACATGAAATATTTGAATGTAAAAAATTTTTTTCGAGACAGAAATGAAAGACGATATTTTGTTGCCAATTCATAAATTTTGGCATTGAAACACAAATGCGATCGTTGAAAAGTGTCAAAATCAACAAAAATCGCTGTAAGTATTCCTCTGTTTACAATATTTGTTCTTCTGTAAAACGGTGTTTTAAACTACGGCGACAATATTGTATATTTTCTGAACAAAGCGCTGCATTAGAACGGTAGTCACCGCTTAGAATTCTGATGATTTGCGCTTGTGTTTGCTGGTGAAATAGCAGAATATTCGTGGGTAAAAAAAAAATATATATATATGCTGCTTTTAAATAAAATGGATATTAAATAAGAATTTGTAAATAAAATTACATTGAAGAAAAAAAAAAAAAAAAAAAAAAAAAAAAAAAAAAAAAAAAANACTCAAAACCACGAGTGTAACATTCCACGTCAAAGGCTTGTTTGTTTCTTCGCTTTAGTTCTCAATTTCGCTCTCCAGCTCGTATTTTCGCGTTTTCTTTTCTCCGGCAGCATCACACTTTTACCTGACTGACCCACAGATTTTTTGTAGTTGTGTGTGTATGCAGGCCCCGAGTTAAAAAGCAAATAAAAGCAGCAGTATACACTTTTAAATAGACTCTGACCTTCGGCACGTGACGAGTCCGTATTGGTCTTTCCCAAAATACCCACCGACAAACACGAGTGATAAAGCTGAACGCAGATAAACATTTAAAATACTTCAAATACACGTAGAAAGGCTATTTTCAATCCGATAATGCAAGGCCTCAAAAAAAAAAAGTTACCTCACCATTCACTTTTGGGTTGCGAAAATACAGCTCGTCTATACTCAAAAACATTCCAATTCTAAAAATGCGTATGTGGTCTATACACGGTATCTTCACTCTTTCTGGCTCAAACCTTTCAAAAATTAACCTATGTATACCACGATTAGCTAATGCGTCTGTACTTCCGCCAACGTTTAATTAGATTTTTTTAAAATAAAACTGATAATATTAATTTTGAAGCCAATATTAATTACGAACAGAGAGAAACAGGGTATGTTGTTAATAGCCAGTAAACAGTTTTTTATGCCGAGTATCAATAAAATTAGTACTTTTATCATAATTTTTCAGGTTTCCAGGTAGCATTGTCGGAAATACATTTCGTAGCTAGACATAAAAAGATATTTTTAATTGGTTGTCCAGCGCACGAATACGAAGCATTGGTCCATCCCGGGGTTTTTTTTTTTTCAGATCGTGTAAGTTTTGTTTACATTTCTTGTGATCCTGTAATACAAGCATACACACGAAAGTCAGTCGATCGATACTATTACCCCTAGTCTAAATAACTTCAGCCTTGTAAAAATAAGAGGGCGTCAGGTAACAATTTATTCAGGAAATCACTCTTTAAGGGGTATGCCTCTGGCACAGCACAGAAACTTCATAAATTTGTGTAAGATACTGGTAAAGTTGGTTGAGTTTTGCAAAAGTCATTTTGTTATTAGTTGGTGCAATAGGTTCAGAGTACAGTGCTTTCTAAAAACCACTATCAGCTGTTCGCCGTTTACTGAGCATATTTCAACGGGAACACCCGAGTTACATGCGCCCAGTAAATATGGTAGCGACGGAGGAAACGCAGTTCCATTTCATAACGTTAATTTACAAGAGTTCGGTAAACGTGTAAGAATACTAGAACTATTTAAGTTTCTGCTTTGTTATTGATGCATAAAGTGTGATAACTAGCAAATTCGTAAAAAATATTTACTTTTATAATAGTTACACAGTTTCATTAGACGGACGCTTGAACAAAGTGATGAGGCGCTTGGCAATGTTAACTGTGCATATAGTGATTCGTTATGCCTGTACTGCTCTGTAAAGTCAACAGCTAGTTGGGTGTGCGCGCACGCACGCACCCACCCACACGCACACGCGCGGAATTTTCTTTTTTCAGAACACAAAAACGCTATAAAAAAAAATAAAGAAATTTTGCGGGAGAAGGTTTCCCTTACGCAGGGATTTCAAAAGTGCTCATTTTACCGTGAACAGCTTATACGTCGTAGCACGTGCATCTCGTCAGCTCGCGGGTGGGATTGTTTGCACAACTGCGGCGTGGGCCAAACTGCGGCATCGGCATCGAGACAGCACTCCACGCCGTTTCAGGGCTTCGTCTCACTCTAGTCCCAGCCGAGCACAGCCCTCCAAAACATTCTCCTCCCCCTCNGTCAATCAACAAATAGAAGACGAACCCCAACATCCGGACAGGAGACGCATCACACATGACAGTCGCGAGCGCACGCACCGTGTGTCATCCGAGACACACTGCCTAACGTGGCCGCCACACGCACAGGCACGCACGCATGCACACACGCATGTGCGCACGGTCATGGCTTTATACAACGTGCAACTAAAAATCACTGACAAACTCTGAGAGGTAATTCCTGACAAAAATTTAAGACAAAAATATATGCAAGATTTTGCACAAAAGTAATTATTAGGAAAGCTATGCGCCCCTAAAAATCAAACTTTTTAAAATGATTTTCGTTTCAAATATCAGGAACTACTTACAATTAAGTAACGAAATCGGTGAATAGTGTTTTGTAGAACGGAGATCTTACACCTGTGAAAACGTGGTTGGTAATACAATTCCCCTTCATCAGTAAAATAGTGGTGTTGATTCGTAACAAAACACCGGGTGGCAACCCCATTTTCCAGATGAAAGGGGATTATATTACCAACTACATTTTCACAGGTGTAAGATCTCCGTTGTATATATCCACAACGCAACCCCGCAATACATAAATTCCATGCCTGCAATTTTATGGGGGAAAAAAATAGGGTACTGTAAATTTTAATTTAAAAAAACAGGGAAACATTGTTTTAAACCTAATATTATCATAGAAGACAATGCGGTGAGGTTCGCTAAAACTATAACGCACGGAACGAAGAATATATACATAACAGCAGCGCTTTAATCGGTAACCAAGTACCTGCTACAGTAAAGTATTTTCCAAAACATTTTTCAAAGACGAAAAAAATGCACAAAATGTCTTTAAATTTCGACTGTTGTGTGGGGTAACAAGTAGCTTCGAAGGAAAATTTAACAATTTGAAATTATAACCGATTTCACATATTCGTGATAACACAGAGAAACTCCAAATTTTGTGTAACTGTTGCAGCTAGTGGATTACAAGGGCATTTTGGAAATTCTACAGTCACTTATGTCGCTTTACAGCCAGTTAAAGCATACACATGCGTTCTAATTCCTTCTTAGTTGAAATCTGCAGAAAATTAACACTGTAGCGAACACTTACAGTAAATACATCGAACTGGCAACTTTATATAGTTCATTTCATATAAGGAGGCCACATTCTGACAGTCAGTGAGTGGCAACTTAATATATTGAAAACAAATAACCTGCCGTTTACAAAATCCTGTATCAGCTGATGCACGAATGAACAAAAGTTAATATTACGTTGGCTATTCTGAGAGTAGTGCCGAAGCACATCACACAAGCAGAAGATACGCGGATAAGAAACAGTTCGTAGATTAATTAATACATTTTATTTTACGTGGTCATAAAACAGCAGTTTTTAGTTTTAGAAACGAAACGTCGTGATAAAATAGTAATGTATAGGTGTTCAAAATGAGTAGCACAATAAAACGATACGCATCCAAATGTGACGAAAAAAATCCAAAGTTTCCAGACTCTCAAACCAGGTGCTGCCATCTTGTGAGTTAAAAGCGCACCATCTGTTGCAATATGCCCTTCCATGCCATCTGTTATCCATATCCCGAACTACACCCAGAAACATATTATAGTTTTGTTGTTTAAAATGACGTAATCACGCGCATATACAAATAATTTTATTTTCCCGCGAGCTCTGTATAGTTTTTAAAGTAACATATATTTCGTGTACCGCGTTTACGAACGACTCTACACACGCCCACCAAGTTCCGTTTACGAATGCAGCGCCACCCAAGCAGTTCACCAATTGCCACACGCAGCAGCACCTCCTGGACGCGCTGACTCGCCACATCAAAGCCTATTCTTGACAGGCCTGTTGATGGCGAATGGATACATAAACGAAAAGACACGGCGATTGTCAACTGTCAAGAATGTAGCCTTCTTATATGGTACACAGTATACAAGGCGCGTTTATCACAAAGTTATAAGGCCCAAGTCATTTGGGTAGGAGTGCGTTATAGCAGAAATTTTTTGCAACAGTGAACGCCTGATAACATTTTTAAATAGCAACAAGCCGAAACAAGACAACGGAACTGTGGGTTCCTCGACAATTACAACAAGAAACTTAAGACTTCTTTGTCTAAAATTTCAAGCGCATAAGTCCACAGCTCTTCTTTTTCATCTAGGGATGAGGAACTCATCCATAAGCTTTGACAAACCCGAGGAACAAGAGCGCTAGTTTTAGTATAAAACAGCAATTAAAAAGTTAAGTAGAAAATTTCATGATCATCCCGCATACTACTACTAAACCTTGATAAAAGTTCTTAATTAGCGTAGTTAAGGTATTACAAGGGCAACTTGCACACAAAACGTCATCCCCACGAAAAATTGCTGAAGTTACAATTTTGCTATTTCCGTGAGATACAAAAACAATTTTATTAATAAAATATTTCACAAAAAATTTAATGGCGTATATGCTTAATAAAAGTTATTTTTACAAAAAATTCACAAAATAGCCACAAAAAATGTTTTTTTTTAAATATATTTTTAACTATTTTTAAAAACAGTAAAAAAAAAGTTTTTATTGTTTACATACACGTCTCGGGGTTGTTCATTACATTATTTTTCATACATAAATTTTTTATTCTTTGCAGCAAAAAAAAATCAATATAAGTGAAATTCCGACAGCCAACCAAAAACTATTCACTCAAGACATTTATAATTTCTTGGGAAGGATATTACGAGTGATATTTACACGATAAAAATATTTTAGATAAATGAAAACATTAGGTTATCTGGCAATAAACGCTTAAAAAAAACACTGCTAACACATTTACAGCACGCACGGACATGAACCCGGAGCCGCACGGTGGGTCTCGAAACACGCAGAATTTTATTAAGCACTTTCCATTCAGTGCATCGTCCAAACAGTTTATCTCTTTACCGATCTACGATTAAGAAAGCACTTTTCACCAAAGCATGTTTAACATGCAGGGATAATAACATTTTACGGACTCAAGGGCAAGCTATATTTAAAACATAAGGATACGGGAGGCACTTCTGCAAATGTTTTACAATTTATTACAAACGCCGTCGACGACTCAGGAGCAATAGTAAACCTGCGTGGAAAAAGGCACCGAATCCCGTGCTACCTTGTTAATTAATAAGGGTAAAAAAAAAACTGGCTACTCACTGTAGTCTCTAATCGCGGTGTATTCACACTTAATAAATCAAAAGTTTGGAAAACCGCCCCAGGTATTACGCGTTTGGTAGTTTCCCAAATATGACACGTATCATACACGTTTTATACCTACTTGTTCACATTTCACCCATTTGTTTTTATAATTAATACTAGCTGTGCCCACGGCTCCGCTCGCGTGGACTACATAATTATTGTTTAGGTTTTTTTAAGAATAAAGTTGAATTTTATTAGTGTTAATCTTCTATACGCTATACTATGATGAACAAAACAGAGAGGAAAAAGCTGTTGGTAATACCTAGTAAGAAATAGTTCTCATACAAAATATTATTAAACTTGAGTGCGCACGGATGCGATGAGTTGTACCTTTGGTGTAATTTTCTTGGCCTGGTCAAGCTTTGCTTGCATGAGGCGGCGGGACAGACTGAAATAAGAACTTGAACACGGCTTCAGAAAAGTTGCAGGTAGCCATGAATGGACTATAGCTAAATTATGTGCGATTATGTACAAAACAATTGAAAGTAAATTTAATTCTATCATATAAACCAATCAATGTTTTAAATATCTGAAGGACCCCGATAACATGTAATAATTAGGAGCACTGTAATTAATTAAAAAAAAATTATATAGATAAGCAATTTGCGGGAGACAAACATGCTGTTTGTTTACAATTAAATGACAAATGGGAGTTCCTTATAACTTTACGTTTTCAAGTCAAACCAAATAAATGCGGTTCCCGCAGCAATTATACAAATACACCCAGCTGGTAAGCATAGTAAGCAGCTTCCTACCCGTGTACTATACTGGTATTTCGGACGGCACCAGTATATACACAATGACGTCACATACAGGGGTCAATTACGGACATGTGTGTACTTTGTGAGAATTCGGACACGGCCTAAGACCACGTCGCTGAGTTGCAGTGTTGTGAACAGCCCTCTCCACAGCCCCCCCCCCTCCACCGCTTCCCAAAAACCATCACGACCACAGACAAAAGAAAATTAAAGCGTACGAAGAGCATCATTAGTTTCTCTCACTTATAGATTGCAGCACAGAGTGCCAGGAGCGCTGTTGCCAGATAGCAGGGGCGCACCCAGGAATTTACTTCATGAGGTTATTGGAGAAAATATGAAAGCTTTGAATATTAAAAATTATTTGTTAAAACTATTTACAACCACAAAATGCTAATAACATCCTCCATGTTCAAGAGGGACCACACATTATACATATAAAAAAAAGTAATATTTTTTTCAATTTAATTTTTTTATGTTTTATTTTCATTTCGGGGGAGACGGTTCGCATGTACCCCCAGCCCCCACCACCACTGACTACACCCATGCCAGATAGCTACAGATTATCAAATCATGTAGTTATGGTTGGTTGAAAGAATGAGTACATAATAGCAAAAATACGCAACAAAAAACGTATGTTGGAGAGAAGTGTATAAACACAACATTGTGTGATTAGCTCCCCACTGCAATCTAAGAGTGAGACGCACTATAGCGAAGTNCGCATGTACCCCCAGCCCCCACCACCACTGACTACACCCATGCCAGATAGCTACAGATTATCAAATCATGTAGTTACGGTTGGTTGAAAGAATGAGTACATAATAGCAAAAATACGCAACAAAAAACGTATGTTGGTGAGAAGTGTATAAACACAACATTGTGTGATTAGCTCCCCACTGCAATCTAAGAGTGAGACGCACTATAGCGAAGTNTGAGAAGTGTATAAACACAACATTGTGTGATTAGCTCCCCACTGCAATCTAAGAGTGAGACGCACTATAGCGAAGTGGTGACAGTTCAAATATTGACAGTAGTCTGTCGTCCTGAATTGTGACACGAAGTAGATGCGATAAGATGCACTGGCGATGGAAATGGGAGTACCCCGATACAAACTCGCAGACCATCGGCAAAAGATGCGCCAGTGAACAAACCAGGATCGCCGTGGGTGGGATTCACGAGGGCCCCTTACGTCCACCGATAACCCTGATGTTGTGAGTGGAGTGGAGCGATTTTGGGCGACTCTAAACATCGAGGTTTTGAGAGCCGATGAGGGTGAAGCGAGGCGAGCATGGAGCAGCGCCGGGATGAAGGGGTAGGGGAAACCGTCGAGCCCCGAGAATACCCACCGGCATTGTCTAGCACGAATCCCACACGCTGGGATCCGGGAGCGGCCCCGCCGGGAATCCNGTCGAGCTGCAAAAGACACCGTCTTCGGCGCAGAGATCGCCGTGCGAACGCGCGTACACTTACATGCAAAAAAAAACGCACTCAACCACACAGCTATAGACTATTCACTGTAAAGTGACCACTTTTGAAGGCCCTCTCATTTGAAATAAGTCAATAAATATCTTTTATTTTAGTCAAACTAGAGGCCTTCAAACGCGTAAGTTCCAAGGCCGACTCTTGCTCACTCACCACCTGCCTCGTATAGTCTATCAGCGGTTTCTTCACACTTTCCATCAAATATTTGGAAAAACAACTCATGTGACGTGCTTGGTTTTTTCCCCCCTTAATATGTTATGTAACACAGGCGTTATGTTATTGTATTAAAATAAAAGTACCTTATTTTGCTTAAGTGTAACTTTTATAGTCAATTCACGGTTTACTTCACACTTTTCTGAAGCCCTGCTAAATTTCTACTTTTGGTTACCGATTACGTATCCTTCCGTTACATATAAACATAGAAACTACCATGTGACGTCTACGTTTAAACTGTCAAATGCTTTGTTTACTGTTTTCATCTGTTCAAATATTTGTCATATTTCAAAAACTATTACGTACGAATATTCACAATTTATGCCTATAGCCATGTTTAGGTCAGTTTTATGATTCTTTAACAATGTCTGTATTGACGATAGTTCTTACGGTTGTTATTTTACATTGTTAACAAATTTGTTATACACGATATCTATTTTGTAGCGACTGTGTTTAACCCTGTTACAACTGTGGGGGAAAGTACTGTAGTATTTAACCTCTTGTTATTGATGTGTGTTTGCGGTATTTCGTTAAAATAACGGCCTCAGTTGGAACCAATTTTAAAACGAAGGCGCAACCAGTCCAACGAAAAAAGACAGTAAATTCAAGCTCACAACTCGTGTCGCTTATTTTCTGTACATAGAAGCGACAAACGTAAAATATGGTGGTGAACATGCACCCAAATAGGCATACCGTAACTTTGATTCCGCTCATATTCTTTGCATAGGTACTTAGTTTTTTACTATGTTTATTAAATTAATTATTTAAAATTTTCTGACTGNTCCGCTCATATTCTTTGCATAGGTACTTAGTTTTTTACTATGTTTATTAAATTAATTATTTAAAATTTTCTGACTGGGCTTAATAATTAGTTGGGATTGTAGCAGACATTCAAATCACGGAAACACAAGCACGTTACACTACTGTGTTTCAAACACCTAGGAAATGTTGCAATATTGTGATAAATAAACAGGCGTGAATATAAATAATTAACATAGACATAAAAACAGTTCCCGGTTAAAACGTATAAATTTCTCATGTCCAATATTTGCACGCACAAACACACACACACACACACACACCGGGCTAGCATAACGACCAGAAATCAGCCACCCCCTTCCACATGCAGCGGTCACAACACACGCTACAGCATATTTATTACTGCTATGGAAACNAAACACACAAACACACACACACACAAACACACACACACACACACACACCGGGCTAGCATAACGACCAGAAATCAGCCACGCCCTTCCACACACAGCGGTCACAACACACGCTACAGCATATTTATTACTGCTATGGAAACACTGATTCATCACAACATCGTAACTCGGCAAGGTAGGTTCGGAAAATACAACGGGTACGAACTTGTCGTGGTAATTTGAAGTATTTTTCGGAGCAAGAAAAAACTAACGCTTCGTTGAACAGCAACACGCCATGTCAAGCCGCCACTCGCCAGACGCCATTTCTCCCAACTTCGGATTTGTAACCCTCCCGCTATCACATCTAAATATATTATAATAAGTATTCAAACACTAAAATCTTTTTTCAGTTGTAAATTACAAATTCAAACATCATTTATTTTGCTGTAATAAGTATGAAATATGATAAAATCGAAAACATGTACAGTAGAGCGGAACATGACAATGGGTGCGAGGACCTTTTGCTTCCTACAGCAATTGCTCGAAATTCCTGAAGGCAACAACATGGTTTTTTTTCAGTACAGATATATTTTGTTCGTGTCAATTTGGTGTTACTTTCATTTTTAACGCTTGATTTAAGAACGAAAAATAATAAAACGAAAAGGATAAACATACGATTTTTGGCCCAACATAGTTTTAAATACGTTATATTAAGTGTAATTTTTAACTACAATTTTGTTTGTTATCACGTGTTATATATGAGTATGTATGGGTAATGGACGAATGAAAGCCATTTGTGTCAACAAGAACGCTCCGAGCTCGAGATGCACGCAGCAATTCGACCCATTATTTAAAGTGGATGTTAAGAAAAGCAGTCGCTAAATGCTTCCGCCCGTTTTACTCAATTGCTCATTTCGATAGTCTTGTTGGAACGATTGCGTTCAAGCAAGCGAAAAGTGCGTATAAACAAATTCACTACTCTGCGTGGTAATACAAATTATATTTCTCCGCAACACCGACCAGCTTGAACTCACTCTTATTTACTCTCTATCCCACGGCAGTATAAAACACCGCTGGTTCAACACCACATTTTTTATTATACAAGTGCTCCTTAGTGTCGAATCAATATAACACATTTATGCGTAGGCAGCCCGCCCAACACACATACTGGCGGGTCACCTCATCACACCTTCACTTATTCATCCAGGACACGGGCCGTTATCGCTGAAATTAGTTATGAAATCGCAAACCACATAAACCCCCTCCACCAGCCAGTAAACGGGGACAACGCAGCCGATATAGGGCAGTAGTCCGTGGGCGGTGTCTTTTGGAGTCGGGCCATTGGAACGAGAAGACACTGAAGATGGTTGTGTCCGGCCGTCGACTTGCGCCATCTTAATCAGCCTCCGGAATCATGAACAAGGTGGGGACNCAGCCAGTAAACGGGGACAACGCAGCCGATATAGGGCAGTAGTCCGTGGGCGGTGTCTTTTGGAGTCGGGCCATTGGAACGAGAAGACACTGAAGTTGGTTGTGTCCGGCCGTCGACTTGCGCCATCTTAATCAGCCTCCGGAATCATGAACAAGGTGGGGACTCTCCAATTAGGCTTTACTCAGAACGTGGCTGGTTAAATCTTTATAAAATAACCTCATTTAATACTTCAGTATATTTGTATAGCTCCCCCCGTTCATATTCAATCAAATTTATATTGAAATAATATTGTACAACCTTAATGTTAAATAAACCTATTTTATATAGTGTTCATTACATAACGCGTACCAATGACTTGTTACGCCCCTATATCCCCGTTAACGATAAATTGTCAACGATGCACCGGAGGAAAAATTGCGCCCAGCATTCATAAAAATGGTTAGTCTGCATCTGGTTTTTACCCACACACACACTGGAAATGCCTCTATCTGATTTCGCAATATTCTATGCAGCTTACGTATATTCATCAACCTACTAACGAAGTGCACGACTGGCAGTAATGGTAATAAATGAGCGATATCACAACCGCGTTACCTAAGATACCGGCATGGCAGCTGAGGGATAACATTACATTTGCAGCATCCATTCGCAGTTCAACTAATTATCGATGACGCACACATCGAGAACTCGCTTCACGGGAATGTTGAAAGTCCGTGTTAAAGTCCACGGAAACGTGTTTGATTTTTTTTTTATATGCGTTCCCAGTTTTCCTGCTGGTAAATGGACATGCATGTACCAAGTATGAAAGATTTAATACGCGAATAAAAACGCTACTGCATGTTTTAAATGTAAATAAAGACGGAAAATGTTTAAGATATTAAAGAAAAAGTAGTAAAATTTTAAACGAAGGGGATGGGGGGACAAAAAGGATTAATGTTCAGTCTTTCTCAATGTGAACACAATAAACCGACCATGTATATTTTTCTATTGTAGGAAATATCACAGCAGTTTCATCTGGGCAAGCAGCTTGCCACGAAAGTTATTAGCATTTAGGCAAAACTATGTCTTAATAAATTTAACAACCCAAGAATATGAGGCTGTAGTAGTGTCTCGCCCCAAATCAAACGGCCCCATCCTTACACTTCAACACTTCAAATGATAATTAACACTATCACACCTACAAATTTTCGCTTTGCTGACTTTTATACGAAATTGAACAGCGTCTCAGGGTCGTAACGTAGTTTTGTGTAAAATGCTATTCCGTAACATAAATACAACGCGAATACTGCAATAAATATTTTGTAAAATTAACCGATCCAGCTTTACATACAAGCTGCGATTTTCGTTTGTTTACATGCCCTTTACATGTCGAGTATAATGGGAAATTAAGTTTAAATGTAACGGTTAATGAGCAGTAATTTATATTATGGGTTATTTTCAGTTATAACATAGTCTAATAAAACATTTTACATTAAAATTATAGCAATGAAATTTGTAATAGATAGTGACATGCTGCAAGAAGCAAACAGACTGCTGGCACATGACCCTGCGTGGCTGATGGCAGATGTTTATGTTTTTATAGTAAATATTTACTAAAAAAGAAAGGAAAACCGCCAAAACGTGAAATTCCAGTTTCCCCTCTCACTTTCCAGGGGTATGGAACATCTGCCAGACACAAGTCTCTGCAATGCGGGCATCATTAGTGTCTCGTGCTGGATTATGGCAACGTTTCGTCTGCAGTTTCACAACTTTTATCGAATGCTTATGCATATAAGGTTGTAATGATGCAATATGCTTAATTTTTCGGGACACGGGTGTAAATTCTTTCGTGTGTATTTAGCTTTGGAAAGCCTTGTAATATTTTATCAAGTTTCAAGTAAAGCCGCGGTGGCTAGTTTCCCGTGTTTGTTGGTCGAGCAGACGTGTGCGGACATCTGCTGTTTACGTCCGTTTACCGTCTAGTTTCGAAAGGTTTTCGAAAGTTGTTGTTTTGGTTATGTGGCTGCGACGTGACGCAGTTGCGAGTACAACAACATGTTGTGAGCGCGAGACACAGCGTAGTTTGGATGACGCTACTGGCATCGCCGGAGGCCTTGCGCTTATCTTAGGAAAAGGGGGGATAGGCCTGCCTAATATATACTGGTGGTGCCTATCGCCTAAGAAAGAAAGTCACCAACCGTCGAAGAAGGCGCATCGGGCGTGAGAAGACGCGTTAGGCGTGAAGAATTTCACCCACACCGGCAAGCACCCGTGACCGTAAGATCTTTTGTTCGCATTTCTTTTTCAATTTAACGTCACTTAAATTCTATCAACTTATTTCCGCCGGTGTGGGGGGTCGTTAGGGTGCCAGGAGGGAACAAACATCCCTCCTGCCTTCGGAACTTAAGTCTTGCGATGCAAGTTAAGACATTAACAAACTGTAAACTACTGTGGCGCTGTTTTCTGCACTGGGATAACTAATTGTGAAAGTTCGTACTCTGCAAACTGGAAAGTCGTCTGTGCAGCACTGTGAAACTTCAATGATAAATAAAGTATAAAGCAAACTAATCTGGAATTTCTTCTTTTTACTTAATCGGTGTCACCTGGAACTGAGTCTCGTATTCTACCTATGAGCAAGCTGTGGCAACAAGTAATACTTCCGCAACGTTACAATATGGCGCCTACCTGTGAGGCGGTAATATTATAATGACGGAACTTTACAAGGTATCGAATGCTTCCGATACCTTATGTGGTAAAAATGTGTGTGAAATGTAAATTTTTTCCACGCGCCATGTCATTGCATTATTTACCCGTAATTCTTGTAATTAATATCGGCGTTATCCAACAAAAAATTCCAGCAGTCTTTCCACGCACATTTCCCTTTGTTTTTCAGGTCACGCGAAATGTCTTCTTAAAAAATGGTTGAAATAAAAAAAAACTTTTTTAATGTCAAGAAATATAATATAACGTGCTTCNAAAATGGTTGAAATAAAAAAAAACTTTTTTAATGTCAAGAAATATAATATAACGTGCTTCACAGAAGTGTATAAAGAAATAATGTCATCAGTTTTTAATAGGAAACTTACAATGTTTACTAGCTTCTAACTGGATATTAGATTCCATCTACTAAAAAGCAATCTTGAACAGCCACAACACTTTATAAAGCTACTGATCAGCAATCGCACCGAATGATTGGCTGGTTTTGTCACAGTATTTTGGCCAGGCAATTAATTACGAAACTCAATTTTCAAACCACCACAACACCAAAAAATACCATCCAGAAAGCCCCAATACGCAACGAGGATATTCGACTTCCTCTAAATTTCGTAATTTTTGATCGTACACGAGAAGTCAGAAAGTGAAGCATCACTTACGTGCGCAACGCGCCAACCTAAAAGGCAGTTTTCTTTTTTATANGATCGTATACGAGAAGTCAGAAAGTGAAGCATCACTTACGTGCGCAACGCGCCAACCTAAAAGGCAGTTTTCTTTTTCATATATTTTTTTTTGCGTAGGACTGTAGCTGTGCGATTTCGTTTCATGAACATATGAACGGCGAGTTTCATGCTCAAATACTTATTCGAATTTTCCAAGTACGAATTTTTGTACTGAAGTTATTAACCGGTTACAAAGTGTACGTCAACATTCCTTAGTTAACGTGCTCGTTAAGACGCAAAGTACATGTGGCGTGGTCAAAATCTGTGCACAGAATACGGAACATACGTTTCTTTTGGAACAGATTTTTTAAATCCCCTGAATAATTTTAATTCGTAGAAACACAGGTTGATAAACAGAAAACATTAAACCCATCTGTCCGTTGGTCTGGCATACTAATTCACTACATAAAACTTTAAAAGGACCAAATCCAGACCGACTAATTTCTACGTCGTCAGGGCAATGAAAAAACTGATCATATTTTCCTCTATCCCGCACTTTTTTTGCCAGCGCTTCTTGAAACTCGCTGCAACATTTTATATAATTATCCCTTTTCATTAGTCTGTACACGGCACCTCCAATTTTTTTCACGTTCACTTTATCACGTCACGCAGACAATAATTACTTTTAAAAAAAAAACGGGGTTACAAATACATCCCTTGCCTTATCGATACGTGCTGATGTATGTATTCATAACAAAGGGCGACGTGCCTACTTGTCTGTAAAGTCAAAAAATTTATTCGACTTAAAACAATAACTATTTTTACAATTTTGCATGCCAAACATTTACTCAATTTTCAGTAGGTATAATTTTGTCCGAAAAGGAAACGGACAAAGTTTGTAAAGGTACCCGACAGGCAACCAACTGCGCCCTTACAAATTATGTTTTCTCGACAAACTTTCGTCTGCGGAAGTTACGCCAGGGGAACGTTTTCGTACATTAACGTACACATCATTGTGGTGTCATTAAAAACGATAAATGCCCAAGGGTTACATACATTTGTTGGATAATAACACGGCACTCCCTATTTTATCAACGAATGGGGATGATATTACACAACAACCGTTCGTAGATTTCAGATCTCGATTCAAGACGACAGTATTCACGGAGTTAATCTTTCACATCAAGTAAGTTTTATTATTTGATATAAACCATTTTAAATATCGATTTCCAAGGGTATCTACCTACTCTACGAATTACTGTAGGACATAGGTAGTGTATTTTCTATCTCATTTTGCCTAGGGAATCACCTCACGGCGTTTGTACCTGTAGTTCAGGGTCAATTTGCATAGCCTATTCATGGTTACTTCGAACTTTTCTGAAACCCCGGGTAAGTTATACTTTGAGGCTATTCTTCCGCCTCATGCCGACGACGCGTAACTAAGTCTAGAAAATTACACCAAAGGGACAAACGTACCACATTTGTGCGCAATCAGCTTAGAAGTGTTCTAGACGATAACTTTATCTTATACTTTCTGTTCCTAAAAACTTATATTTTCTATATTTCTGTTCATAATTATAGATGAAAGATTATAATTTACAGATAAAACACAAGTAGAAGTTCAATTAAACTAAAAATGAGATTCTTTTATGTTAACGTAAGTATAAAACGCTTGCGATGCACGACATATGTAGGAAACAACCAAACACGTCATTCATGGAGTGATTTTTCAAAGATTTGATTAAAAAAGAGTGAAGATACTGCGAATAGACTAAATAAATACATCGTAGCGTGTTGTGAGCCTGCGTCCATGATGTGTGTACGAATCCGCTTGTGTCAATGTAACACAGGACTTCTACGAGTCACCTCAAAAGTCGTTACTCCGTGGATTTTACTTCTACCATAAAGTAGATTTCTTTTTGCACTGTATTATTACAGCAACACCAAAGTACAAACATTTCCTAAATTAAGATCCAACGGGTCCCTGGTAGTGCAGGGTTCGTTCTACCGGCTTATCAACAAAGGTCAAGGGTTAACTTGCCATCGTTTTAGGTAGTTTGCCTGTAGTGTAAATGTAGTTATAAATAAATACTTAATGGATAACGAAAATTAGTACATTTACAAAAATTAGTGCAACTATTTTCCACAATGCCACGCAGAAAAAAAAGCCAATTAGGTTACGGGTTCTGCCTGCCTGAAGCTTGAATTGCGTTGCAGTGTGTTTGAAACTTTGAAGTCTTGGTTTTTCACGAAACTATTAAACGTGCACACAGTATTTTTACCATCGAAAAGACATCATACACCAGAGGAGGAAGGAATGGTACTTTAAAGTTACCACGCATGCTGTAAATATTATTTTGCGACTTTCCAATACAGTTAAAAACGGCTTTTTCAGACTGCCGCATCTTAAAACACACTAGCCGGGCATGAGCCAATCTACGATAGGAGCCTGTATTCAACTTTGCTACAGACTTCTCATCAATAAAATGATAGGGTTGCCGCTCAAAGTCCCATAGGTACAAGCAGCACTACGAGAACACTGCACGCCAGTTCAGATCCCTGCGCGTAGCGGCGATGGCGCTCTTGTAGCACGTGCCAGTGAATGCATTATAGTTCCGGCCAAAAAGGAGAAAAACTATGCAGGCAGGCGGGAGCCTTTTAAGTGGGAAATATATCTTCACGCGACATATAAAACCGTAGCTCTGGTGGCGTGACTACCTTTCACACGAGTATTTTGCTAGGATGTGCCCAGCTGCGTCAGAGTTGTTCCTGCTCGTGGCGGAGTAGTTTGCATTCTCGACAGGCTCGTGAATTGGCGTGATCCGGTCTAGTTACATTAATTAAGAGGGCACACGACGAACTAAAATGTGAGCGAGAGCGAGATGGAGAAGGGGAGGGAGAAAGAGGACGGGGGAAAGAGAGAGAGAGAGGAAGAGAGAGAGAGGAAGAGAGAGAGAGGAAGAGAGAGAGAGGAAGAGAGAGGAAGAGAGAGGAAGAGGAAGAGAGGAAGAGGAAGAGAGGAAGAGAAAGGAAGAGAAAGGAAGAGAAAGAGAGAGAGAGTAAGAAAGAGAGTTAGAGAGAGAGAGTAAGAGAGAGAGAAAGAGCTGTGATTGGCAAGCTTAGAGTTGGCAGTCCCACCACCAGTCATTACCTGCTCTGGAATAGTGATACATTCAGGGACATTAAGGGCACTGACTACCGGCTGGCAGCTGCGAAATTTTAATAGTAAATCCCTTGTTAAGGAAATTTCGCCTCAGCGTTACTTTTAAAGATAGGTTTTTCAAATAAACTCTATTTTCCACGAATATTTTAGGAGAAATTCTCTAGGAGCGTATATTTTTCACATACATAAGACGTATGTACTTTTTTGTAAAACATAAATTTTAAAAACTCCTTGCAAACCGGTTATACATGTTAAGGAGACATCTCCGCTGTAGGGAACTTCTAAAAAAATTCGCGAAGAATACATTTTGTTTGAAACGCCTATCTTTAAAATTAATGCACTGAGGCGAAATATTTCCTTAACTTGGGATTTGCTATTTAAATTTCGCAGCTGCCACAGTAGGCAGTGGCCTTCATACACCTTCAATGCCCAGGGAAGCCTGGCATTTTGAACTGGACTTACGATATCACTTGCAAAAAAAAAAAAACACTTTGTACATATTTGCCCGAGCAAGATTTCTACAAAACATTTTTTGAAAAAAATTTTGCACACACTGAAAATTGCGGGTAAATTCTCAAAAATACACAAAAACACAAACTCTCATTAATTTACTCCTACAAGTTTTCATGCAGCAAGGTTCTTCTCTTCAAAGGGCACAAACTGTTTTTTTTATAACTATACTGTGAAAGGTAGCCTAAAACCATTTAACATGTAAAACTCTATCCTTTTGCGCAGCCGGTCCAGCAATTGGCAGTGCCTTTAAAACACTGTCGGTAATATACTTGAAAACATTTTTGATGACCAAAACGGGGCAGGGCCTTGCGTATTTTACAGTTTTACGTAGGATATGTCGTTTCGTTTCACACTGCCTTCCTGGACAGGGTACTTAGCGCCGCAAGGGTAAGAAATTAATCCAGGTTTTTTTTTTTACACACCATCGACTAAGAATGACTAAAGTTAAGTTTGAGTCGAAACCTTCAAATATCCGTGAATTTTTTTTTTGGTCCGGGTGAGTTTAGTCGCTTAAGAGAGCGCATGACACGCAAACGGGCACGAAACGTAAGTTTTTACGGCAAATTTTTTAGGCGAATGAAGTCCTAGTCCCCGTGCAAATGCTTGTGGCCAGGCGCCGTATTGGAGTGTGGTGGAAAGATTTAGGCGGCGTCTAGACAGCCGGTGAGGGTGTGACGAAGTTGAGTATGTAGCAGCGCCAGCGAGTACGGGGGAGGAAGGGGGCAATCCCCGACCAGCGGCATGAATCGGGGAGCGACTCAGCCGGGAATCAAACCCGTTTCGTCTTGGCGGGAGCCACCGGATTGGAAAATGCTACCGGTAGTAAAATGTTTTCCGAGACACTTCCCGCAGTTACAAACTTTGTTGAGTCGCAAAAAAAAAAAAAAAAAAAAAAAAAA
>NQII01000294.1:832084-842435 GCA_002778355.1 Clitarchus hookeri | reverse complement strand
GCGCGCGCACACCGGGGGACGTCGCAGGTACGTCCGGGTGCCCCGCGACGACCACGCGGCGAAGGCCTTCGGGAACATCCAAAACACAAACTAGAGTCACACGACAGGGAGAAAACGATTAAGGCTCCCGCCGCCTACTTAGAGATTTTTTTTTCCCCCGTTTGAGGCCGAGAAGCACGGGGAGCGATAAGGGCTACACTGCCACGCGCATCAAGTGCGCCCACCGCCGCTAAGCGCAAGCTTCTCGACTGGCCGTGCAGTGTTCTCGTCTCACTGCGTGCACCTATGGGACTTTCAACGCAGGGCCCTTCAGTAGTTTTGTATGTATCTGATGCGTATAATCCGAGATACATCGCTTTGAAAAAAGCCACTTTTAGCATTTTTGGAGTGCTATGAAATGGTGTTCCTAAGGTGCGTGAAGTCTTGATAGCACTCAACAGCCTTCGTCTGAAGTGTGTATTCTTTTCGTATAACAGCACACTGGATGCACGTTTATTAGTTTAGTAGAAAAATGTGTATTTCAAACAACGTAGTTAAGTGCCAGGTAGGCGGGAACCGTAATGAGTAAAAATTTATATATAATTTATTGATGATGTAATTACTAATGCTATAGCTATTTTTAATTATTTATAATATCAATTGTTTACATGTTGGCCATACCAATAAGATTTTGGGACAGCGATACGACGAAAGAATACGCTGTATCACTCATTTTTACAAGTCAAACAATACTGTATTCTTTACATAACACACTGTTTTGGAAAAGCGACTGTGAGACATTTCGCTAGCACGTGGCCATATAAAAGATTATCTAGACTTAATTAATATAAGCAGGCGTGAGCCTATAGAACCCGGGTTGAAATTCATCAGTAGGCACTTATTCATTTATTCATAGTTTTACGTGAATCGTGATATATGAGCAAAAAGTCTCCAGGATGTGGAAAAACATGTCAATTAATACAAATAAACGTTACATACCATTTCTTATACAATATATACATTTTAATATTACAATGCTTAAAATTCTACATACTCCTTTACAGAATAAAACACATTTGACAATAAATACTTTTTCAAGTTACTTTTTTTAAATTCTAGTGTCACCACTAATTATAATTCATAGTTATAATTCCACTGGCAATTTATTATAAATTTTAATAGCAGAATAATAAAAACCTTTTTGATACAATTTTAATATACTTACAGGAACATGTAAATCATCCTTAGATTTAGTACTGTGCGAGTGTGTTGCTTTATTACTTTTAAAATGTGCAAAATTTTCTTTAACAAACAATAGTACTGACAAAATATACACGCTTGATAATGGCACTATATTGTGTTTTAAAAATAATGGTTTACAGGAAACTCTGCCTTTACAATAGGGAAACAATTCTGATGGCTGATTTTTGCAGTCTCAACTGAATCGCCCCAAAAATTACTCAATATAATAGAATGAACATAGGAAAAATACACTGACTTTAATATAAGTGAACCAACAATGTAACTCATAACGTGAAGTATATAAGGCAGACTGTAGTTTAGAATCAAGATATTTAATTTTAATTTCCAATGCAAGCAGTTATCAATTTTCAAACCCAAAACCTGTATTGCCTCAACCTGTTCTATTTTAATATCATTACATTAAATAGGATTAAAGATAGGCCTACCCAATTCATTCCTAGGAGAAAAATTAACGAGTTAAGTTTTATCTAAATTTGTTGTTAATTTACTTGCAGAAAACCAGTCAGATATGACTGCCACTGACTCGTGTGCCTTGCAACCAAGTTGACATAAAGGTTTATCATTTACTAGAATACTTGTATCATCTGCTTGGATGGATACCGGTAAATCATTTATATAAATTAAAAACAATAATGGTCTAAGAACAAATCTCTGTGGTACTCCATGCAATATTTTACCTACCTTAGAATGTGCACTAGATGCAGTATTACTTTTAATAAGTACGGATTGTTGCCTGTTACAAAGATTATTTTTAATAAATTAAAAAAACTACCTCTTATACCATAAAACTGGAGTTTAGTTAGTAAAATTTTATGATTAACTCAATCAAAGGCCTTGGCTAAATAAAAATATATACTTACTATATGATCGCGATTATTTAAAGCTTCTAATATACCGTGGGTTAATTGAAATATTGCTTTATCAGTAGTTGATTTAGTTTGAAAACCAAACTGCACAGGTTGTCAGTATTTTCAATTTATTTATATGGTCATATAGTCGTTTTTATAGGACCTTTTCTATTATTTTCGAAAAAGTAGTTAGCAGTGACACCTATCTGTAATTCGTAATTTTTGTCTTATCCCCTTTCTTATATAATGCTTGCTATAACTGTGGCAAACTTCAGTCTATCGGGGAAAATTGCTGACTAAGATATTTAAAATTAAACTTAAAGGCCCACATAACTCCTCGGAACAGTATTTTATTACTTTACTGTTTAAGCCATAATAACAACACGAAAACTTAAATTTTAACTTATTAATTAATAACCCTTATTTCAGATGGATCAATGATAGAATGTTGAAGTTACCGACTGGATCCGAGTGGTGCTTAAAGAAGAGTTGATTAATTGATACTTGGGAATTGCATTTCAAATTTCTTCTGCGATTGCGGCTTAAGAAAAAATTAACTATGCATGTGCGATGTTCACGAGAAACCTGGTGCGATTATTACACCACGGCGACGACAGCCACACGACAGCGCGACATTAGACATTACGTAAATAATACGGGTTATTATTTTATTATTAAACAATCTCTACATTCATAAGTATAAATAAACTTGAAATAATTCCTCGGGAACAATACTGTAATCCGCAAAGTGTTACGCATTCTAGCAGCGTCATGTATGGATGAGACTAGGCTGGCGGTATGAGGAGCAGGCTGGCCCGCTCCATCCGTGGGACAGACCTGTCGCTCCGGCCAATTAGAAGAATGGCGGTGAGATGACAATGGAGCAAGTACCTAACGACTTATCGGCTCACTTTCGACGTTTTTATGCCACGGAAAATTAAACACGCACAACACTAACATTTCACTACCTGTCTGCCCACCAGCATTTTGTTCCTGCTACGAGTGTTGATTTCTCACTAGNGGCACAACACTAACATTTCACTACCTGTCTGCCCACCAGCATTTTGTTCCTGCTACGAGTGTTGATTTCTCACTAGCTTAGATGTAGTCCAGTTGAGTGATTTGGACGGCTCTTAACACCGAGGTCTTGAGACCCGACGAGGGTGATGCGAGGCGAGTATGGAGCAGCGTNGAGTGATTTGGACGGCTCTTAACACCGAGGTCTTGAGACCCGACGAGGGTGATGCGAGGCGAGTATGGAGCAGCGTGGGAATGCCGGGGCGGGGGGGAAACTGTATATCCCTGAGAAAACCCGCCGACCAGCGGCATCGTCCGGCAAGATTCTCAAATGCGAAAATCCGGGGGCGACCGCCGCCGGGAATCGAACTCGAATCGCATGGGTGGGAGGCGAGTAGCTTAGCTGTAGATGCTGTGTATTTACATACCCGAGGTACTGCGAAATAAGCATTCCACGCAGAAGAGCCGGAGCTGGAAGAACTGGTGGGCCAACAACAGACAACTGTATCTTGATCATTGTGTAGTCAAGGCGGGCAGTACGTGGAATTACACATACACTTACGGGGCCTCCCTAATGAAACATGTTAGACGCCTCAAGGTTAGGTCCGGCCGTAAGAAACCAAAGCAACNGAGTGATTTGGACGGCTCTTAACACCGAGGTCTTGAGACCCGACGAGGGTGATGCGAGGCGAGTATGGAGCAGCGTCAGAATGCCGGGGCGGGGGGGAAACTGTATATCCCTGAGAAAACCCGCCGACCAGCGGCATCGTCCGGCAAGATTCTCAAATGCGAAAATCCGGGGGCGACCCCCGCCGGGAATCGAACTCGAATCGCATGGGTGGGAGGCGAGTAGCTTAGCTGTAGATGCTGTGTATTTACATACCCGAGGTACTGCGAAATAAGCATTCCACGCAGAAGAGCTGGATCTGAAAGAACTGGTGGGCCAACAACAGACAGCTGTATCTTGATAATTGTGTAGTCAAGGCGGACAGTACGTGGAATTACACACACACTTACGGGGCCTCCCTAATGAAACATGTTAGACGCCTCAAGGTTAGGTCCGGCCGTAAGAAACCAAAGCAACGGCGATGGAAAATAGCATAGACAAGTTTCGTGTGTGTTCAGAATGTTAAGCGGTGACTTTACGGTTATAATACAGCAATATGTTGAGAAAAAATACAGCACTGACGCTACAGTTTAAAACACTGTTTTACAGACGAGTGAATATCGTAAACAGGGGGGCTTACTTACATCGATTTTTGCTGACAACATTTACGTTTAAATAACTAAATTTACAAATTGGCAACAAACTACCGACATTCATTTCTGTCCTAAAATAATTACAATAAACAGTTTCATAGTTTTTTTTTCTAATTTGAATAGACACAACTGCTTACAGTTATACCCATATTACAGCTGGGGAGGCCTCTTAAAGCTCGGCTTCACCTACAATGCAGAAATTCTTCATTTTCGTGTCATGTCAGTTTCAGAGGCATCATTGGAAACGTTTTATTATAGACAACTTACAATTTACAAGTTCTTTAATATTTTTGTATCTAATTTCCACTGTGTAAAATATGGACGACAAATGAACATTTGCTGACATTTTACAACAAGCACAAAAATATTATTAAACTACCCGCAAAATGTGAATGTTCCATAGTCGTACATTGTTCGGTCATATCAGCATGAATACGAAATGATGACCGCGAGAACGAAGAATTGCTGGAAGAGAGGTGAAGCTGAGCCGCAAGTGAGATACGGCAAGTCCGACGACAACCTGCCCAGCTGCTTTCCTCTCAGGATCTATCTAGCGGAGGTCTCCGCTGCACGGGGGGTAGAAAGTCTCGGACCACGACACGGGAGCCGTGCGCGGGCAGGGATATCGCGTGCTAGCGGCCCTGCACGCGGACCGGCGCACGGCAGGCGAGGTACCGTNCACTCTCTAAACCTTATTGACCGAAATCCGTTTTCCTCCAATTCACCGGCGAGAACGGAGCGAGCAGGACCGCCAACAACGTCGCCCATCTAGAAGACGCGCTGTAAAAAAAAGAAAACTTTTTATAAGTTATGTTGAATTTTAACAAGCAGGGTTGCAGACTTCAAGTTCATCATGAACGTTGAGCTTCATGAACTGTTCGTAGCAAATAAAAAAAAAAATTGGCAACAGGTTTCTAGGAGAATTTTTTTTTTTTTGTAAAAGTACAACAAAAAAATTTGCAGCGTGTAAGAGAAAAGTGAGGTATGGAGGGGAACAACGAAGCAATTCATGATAAGAGCGGAGTCCCCTAAACCCTCCCGGGCGAAAACGCGCTGCTAGCTCCCCGGGTTGACCTTTAACCTGGCATTCCGCATGACCTTTCGCCAGCGATCTGCAAAACCGCGGGACGTACCCCGGGGAGGGGGGAAGGCGCGCGAGGAACGTCGATGACAGGAAATGAAGCCATTTTGGACCCCATCGCGAAGTAGACCGCAGCCCGAAATGTCAAGCCGGTGGCTCTGGTAATGGTCTGTTTTTTTTTTTTTTTTTTTTTAATCCTCCCCGGGGACAAGTTGAGCTGGGGGATTTTTTTCCTCGCGGTGTTCGGTAATTGCAGTAATTTGGTGCACGTTATTAATTTACAGTCCCAAGAGTCACGGAAGCATACCACTACCATCGATGCAAGTCTGGCCGGTTAGTTTGTATTAGCATACAGTCTAATAAATCATTCGCAAATTAACGCATCAGTGTATACATACAGCGTGAGTGGTAAATAATTTCCCTATACGTTCATGGCGGCGATCCTGCATTTGTTCAGGAGTGAGTCAAATGCGTAGGTCAAGTTCTCAACTTTACACAGCAGCGACGCTCAATATTCCTATAATTCCAGTCTGATATTTGCCATACAATGTATAGGTAAAAAAATTTACATTTATGTTTAGGACGTTCACCAGGATTTTTTTTTACAGTGTACAAACCTTTACATAACCTGAAGTTGTATTAATTATTTGTATTGTTTTCTAATTTTTTCTCTTTTCTAAAACGTGTGACAAGTTCTATATATCCCATTACACAAGGGCGGTCTGATGGGTGTAAACAAAATAAAAATAGCTGTTGACAGGAATACTGGCTACAATGGATAAGCGAATCATTTTACACGATTGTTAACACTACCATAAGCTGTTAGCGATTAAATTAGCACTTTTAAAGACCCTACTTATGATATACTTATCTGTCAGTGTATTCGTGCAGCATTTTGTAAAATTAAAATTGCAGAGGAATATTTTATTTTAGGCCTATACATCGAGCACGTAACTGAGATAGTTAGCAAAGTAAATATGTTAAAAATACGGCAATTCTCTCACCCAGGTGCATAAAAAAAAAAAATCTAATTAAATAAATTGAGAGTCATCAAGAGTGAAAAAATTTAAACAACATGCTTTCGATACGTCGGTTAAGACAGGAAATTAGTTATAATACACATTTACCAACTTAACTGGGACCATGCAAGTTTTGGTGTGTTATCAAATGAATACACACGGGCAGGGTCCCCCCCCTCTAAATCACACAACTATTGATTTCAGAAGTTCTGAAATCACCACGGACCAGCTATAGGAAGGATTTCAACGACAATGAGAACTTCACGGTTGATGTCACGTCTTCCACTAAAAAAGATAAACGTGAACGTTTAACAAGAAGTCGTGTGAGAATCGTGAGTACCCATGAAAACCTCAAGCACAAGAATTATCACAGTCGCAAATTACTCCAGTTTAACGCAGTATTTGTGAAATATTCCACTTTTTCCTTTAACTTTCGGAAATAATATTCCAACCCATACATTACTTTCGGAAAATTATTTCAAAACATTGAAATTTTACACAGTCGTCATTTAAGGATGTTTGACATAAAATTACACTCAGTGCTTTACGTTAGAATTCTCTGGTGGGTAAATATGTGTTTCGCAGCGTCCTCTTACGTAAAGAATTAAACCCGTGTAACTGCATAAAACGTATGCGAGCCGGTGCATAACGTTAATTACGAAAATCACGTCTACGCACAAAGTAACAATCTTTTAAGCGTTAACACGAACATTTGTTCACATGGAGCAGAATTTATTGCCACACAATAAATGTAATTTGAATATTTATTTTATACATAGATTTGTTTGACCTAAGGCATTTATACACTGGCATGATAAAATGGGCAAGGCAAAGGATAAATGTGGCAATTTTGCAGTCGATTACCTCTTTTGCCCATACGTCTGTCTGTGTATTTCACTCCAGTGTGATATGAGGATGCCTGTCATAATAAGCAGTTTTCAATTACCGTAAACGCAACACATTCGTCCGTTTATTAATTTTACTGACAAGAAAGCGACCTCAAAATTGACAAAATATTGCAATTAGCAACCAACGGAAATAGCTATAAATAGTTCCAACACTCATGGCGTCCTGGCGGGAAGCGGGAAGCCACGGCGGCCGTCTTGGATGATGTCACGTCAAAACCTCCTGCTCTGTCATTCCTCGTCAGCAGCGTCAATCTTGTTTTTCTCTCGGAATTTCCCTTTTTTCCCTATTCCTGACTTCCTGCTGTATCATTCCACCTTGTTTGTTCATCCTCTGTCATTCCTACTTTACTTCATACTCTCTCATTCATTCATTCATTCATTCATTCCTTCATTCCTTCCTTCNCCTATTCCTGACTTCCTGCTGTATCATTCCACCTTGTTTGTTCATCCTCTGTCATTCCTACTTTACTTCATACTCTCATTCATTCATTCATTCATTCATTCCTTCATTCCTTCCTTCCTCTCTCTCTCTCACTCCCCATCTCTCTTGCTTTTTACGTCCTCCATCTTTAATTCCCGCGCTTGCCACCAGTTGGCTGCTGCAGGCGGCCATCTTTAATTCTCAAACCTACCATCAGAGTGTGCTAAGTTCTACTGTTCGCAGCTAGGAGTGCTGGTATCGATGCGGCCGTTTTGTGTGTGTTGGTAATCACGTCGCCTGCAGGGGCATGCTAGCATCGGGGAGTTTAGTTCAAACGGAGGTCGCTATAGGCGCTGGAATTTTTTAGATGGTTGTTTCGGAACTCCAAAAATACCGGAGGCGTGCGGGATCGTTCCAGAACCCCTTAGGTCGGCAGCCGAGCGTCTTGACCACAATACCACCGAAGCTATTGGCACCATATTCATATATATCATAAACATCACCTGCGATGAATAACAGGACGGTACGGTCAAGTATACTTTAAGGCCTCTTATAGGCATAGTCAATCACCATTTCCCAACCACCGAAGGTATAGCGGCCAAATTCATAACATAGACATCGCCGCCGACAACGAACAGAATGGTTGGGTCAAGTACGTCCTAAGACATCTTATAAACATAGTTCACAACCATTTCCCATCCGATGAATCCTTAGACATAACATTTTTATCATATGCATCGCTCCCGACATCGAACAGGGTTGAAGATTCAATTACACCATATCCCTTTCTAAAAGCATAGTTAACAGACATTTCCCATCCGCTGAAGCTACACCCACCAAATTCATACCATGGGTAGCATACCCAGTAACGAGCAGGGCGGCTGAGTCAACTATAAACTCATTCCCAAGCATAGTTGGCTGTAATTTCCAAACTGTTAAGGATACAGCCACCAAATTCATAACATGGGCATCACGTCCGTCAACGAAAAGGGCCGCAGGGTCAAGGACACCTTAGGCCTTCGCATAAGCATAGTTGGCTGCCATTTCCCACCCATAGAAGCTATAGTCACCAAATTCATATCAGAGGCATCACCTCCAATGACAAACAAGGTGGAAGGGGCAAGTATACTTTAAGCCCTCTTATAAACATAGTTGCCCGAAATTTCCCACCCACCGAAGTTACGACCACCAAATCCATATCACAGACCACAATTTCGACTGCAATCAAAGAGATACAAGTAGGCCTTAAGTCACGTTATAAGCATAGTTGGTCAGCATTCCCAAACCTTTGAATTTCGGGAACATGTAACAACCGTCCACTCATGCAAAGAAAAATAACGGGAGGTATACGTACAAGTGCGTCGCAAAGTTACCGTTGCATGTAGGAGTATACCTAGGGTCTGAAATAGCACGCATACGCACTCGATAATCGCTCACCGTCACCTTTGTCGTCTGCAACCTCGGGTGTTTACCAACTGGGATCCCCCTCAGCGATAGCTAGCTTCCCTTTGCTCACCGACATCCAGGCTATATATAAATGTGAAAATATATAATATAACGCTAGTACGGGTAACACGCAACTAACAACTATATGGGAAAAAAATCCAGGTATATACAAATGTGTTGCGAGCATGATGTACATCGTCTCGGGTAATGGTAAAATACATGCATAGTAATATAAACAAACACCGTCTATCCAACACAAGGGCCGACGGTTCGAGGGATCGGTAGCATGGGTAACACTTAACAACCAGACATACATTGAAAAAAAAATTAAGGGGTAAACAATTGCATCGAAAACAATATATACGTGCTCGCCGGGTTACATTAAAAAAAAAGTACGCGTTAATACAAATAAACACCGTCAGCATAGCAAGAGGGTCGGCGGAACCGGACGTAACCTCAAAAATAAATACAATGCGTCAAGTGCGTTACACATTAGGCGACTTGTAAAGACTGTGTTTCTTTGCCGCGAAAGAACAAACATTTAAACCATTAGTCGCGCAAGAGAGACGTCACTGCTGCATGCTGATGCAAAATAATATAAAAAATAATTACAAAAGCAAATGGTTATAAGCATTTACCAACGAATGCATATTGCACGAGTATCGAGCGCTGTACGCCACAGTCTAAAAAAAAAAAAAAAACTTTTACAAAGCCGAGAAGCACAGGAGCTATAAGGGCAACACTGCTACACACTGGTTGCAAACAGATATAAACATAAAATGTAAAGGTTAACAGTTATAGGCACTTACCAAGTGCAGTAACAAAAATTTGAAAACAAGTTATACAAGCCAGAAGCAAAAGTGACTTGTTATAAAAAAAATTACTCGCGAAATAGTTACCAGTACTTTCGCAGGCTACAAGTTGTGAAATTATACGCGGCCGTACAACAGTAACATACTAGGAACAAGAAGCTATTTCTCGTCTAAATGACTACATTACTAAATGTATTTTCCGGGTGGAAGGTGCCAAAAGACGTACGGCGCCGAGAGATGGGTTTTCATGGGGCGGGTTAATATATAACCCGTGACGAAGCGGCGGTGGCACCTAAA
>NQII01000294.1:790803-823993 GCA_002778355.1 Clitarchus hookeri | reverse complement strand
TAACATATCACGGCTTTTTAACTAATGAATGAAGTAGAAATATTTGGGCGGCTCTTAAACATCAAGGTCTTGAAAGCCGATGAGGGTGCAACGAGGTGGGCATCGAGCAGCGCCGGAATGCAAGGTCTAGGGGGGGGGGAGGACTGGAGATCCCCAAGAAAACCCACCAACCAGCACGATTCACACATGCGAAAACCCGGGGGTGACCGCGCCGGGATGCGAACCCGGTTCGCCTAGGTGGCAGGCCAGCAGTCTAGCCACTACACCACCGCGGCCACTTTAGCTAATGAAGATAACCAGGCTGTGTGATTAACATGTATGCGCCTCCCACCACGGCGATCCTGGTTCGATCCCCGGCGGGTTCACTCCCGGATTTTTGCATGTGGGAATCGTGCTGGACGATGCCGCTTGCCGGCGGGTTTTCTCGGGGTACTCCCGTTTCCCCCGCCCTTGCATTCCAGCGCCGCTCCATTCTAGCGTTTCATTTCTGTCATGCTCGGGGATGACGGTCACCTACGGGCCCCAGCTGGAAAGACCGTCACTCGGTGGGTCAAAGGTCAGTCGACAAATAAAGCGTGTACTGCACAACGCACAGACGCGTAAGAAGCTACACTACGTCAACCGGCATGAGTCAACGAGCCGGACATTCCTAGACCTACTCATCATCACCTCTGATTAAAATGGGCGCGCCACATCACAACGGAAGCAAGTAACAACAGCCCCCTATTAAAAACGTTGGCCGCCAAAAATGCATTATTTTATATAAGCCTATGTACAAAATACTGTAAAACTTTAATACATTACCCCTGTGTACTATTTCCTCACCTAAAAAATTCTTGACTGCATGGTTTTTGCATAATGGAATTTTAAAATCAGAATTAGTGTTTAGAGGATATAAAAACCATAAAATACCGAAATGAGATAAGTCACATTTAAGAAGGTACTATGAGGTACTTCAAGAAATATTTATAAATCAAACCATGAAATGTTTTCGTAATTTTTAAAAATTGCTTAAAATCAGGAAATTTTTGTATGTTTTTGATTTGTAACACAGTCTATGATTATTTGCAAAATAAAGGTTAATAAACATACCTTAAAATTAATGAAGACATGACCTCTTAGTCAAGCTTGTTAAATTGTCTGCAAGTATTATAGTTTATTTTATTTGCACATTCTAACAACAAAAATTTGTAAATAGGCTATATATAACATACATGATGCTAAAACTATGCGATTCGAATATTTTTTATGCTAGGAAAAAGCACTTATAAATAATGTCTACAAGTTGGAAGGTAATTCGTACAAACAAAGTAATTAATTCCTTGGTGGCCAGGGCTCTTAACATGTATGGTCTATGCACGGTTTCTTCACACTTTTTGAATGAAACCTTTGAAAAATCTACTCATGTATGACGTGTTTGGTCGTTTCCTGAATGTGGCGTGTATCGCAAGCGTTTCGTACTTACGTATCTTATTTTTTGTTGAAGTTTTGCCTGCATTTATTTATAAACTATAATACTTCGTTTATGTATTTGGAAGTATGAATAAAAACGGGGAGAAAGTAGGTGTGTTGATAACGCCCAGTTAGAAATAGTTCTCATGGGCAGAAGACAATCCTCGGTCTACCTCACCGTCAGTCTAAGAAGGTAGTTTATTAACCGAAAGTGAATAGTATTTCACTGATATCAGTGATTCATGCTGAGAATAGAGTTCGCCGTTACTATCAGCCACGACGGCGTGAATCCGAATCTTAAGTAATTCACGGATGTCAATATGGCAGGTTATATAGCCGGGAGGGGAGGTGAACGGGACAAGACACGCACCCGATAAAAAGAAAACCCAACCTGGAGAAAATCACATAGTATATAGGTGAATNCGGGGTACTCCCGTTTCCCCCGCCCTTGCATTCCAGCGCCGCTCCATTCTAGCGTTTCATTTCTGTCATGCTCGGGGATGACGGTCACCTACGGGCCCCAGCTGGAAAGACCGTCACTCGGTGGGTCAAAGGTCAGTCGACAAATAAAGCGTGTACTGCACAACGCACAGACGCGTAAGAAGCTACACTACGTCAACCGGCATGAGTCAACGAGCCGGACATTCCTAGACCTACTCATCATCACCTCTGATTAAAATGGGCGCGCCACATCACAACGGAAGCAAGTAACAACAGCCCCCTATTAAAAACGTTGGCCGCCAAAAATGCATTATTTTATATAAGCCTATGTACAAAATACTGTAAAACTTTAATACATTACCCCTGTGTACTATTTCCTCACCTAAAAAATTCTTGACTGCATGGTTTTTGCATAATGGAATTTTAAAATCAGAATTAGTGTTTAGAGGATATAAAAACCATAAAATACCGAAATGAGATAAGTCACATTTAAGAAGGTACTATGNTCAGAATTAGTGTTTAGAGGATATAAAAACCATAAAATACCGAAATGAGATAAGTCACATTTAAGAAGGTACTATGGGGTACTTCAAGAAATATTTATAAATCAAACCATGAAATGTTTTCGTAATTTTTAAAAATTGCTTAAAATCAGGAAATTTTTGTATGTTTTTGATTTGTAACACAGTCTATGATTATTTGCAAAATAAAGGTTAATAAACATACCTTAAAAATAATGAAGACATGACCTCTTAGTCAAGCTTGTTAAATTGTCTGCAAGTATTATAGTTTATTTTATTTGTGCATTCTAACAACAAAAATTTGTAAATAGGCTATATATAACATACATGATGCTAAAACTATGCGATTCGAATATTTTTAATGCTAGGAAAAAGCACTTATAAATAATGTCTACAAGTTGGAAGGTAATTCGTACAAACAAAGTAATTAATTCCTTGGTGGCCAGGGCTCTTAACATGCATGGTCTATACGCGGTTTCTTCACACTTTTTGAATGAAACCTTTAAAAAATCTACTCATGTATGACGTGTTTGGTCGTTTCCTGAATGTGGCGTGTATCGCAAGCGTTTCGTACTTACGTATCTTATTTTTTGTTGAAGTTTTGCCTGCATTTATTTATAAACTATAATACTTCGTTTATATATTTGGAAGTATGAATAAAAACGGGGAGAAAGTAGATGTGTTGATAACGCCCAGTTAGAAATAGTTCTCGTGGGCAGAAGACAATCCTCGGCCTACCTCACCGTCAGTCTAAGAAGGTAGTTTATTAACCGAAAGTGAATAGTATTTCACTGATATCAGTGATTCATNCTACCTCACCGTCAGTCTAAGAAGGTAGTTTATTAACCGAAAGTGAATAGTATTTCACTGATATCAGTGATTCATGGTGAACGGGACAAGACACGCACCCGATAAAAAGAAAACCCAACCTGGAGAAAATCACATAGTATATAGGTGAATNTGGTGAACGGGACAAGACACGCACCCGATAAAAAGAAAACCCAACCTGGAGAAAATCACATAGTATATAGGTGAATAGTGAAATCCAATCGCGAATCTTTTTTAGCCGTCAGAACGAAAAACTTAAATGCATACTTGCACATTTGCATTAAGTTCATAAAGTTTCCATCGCTCTATAGTAGTTTCAAATGTATGCAGCAATTTTGACATTACTTGGGTGAAGAGCCTCTCCACTTGCAGCACATTCGTATCGCTATAACAAAGAACGAGGTTTTACTTGAAGTCCCGCTGTGAAACAGGAGAGAACACAATTTGAGTGAAACCCATCCGTACATCCCCAACCTACGTCACCTGCAAATTTGCAACCCAGCCGTGCAAACTACACCTGTTCCGCGCGGGCGCCCAAACATGCAATCACGGCGGCAGCTCAGCCGAAACAGACTGCCTGAGGGAGGATCGAAGATGGAGTACCAGGGGAGGTGGGTCGTAACGGGTAATTACCGCTCTGCGGTGCAGAAAAGGGACACGCATCGTAACCAGGTGGGGAACGCGTGCGTGCATGCGTCGCACTTTTCCTCCGTGTCTTTCCGCTTCGACTCGCGCACCGACGCACGGGACCAGCGCTGCCCACCGCAGCTCTATGCGAAGAGGATGCAATTATGGTCCATTCACTCTTATTCCCAATTTTTCTGAAGCCCTGCTACAATTACGCTTTCAAACTATTCCACCGCCTCGTGCAAACGCAGCGTAACTAAGTTAAGGTTACTTCTATCACAGGTTGGGAAGAGCAATGTTAAAAGTTTGGCACCGGGGAAATTTTCGCCACTAGGTAAGTGTAAGGTTGGCAATCCACCAGATTTTCTCTATTTTCTAAGTTTAAAAAAAAAAAACAGGATAATTGCAATAATCATAAATCAAATATAAAAAATAACTTCGTAACTAAGTAAAACCTCTCTCTTTTATAGTTCACTTAGCTTGAAAATTTAATTTAATTAAATGTAACTCTTTTAACACTATATAGAGGTGGAAATTTTCCCTATGGCAAATTTTCCCATAAGAAATCTCGTTTTTTTTTTTCAACGTGAGCAGAATTAAACTTACCTAAGTCTAGAAAATTTGACCAAAGGAACAACGTACAGCATTCATGCGCACTCACTTCAATAATATTTTGCATGAAAACTAGGTTTTACTAGGCATTGCCAACAAACTTATTTTCTCTCTGTTTTTATTTGCATTGATTATAAAGGAAACATTAAAATTTATAAATAAAATACAAGTAAAATTTCAATTTAAATAAAAATAAGATACTTTAATGTTGCGAGAAGTATAAAACGATTGCGGTACACACACATGTTTAGGCATTTTACGAATAACTAAACACATCACACAAGGTTCAATTAAAAAAAAAAGTGAAGATTTCGCGAATATACTACAGACATATTCCAGAGGTTTTGGTCGGCGCATAACATCGTCTTGAGCGCAGGGTAAAAAAATTAAGCGAAGATGGTGCAGGATTGCCAACTGCCCCCGTGTTGTTCGGGATTTCCCTTATTCTGCGGCTGGAAGAATTATCCCGTCCGGACATAGGAAGGGGAGTCGTACATCCCGTAGCTCAAGACTTCTTAAAAAAAAAAATATACTAGATAATAATAAACACAATGCCAGTAATTTACCACTTCCGTGATTACAGGCACGTTAACTCCGAAGCTCTAACCTAGTGACCACAGCTAGTTACAACTGACGCCGACAGGTGGCATTCGTCAGCAAATGCGGTAGTGGAAGCAGCGCTTGCCGAGATGTGTATGGTATATTTTCTTCCACTGCGTATTGTTATCGTCCGTTTTTAAAGCCGACTGAATCAGAAATGCAACACACTCTGAATTACGACTATAGTTGCAACTAATATTTCCTTGTTCTCAGTGTTCATAAAATTATTGACTGATGTATAATACTGACTTTCGCGCACCAAGGAAGATAATATTTACGACTGTACATTTTAATAACAATAATTTTCTTGACCATTTCATTCGGGTGAGATGTGGGTCGAGTTGTCGAAATTGTCCCCAATGGAAAAGGTGGTATAACTCTATGATAAAGTANCCATCGCGGCCCACAGGACGCAGTTAACAGCTCCACCAATCACTGAACATCCACGTCATCATGTGGCGTTGGGATCGCCGAAACGATCCAAGTTGCGTGGGTTAGAATTTGTTTAATATCTCTTTTTAATACAGCTGCTTGAATAATGCCAACATAATAAAACATATTTTTTTTCACGAAAATAGTTTGTTTGAGCTCAGAATTTGCTTCCCAAAAAATATAAGGATTTGATTAGCAACACAAAACCTGCCCCCCCCCCCCACTCTTGTCAATTTTGTCTTCGCCAGTAAAATATTTCGTGCGGCATACTTTCTATGGCAGCGTTTAAACAATAAACTGTCGAACCGACGCCTGCACGCCATGGCGGACGTTGCAAACTCGCATACGTTACGAAGATCTCCTAAATGCTCTCAAGGTGACGTAGGAACAACACGCATTTCACGGGCTGCTTCTGACATACCGGAAACGTGGTCAAGGTCCTAGCTACAGAGTGGGGGAGGGGGGCAGATAAATAACTAAACTGGCGAAGTGTGTGTGTGTTGATTAAGTTAGTGCGGCGTTGGAGTTCTGAACAAGCTATACTGCCAAACCTGGTTAAAGGCTTCCCCACTTAGTATTCTGAAACTCTGTTGCAGCTACACAAACAAGTATCTATGTTGTCACCGTAATATAAATGTTTTTAGTTTTATATAAACTCCTGAAGTTGAAAATTTTTTTTAACTGAACTGCTTTCGCAAGTTTAATTATTCACCACGTGCGTGTACGTACTCTTGATCAATTTCTCTGTTACCTCAGCCTCCATTTTTCCATAATTTAGAAGCCGGATGATGTGAAAGAGGAAGGGAGGCGAGCTTATAAAACACCATCAGATTTAAAGCCATATCACCGATGCTCAGCGGCCACAACAAAAGGGATGAATACAGCGAATCACACTCGCCAATGGTGCCAAGGTTTCTAGCACGGGCCAATCACAAGAAAAGTGCTTTTCTGTTTATTTATTAATAGGCACTTGGCCCGAATAAAGTTATATATTAGTGTATCTTGTAAATATGACAACAAACAGGCCCGCAAATGCACGCAGGCATAAATACAGCAAATAACATGGATGCGGTAAATTCAGCTCAGTGCTAACACACAAGAAAATACAGTATTTTATTTTTATATCCCTAAATTTTNGCGAATCACACTCGCCAATGGTGCCAAGGTTTCTAGCACGGGCCAATCACAAGAAAAGTGCTTTTCTGTTTATTTAATACTAGGCACTTGGCCCGAATAAAGTTATATATTAGTGTATCTTGTAAATATGACAACAAACAGGCCCGCAAATGCACGCAGGCATAAATACAGCAAATACCATGGATGCGGTAAATTCAGCTCAGTGCTAACACACAAGAAAATACAGTATTTTATTTTTATATCCCTAAATTTTNCCATGGATGCGGTAAATTCAGCTCAGTGCTAACACACAAGAAAATACAGTATTTTATTTTTATATCCCTAAATTTTTTAAGTCTATTTTATACGTAATTACTAAAAATAAAAGTTTCCAATCCACGATCTTGAGTACTGATTAGCTGATTCCAGTCAATTTGAAACAAACCTATGAAATTTTGGTAGCATATAAGTGAGAGATATATTTATAAAAGACGCTCAGAAATGACTCCAACGTTCCTTGAAAATGAAAAGTGTGGAAATTATAATTAAAATAATATATTTGCACAGAAGAATAATTCTCGAGTTAAATTTGGCAATGATTGATTCACTTAATACACAGAACACAAACATATCGACGGTGTAATGGGAAAAACTTACCAAGCGAGAATTCGACCGATATTGAGTTATATACTGTATATCACTGGAATCGAAAAACAATTCTGCGTATATGAGTCCTACTCTTAAGCTTCTGTGATAGTTTCTGCTGTCGTTTAGATATTTTGTTGATTATTTACAGTTTTCGGTGACCAAGCGACAAAAATGTTGAAAATGTTGAAAATATTTCATTTGGGACGATTTTCTTAACTGTTTTTGTACTTAGTAAATTTTACATGTTTTTAATTTAAACTAATTTGGCTTTTAGTATCTTCTTCCTGATCTTACGTAAATATTATAATTTAGTTAGCTAAATTTACCCTCTCGAAAATAGATTATTTTTCTGACTTTAGCCTTTTTACCTTACCTTAAATACTTGCCATTGGGCATTTAGATATTTTATACGAGGTCTCATTTACGAAAACATGTCTTTGAGTAATTTCTTTCCTTCATTTAAAAGCGATTACATTTGTCGCTTAGGAAAATATGACCTGCCGTTGTCTATATTGTGTGTGGCGCTTAGATATCTTTTGCGGGAAGAAATGTTAATTAAAACAGATGTTGAGCCACCCGCGCGTATCTTGCATTGTCGTTTGACCATGCTGCAAAGTGCTCTTGGAGTGGCTGTTGGGAACAAAAAAANCCACCCGCGCGTATCTTGCATTGTCGTTTGACCATGCTGCAAAGTGCTCTTGGAGTGGCTGTTGGGAACAAAAAAAACCATCAGTGTGCGACGAAACGTCGTTTAGTCGACACGCGCGTCCCGCTGGTTTACCACTTGGATACGATATCTGGTAACTGTTTTCATTTACAGTGCAATTTTTCTTTAGCTGTGTTTTATGTTTCGAATTGTTAAGGAGTTTGAATTATTGTTTTAGAGTCATTAGTATAACATTGTGTCGATATTTTTATAACAATTTCTTATAAGTCATAAATTNTTGAATTATTGTTTTAGAGTCATTAGTATAACATTGTGTCGATATTTTTATAACAATTTCTTATAAGTCATAAATTACTTTAATTTTGGTAACGTAATATTGGCCAAGAAACAATATTATTTTGAAAGTATTCTAAAGTTTACTGTTTGTTATAATAGTAACTATGTTAGTCGTATCTTATGTCTTTATAAAACTGTAGATTATTAAACGTCATTACTCTTTAACTTAAGTACAAATTAAAAGTGCATTATTTATTTAGGTAGGTACTAGGTATTGTTTATTTTATTATAACCTATGTTCATTTTGCAAACATGATAGAAGTAAAGAAGATATTTGTTTTTGTATCACTGACTGTGAATTGTTCATTTTAAATAAACAATTGGATGATTAAAAATATAAGTTTTTTGAATCAGGGGCTTTTGGTATAGCTCTTTTTTAAACCAAGGTATGAATTATTTAGATCAAGACCTAACTATAATTCATGTCTCAGTTATAAAGTCCCAGAAGGACACTATTTAATCATGAAGCGTTAAGCAACGTTACCCTGATCATAGGAACGTGTTTCTATTGTTTAGGCCTTTNTTTAATCATGAAGCGTTAAGCAACGTTACCCTGATCATAGGAACGTGTTTCTATTGTTTAGGCCTTTTTCCACACTGAACGTCTGTAAAAAATATCTATATGGGACTTTGTTACTATTCTGATAGTAAGAGTCGCTTGTCGGCTGGTCATTTTTTCCTGTTTGCGATTTTGATTAAAATATTACTAGGAGACACTAACTTCTTAAATAGCAAGCGAAACGAGAATATATCTGCGGCAGTTAATAAAGGGTCTAAACAACTTTCACATTAAGTATAAATAACGCCAATATAATAAAAATAAGAAATTTTATATCAATTATTGTCTTTTATTATAGACCTAAATTGGCTCTCCTGTAAAGTTGGCTACATGTAGCTTGGTAATTATTTCCTTTCCACCGTCGATATGCAACTATACCTGCTCCGAAAGATGCAGGTTAACATAAATTGTTTCAATGTAGCCTTACACAAGGAAAAAGAGCGTTAATACCTTCCCACTCAAATATAGAAAAATATTTTAAACATCAACTCCGATAATTTAAATAAATTCCTTGTTTTTTACAATGCACTTGAACGAGTAATTCCTGACGAATTTGGCTTTTAGCTTTTGTCATATCTTCTTTATTTTTCGTAACTTATCGAAAGTGTCATAAAACTAGAACTAATAAGACAATTTAAATAAAATATCATTCCTTGAGCTAATTTTCATTAAGCATATTGTCGCAGACTAACAAAATATATTTGAAGAATGAACAATATTTTCTTGACAACTTGTATTATTTCAGAGTGAAATTAGAGGGAATGTTACATTCATAATAGTATTACTGTTATCACAAGATTATACTAAATTACTAAGTTAACTATGTAATTTAACTACCTTTGTCATAAAAACTGTTAGGGCTACAAGGTAGGGTAACACATACCTTTCGAGGTCTTAGAATGTTTTACACATTATTAATGTACTACTGTAATTACTATTATAAATTAATTACTATTAATTCTATCGTCGTCACAACGTCATCGTTATTGCTACTGATATCAAAATGACTATAATTATTTTATTATAATATTATTGGACAATTTAAATCACAAAAATGTAGGTAAATGTGCGACGCCAAGTCTTAAGACTGTTTGTTGCCTGGTTGAGAGTTTGGTATAGGGAAATACATGTTAATGAAATTCTGTTTTTNGCCAAGTCTTAAGACTGTTTGTTGCCTGGTTGAGAGTTTGGTATAGGGAAATACATGTTAATGAAATTCTGTTTTTAAAGCCTATTTAGAAGATATAAACTTGAAACAAATATCAATGCGTGAGAAATGATACTCTCAAGCTCTGTATCGAGGCAAATATAACAATTATATATTTAGTAACTTTTTATTTAATTATTCACTTTTCTAATCTTGCCAGGAAGCAGGCCATACAATAATGGCACAAAAGGCTTCAAAAGCAAAGAATCGCGTAATTTTCTGTACAAGTCCTGGGTGGTGTATATATATCTTTAACAGAAACGCCATAAAAAAAGATTAATTTCATTAACATGCATTCCCGTATACACAATTCTCAACCAGGCAACAGCTTAAAGAAGTTATATGGCGTTTTCTAATACGGACTTAAACTAGAAACTTCTTAGGTTAGTAACCGCCATCTAGGGCACTGCTGCAGTCCTTCAGTACCCACAAATCCACTGTGAGTCAACAGTGTGAGGACGAATGTAGAACAATACAAGGCGACGCCCCTACAGGTCGATGGTGGCGGGACACACTGCAGGGAGAGACTGTGTTAACGGACGAAGCCCACGGTAGGTTGTCCTCGTCTTTCACGCTTCCCCAAAGTAAAGAACTTTATGACCTCAATCGACGCGCGGCACGGACGATCGGTGGACGTGTGCAACTCAAATCCCAGCACTCGTCAATTAGCCAACTTAACTCCGAAGTTCATGACGACTGCCCTACCCACACACAGACATTAACGGAAAANGCCAAGTCTTAAGACTGTTTGTTGCCTGGTTGAGAGTTTGGTATAGGGAAATACATGTTAATGAAATTCTGTTTTTGAAGCCAATTTAGAAGATATAAACTTGAAACAAAAATCAATGTGTGAGAAATGATACTCTCGAGCTCTGTATCGAGGCAAATATAACAATTAGATATTTAGTAACTTTTTATTTCATTATTCAGTTTTCTAATCTTGCCCGAAAACAGGCCATACAATAATGGTACAAAAGGCTTCAAAAGCAAAGAATCGCGTAATTTTCTGTAGGAGTCCTGGGTGGTGTAGATCTATCTTTTAACAGGAACGCCATAAAAAAAATAAATTTCATTAACATGCATTGCTGTATACACAATTCTGAACCAGGCAAAAACTTTAAAAAGTTATGTATATGGCGTTTTCTAATACGGACCTGAACTAGAAACTTCTTAGGTTAGTAACCGCCATATATGGTACTACTGCAGTCCTTCAGTACCCGCAAATCCACAGTGAGTCAACAGTGTGAGGACGAATGTAGAACAATACAAGGCGACGCCCCGTACAGGTCGATGGTGGCGGGACACACTGCAGGGAGAGACTGTGTTAACGGACGAAGCCCACGGTAGGTTGTCCTCGTCTTTCACGCTTCCCCAAAGTAAAGAACTTTATGACCTCAATCGACGCGCGGCACGGACGATCGGTGGACGTGTGCAACTCAAATCCCTNCAATCGACGCGCGGCACGGACGATCGGTGGACGTGTGCAACTCAAATCCCAGCACTCGTCAATTAGCCAACTTAACTCCGAAGTTCATGACGACTGCCCTACCCACACACAGACATTAACGGAAAACTTATCTCCGCGTATCTAACAAGCTTGCGACCGTAAAAGCCGTATTCGTGTTCGTATTCACCACGAGTTGGCTGGTTAGCGTTGTGATTCAGATTGTGCGTGTTTTCACAGTTTACATATCTGAAAGGGGAACGTAAAAAAAACTATACAACGCTGTAGTGTTTAATTGTATTCCACAATTTCATGGCAGCCAATAGAGAAAAACTAAAAAAAAAAAAAAAAACAATCCTCCACAACTGTTTTTACTATCTGTGAGACAAAATATTTCACCAGGGTGGTGTATTTCTGCCGAACTATCTTTGACGCCGAAAATTCTTACATGTTATCGCGGTGCAAGATTTTATGCGAAATAAAATATATCAATAATCCAAAATAGTTGCTCACAAAGTTGGACACAATTGTTATCTAGGATTGCCCTCTTTTTTTTAGTATTTCTATGCAGGCTTCCAAAAATCTGTATAGTTCAACTGACGTATTTAAAGTTAATTTTTTGTGTCCTGCCCGAACGACATGCCCGCATCATAGAGGCGAGGTAAAGTGGCGCAGAAGCAGTGAAGGTATGAAGACTAAAATGAAACGGGATTGCCCCCAGGAAGATCCCCACTAAATCCACAGCAGTGTTCGCCCACTACCTATACGAGAATTCCAGACACGTGCATTTCAAAATCACGAATGTTCCCTTCCGTCGGTTCTGCTTGCGCAACGACACCGGCATGTAATGAAACTCAGATTATGGCCCTACGCGTTCTTGACCTGGCAAAACCTCGACACAATCCGTAAGAGGCATGCCATATAATTTCCCTGTTAAGATCCGTAATTTTTCTTTAAATGATCGAACGATACGAAAATAAGAAATTTTTAAGAGATGAAAACCTCGTATTTATGTTTGGCAGGAATGCTAACTAAACAATACAAAACTGTAATTTGCAGTTTGACCACAAGGTCGGGGTTCAATGCGAGGACAGAGAAGTCCGTCACTAATAGGCACAAAGCTTGCAAGTTCAAGCGTCTGAAATAGCACACTTCAAAGGCAAACACACCGTTCTATTAAGGCCGCAGTAACACAAAACTTCCGTAGGTTAGAGTCCCGGGTAAGCCAAAAGCACAAAATTAACACCAAAATGCTTTTCATAAGGAAGGTTAAGTCAAAACGAAATATAGTATAGTATGCACTTACCACATTTATAAAGTAACGATTAATATTTTTTAATTGGGGAGGGGGAGGGGATCATCAATCTACACACGCAGATTTTAAAAAGCATCCGCAAAAACCAGAGTATTCATGAAAAGAGATGCTGTACTAGCTTTCGGCGACCGACAAATTACGGTCATAAATATTAACTGCTAGACACCAGACACACTATTCTCACACGGAGAGAAGAAGTTATGATGCGAAAAGTGGTTGAGAGAGAGAGAAAGAAAGAGAGAGCGAGAGAGAGCGAGAGAGAGCGAGAGAGAGCGAGAGAGAGCGAGAGAGAGCGAGAGAGAGAGAGAGAGAGCGAGAGAGAGAGAGCGAGAGAGAGAGAGAGCGAAAAAGGTAGAGAGAGAGAGCGAGAGAGAGAGAGATAGAGAAAAAAGGAGAGAGAGAGAGAAAGAAGGAGAGAGAGAGAGAGATAATACAGAGAAACAGAGGCGAGAACTCCACCAGTCATCCATGACGTTTGCTTTTTCTCCCGTAGCTCCGCAACTGAAAATCTTTGGTCATCGACAGCTCGTTTTTTATCTCCTTGTTTATGAAGTCAATGGGTGAAAGATGCCCTATTTTTCACAGTCGGGAGGGGACTTTCCCCAAGTGGACAGAGTTAAAATAGGTGATACACTATACGACTCAGTTGCGATTCTGAAAGTAGAAGGAACACGACGTAGAGTACTTACGCGAACTGCGCAGTAATAACTCTCCATGTTGCAACACTGGACAGATTTTCTGGCAATATCAGTATCAAAAACCAAGTGGATCGGTTTTGAGGTTAGAACACTGCTGGAAAGTGCTTTGGGACGTTAGTACACTTCATCTGATATAGTTTTAATGGAACTAGAATATAATCAAGTTAGTCGAAGTAATTTATTCGTGTGAAAGGGGCGGATGCGTAAAAAATTAAAATGCATATGAGCACGTTTATCACTGTTGATCATGTGACTGACAGTTTTACAGGCGATGAGCGAGTCAATAACGGGTACACGCCCAGAAGACGCCAAATCGACTTAACTCCTCTTTAGTCTATGATTCTGACACCTAATATTAAGGGCGTTAGCTACGAAAAAAAATTTATATTTGTACTACTTAACTGTTTAACTTTAACATAATCTGTGACTACATTTTCCCCATTTTTTTTAGATAACATGTTTTTTTTTCCAAATTACACGTCAAAGTAAAAATTTTACTTTTTTGTAATGTACAGATAAAACAAACAAAAATTTTGCAGGCAATTTATCAAGAGCGACTGAAATGTCTCTTCTTCATTCACTTTAACGTATGATTAGCAAAACTTATTTCACAAAAATTCTGGGGCAGCCACAAATAAAAAATACGCAAGAATGTCCTTATTTTCAGCATTTTTTTAAAGTTGCAATGACGTTTCCTTGTACGATTTTTACAGATGTTTTGAAGAAGATCTCGGCATCTTATTTCAGTGTCAATTCTCATTTGTGTGTTAGTTTTTATAATTTAAGTAGAAAGTGTTCTGAATGTCTGCTATACCAACGAAGCTGGGACAGACAAGATGGCGGACAACCGAGTAATTACCTCAAGCCGTATATGTCCGTTTACGAAAATATTACACGTTCTGTAAAACATATGTATGTACAAAATGAAACGTAATGTACGCGTAGGTAAAAGGAAACGTTGCAAATTACGAGCACTGTCATAAAAAAAAACAATAAACACAACTTTATAAAATACGCGATAAATGTGGAGTTAGGTAATTATTGCTGTTTATAACTTATGTTATTGTTATAAAACGTTTATTTCTATAATCACATTCTCTAAAAGCAATAATACATAAGTACCAGCACAGTGCAATCGACTATCTGTCGTTATTTACTAATAAAATCGATTGGTTTCTTAAGTAGATAATTTGAGCTGTTAGCGTGAGTAATGTTAACAGGCACACATAAAAGCCTTCAGTTTGATATTGTAATAGTTTTGCCTTCTTTTGGCCTTCTAACCGTTTAAGCTTGGTAAATAACGGAAAGCACAAGATTGATTATTATGCTCATTAGAGATGCATTTGTAAATACAGTGGCGTAAACGGGAGGGGGGGGGGAGATGATATCGAAACATATCCCTCCTAACTAAATAAAAACAAAATATTCCAAAAATAAAATTTTAAAACAAAAAGAAAACTTTTATTTTATTTTAATATAAGAAATGTGATTCCCTTTGAACACGAAGGAAGTTTACAGCATTTTGTTGTTCCATATCTGTATACTAACCCATTGATTATAAATAATATTTTAACTATTAATTTGTAATATTACAGCTTTCGTATTTTGTCCAAAAATTGAAATATGAAATCTTCCCCCTCCCCAAAAAGTAAATTCCAAGCTACGCCTCTGTTTAAATAATTTGCTAATATTTTAATGAGTGGCGTAAATGTCTGTTGTACATAATTTTGAATACAGTACCTTGTTTTCCATACATAAGCAGTGCCGTTACTCACATCATGTTCCATACATTAATAGTACTCTTACTTAGAAACCTAAATAAATGCAGTCTTCAGGGGAAAGAAACGATCTTCGTACTTTTAGATGCACCACAAAGTGCCTACTTATAACATTAGGTTACATTTGTACCTCTGCCCCCTTGCGAGTTGTTTTCCCTGCCATTCAAATTTTCTGTTAGCACTTTAGTTAACGTATGAGTATTACTGATGCGTTCTTTCTTCTCTTCTGCTATAGAAACTTGTATGCCTTCCGTTGTGCCCATGAGAATAACAGAAGGTAGTAGAAACTGGTTATCGTGTAGTGCCGGCTTAAACGTCTCGCGCCTCTCGCAGAATTTAGGCACTGGAAACTTCATAAAACCCTTCTTAAATATCGGAAGACCTACTTTTTTGAAAATATGATACACTACATACTGCTGGTATCTTACTAACATATTAAAATTAGCACTGTTAAATGGTAGGGGAAAACTGGTAAAGAGGAGAAAATACCCACGATGAACGAATTGAAACTAAATTTCCTGTATGAAACACTCCTCGTTATGAAAATGATTGAACATGTTATAAAATATATTTCGTTCGTATAGTATGATCGTGCAAACAAAATGAGTGATCGTTAACGAAAAAAGTATTTATTCATTCAACAAGACATGAGCCATAGAGAAAATAAATACTTTTCCTAAAAGTAATATGCCACAAAGTTAACACACAACGATGCCCTACTGTCACAAATAATTAAAATTGTTACATATTGTTCGTAAATTATTATTATCCAATTGTAGGCTAGGAGACGACAAACATTCCAGAATACATTAAATAATTTTGACACAGCGAAGAAATTTACAAATAGTTTATGTTCTTCTTAGTAACAACTGTAAACTATGAACAGAGAAATTATTTGATTCGACTGCGTTTAAACACACCTGCGCACTTTAATTTAGCGTAAGCTGCGAAGTCTGAATTAAAACTGGTTTTACAATAGAAACTCTAAGCGTTTAATTATGCGTTAAGACGTGTGCAGAAGAATCGAAGGTTTGTTACCTCATGTATTGGTTTCCAATGGAACTTGGAAAGTCATGTGCATTGTTGGGATTTTCTTAGGCGTTGAAAGAAATAGTTATATTTTATATCTTAAGTGAAACTTGTGAGGCGACGACCAATCAGAACACAGCAGACGGTGTTGTTGACGGGAAACGGTTATTTACAGTAATGTAAGTATGAACAANACTTGTGAGGCGACGACCAATCAGAACACAGCAGACGGTGTTGTTGACGGGAAACGGTTATTTACAGTAATGTAAGTTTTTAAACATTATTAAATCGTCGTGTGTGCACACATGATAACGATTATATTTGTTGACTAAAATAAGCTTCTCTGATAGAAAATGTCTGATTTGAAGTATGATTTAATTAAATATGGTTGTGATAAACATAGTTAGGTTAGGAACGAAGGTAAACATAACAGGCTTGCAGCCTGTTTCTATTGGCTAGAATAATGAATTAAAACAATATTGGAAACTGCAAATACAGAAGACGTGGTTCCGTGTGACACAAGCGCTTACTGCATAATTGTTAAGGCATAATTTTTTAAATTGTAAACTTAACTTAATATTTAGCGATTGGCAAGGAGTCAATGCATTCAACCGATGTTTAGTGTAGAAATAGTTATATTTCGTAATTTATCCTGAAGTAGAATATTGCGATTCTCTTTGTTACGTCTAATTTTCATGCGTTCGTTAGTGTTAACATTACTGATAATCACTTCAGAGTCAACGTTTTTCGCTCTGTTATGAGTTCGAGGTTTCAGTGTAGAATATAAAATGGTGTGCTGTGTTACACTCGTGTAACTGTAAACACACATTGCTGCCAGCTTTTCAGTCAATAACCACTAATGTACATCATTATTGTAAACATGGATCTTACAGAGACAATAATTGTATTGTCGCTTTAAAACAAACACCTGTTAAAGTTGAGCCTTATACAGGTTCATCAATGTCCTTTTCCCGCAGAATTCATAAGGTTTTCTGCTTAATAATATGCACGCTCGTACAGCGTTCGCATTCGTCTAAGTACGTAAATGTTGCACATGTCTCAGGAAATGACATACGCACGTACACGGGGAAACGAATGTGTGTACGCCTCGCGCCCTTTCAGCCCATAGGCTACTATTTTGAAAAGCGATTTATATGTAGTTCATATTTATTTTTCTGAATAGTGGTAGGTAGGCATTAACATTCGAAAAAAGCCACTGAGAAAAGTTCTTAACAATGTACTTAACAATTAATGATCTAGAAGAGCCGGGATAAACCTAACCAGTTTTATTCGTGATTTGTCATAAACCGGGCGTGGCAATGAATTTATAGTTAACATGCAGGGCAGTGAGAACACTGCCTATTTTTTTACAAGGTAAGACATGGATGAGTGTAAAAGTTATGTAAAAATTCGAAAATTAATTTTTATTTATTATGTTAATTAACATGCGCTTTTCAGCTACAGCTCCTAATGGATTGATAAATAAAAATCTATGCACCTACGTTGCAGCACAGTTTCAGTATTTGTTTTCCGTCAAAATGTTTATTCAGAATCTTATCAGCTGGCTAATTGCTGTAACGGATGCAAACAAGTATGCCAGTCGGAACGTATCAAATATGGAGCCTAGTGGAGTATGCTTATATACATAAGTGCATTACCAGGTTCGGACACAGCCTTAAAGACACTTGAATCGACAAATTTAACGCACTGATTATTTGTACGAACAGTCACCTTTGTAGTAGATCACAATCCCAAACTTTAAACACTGAGTCACATTGTAGACATTCGTGCGTCTAACATCTATTTTTCGACTAGTGAACAATCATTTCCTGTCAATTTCCTTTCACATAAGAACGGAATGAAAAAGGAACTATGATATATGACATCATTCATGATTAATATCAAATTTGTAATTATATGTGCTAACAGTACTCGTATTTTATCATGAACACCTAAACTGTAGTAAAATAATAAATTAGAATTAAAAACAATGACCGTTATATATTTATAATAATTCATGTTTGCAGAGGTAAATAAAACCAAATAGTAGTTGATATTGTTGCAAATTTCAGCAAATACAGAATTATACGACAGAAACGAAACATATGCCATGGTCGCCACTAGTAAATCATGAGCAGGGTATTCACAGCTGCAACAAAAGCTGATAACTCGCGTGTGACAGGCTCGCCTTTAGCAGAACGTGAACGAACACATGGGTGAGCAGAGGCCAGGGTGATTACCTACTTTTGCCGGCTGCGTCGTCCGCTGCGTGCTAACTCCCAGTCGAGAACACTAGCGCTCCTCTGAATCATCCCAAGAACTAACATAAATAAATGGTCATACTTTTCCTTGTCCCATGGCCGCTCTAGTGTATATCTTTATTCAATGGTGTGGATGCAGGAATGTCCAGCAAGGAAAGCACACAAACATGACTGCTTTAAAACACCGTTTAATTGATTTATTCTCGTACAATCTGTAAAAAAAAACTCATTTGAACGGGTACGTGCCATACGTGTACGAGCTGTTTTACATTCTTCAAAGTAGTATCCGAAGTTGTCCACGGTTCGTTGCCAGCGATGAGGCTGACGGGAAATACCATCGACTGCATGAGATCCGTCAATGTGCACTACCTCTCGTCGAAATGCTTTGACGATGTCTTGTTTGTTAGCAAAGCGTTTACCACGTAATGGCTTTTTCACTTTGGGAATAAGATCGTAGTCACACGGACTAAGAACGGGTGAATAGGGAGGTTGTGGCAACACCTCCCATCCACAACGCCGTAAACAACGCTTAACTCTACTTGCTGCATGGCGTCTAGCCTTGTCATGTAAGATTATAGCGTTGCCCAACAATTCAGGACGTAACTCTCGAACTGCACGACGACGACGGTACAGCATAAATGAAAGGTAGTACTGTGCATTTACAGTACAGCCCTCACGAACTGTAGGACACACTAAAACCCCTCGACTGTCATATGCCAAAATGATCATCAGCTTTGTGGGCGACTGGTTTTGTCGTGCCTTATGTCTCCGTGGTGATCCAGGACGACGCCATTCATTGGACTGTCCCTTCAATTTGGGTTCGTATGCTCGTACCCATGTTTCATCAACGGCATTTATGCGGTTCAGCATGCCATTGCCTTCACAGTGTAAGGGTTCAAGATTGATTGATGTCTCATATCGGGTCCACTTCTCTACCTCTGTTAAGTGATGTGGCATCCACTTGGCACAAATCTTCCGTACATTTAAGTCCCGCCGTGGAATTCGACGCACTGACGACGCAGGAATACATGTACGCCGGAATAATTCCATAACAGTCCAGCGAGTGTCATCCATTAGGCACTTATCAACCACAGCTACTCGTACGTCGTGGTCAGCTGACAGCACGTCCACTGCGAGGTAGGTCGGCCTGTGACTCTCTTCCCTGTTTGAAGGTCTCTACCCACCTTGCCACTGTACGACAGGGTATATCACGATTATCCAATGCTTCCTGTAGCTGTGCATGACATTCGTGTGCATTGCTGCTTCGGCGTGCGACTATCTTGATGTACGCACGCTGTTCCGACTTTGGTTACGTCCATTTCGCACCGCTATCATAGGGAACGTGCTCGCGGCCGGACGGATGCACTCATACCCCATCTGACGGCAACAGCAGTTCGACGTGGGGTAGCACACATTGACGAACCGTAGACAACCTCGGAGACTACTTTTAAAGACGTTAAACAACTCGTACACGTATGATACGTACCCGTTCAAATGAGTGTATACAGAATGTACGAAAATAAATCAATTAAACGGTGCTTTCAAGCAGCCATATTTGTCTTTGATCCTTGCCGGACATTCCTGCATCCATACCCCATGTGGCATCGCCTTAAAAAACTTACTTGTCTTACACCTTCACCTGTACATAGTACATTTCCTATCTTGGATCATTTTCGGGAGATATACAATAGTTGCCATGACTTCTGAATCAGTCGTCGTATTTTTTTTTTTTTAATTTTATGGCAATGTTCTTGAATTACACTAAACAATTCGACCAGACTTCCCACATTGCCCAGTATTGAATGTGTATGCATCTCTCAATCCTACAGTTAGATAATCAGTTTTGACAATAGATAAATTTGAACGATATTTGTCGAGTTTAATTCAACTACAGCTCGTATGTCACAAATTTCTAACTCGTTCGAAAATTCAGACAGACAAAATCCTCCAAAAAAAAAAAGTGGGATAAGGTCTTCGGTACCTGTGCACTGTTATGGAGGCTATTGAGCTCTCGAGACAGAGGCCAAACCCGTGGTGGTTTCACGCCCTACGTCCGTCATCCATTTACTGTATGTGCAAAGTCGGTATTTATTCATTTGGAGCTCAATTTAATCAGAGAGGACCCGACATCCACAGTATTCCTGTTAATAACCATGCAACATAAAGCCAAGAACTAAACTAACCAAAAAAAATTCTCAATTGTAAACGAACGTCAGACTTCAAGCAACGGCGGTATCAAGTGATGCAACACGGTTATAATCTAATATTTTCGTGAGCATTATTTTCAAAATGGAAGGCGTACGTAATATAAATTGCCAGTCGAAATTTGTTGCTGACAGGGGTGTTAATCTTCGCAACCATATTCGCCAATCGCACTTCTTAAGAGTCATCTTTACATCTGCAGGCGTAAGTATGCAACCTGTATTAACCCCATTTAATCTAAGGTTAATCTATTTTTGAGGTTTTTGGCGAAACCATATACGTCACCGCCTGCAATGCGGTATCAAATTAAAGGTATTTATACCATCATTGTGCATATAACCAGTATATTGTAATATCCTAAGTGAGATTTAAATAAAAGCAAGATTATTGAAAAAAAACATGACTACAAATGAACTGGACACTTTGTAGCTTAAATACCGGACCAAAATAGTATTTGGCTTTTCTATGCCGCATCTTCAATGTTTTCTGCGTCGAAATGTGTTATGATATTGTATCTGATGTGTACGGCACTTCTGATAAATACAAAAAACTAAACTATTTTGTGATAACAAAATCGTGCAAGGAGATAGAACACTTTTATCCTGGGCTCAAAGGCCATCTCTGCTCATTGTTAAAAGGACGCGCAGTAGGGGGTGACCAGAGAACTCACAGGCAAGAGATTTTACCAGAGGGCTCGGGAAATCCGCAGTCTTCGTGCACTGCCTCTCGTTGAAAGAAGAACGCTGTAAGAAATCGAACACCACAATACGACCGGGCTGCAATCGCTGGCTAAAAAAATTTGTAAATGGATGTGAAAATAGTTGATACTACTAAATTAATTTTAATTAATATTTTTCCCGTATAGTATATGGGCACTGCAATCAGCAAAAATTAAACTTAAATCGGGTGTCATGTTTTATGTAATCCTAATATTGGTAAATTAATATTGTGAAACTTTGTAAAATGTTGTGAGCCAGTACCTGTAGAAAATAATAAATAACAAATTTCTTAGTATAAGAGTATAAAAAAACACTCAAGTAACGTTGACTAGTATACATATTATTATTGAATATAAAGGGGACTATAGAAGGGGCCAGACTTAACAAGAATTGTGTACGTTTTACGGGAGTTAGTTTTCTGGCTCGACACGAGGTAGTTCAGTAAATTTAGACAGTTCTAGGAAAGTAGTGCGGCCACAATGTATCCCTCCCACAGCTGCTCTGTCAATGAAGAAAGCAATATTTGTGAATAAACGCTGTAACACAATATAGGATATTATAGCTAGGATGCCATTTCCATCAGTTTTATTTTCGTTATGACCAAGTGATACAGTTAGGGTTCTGTTTATTTTATTGTCGGGGCGGGCGGGGTACTCTAGTTTGTGTTTCACGAGACGGCATTGTTTTGCCGCTCTTCTTGCGATGCAATAGCGATATGAATCGCATATTGTTTTTATGGTGCAGTGAACAATTTTGCTCGTTCGGAAATATTCAAATTACTATAACTTGGAAAGTTTAAACTTCACCAAAACACGAAAAAGCTATCAGTATGTCGCTGTTCGTATCGTTCTTACATATGCGAGAAATAGACACTGTAAACCATTTCTGCAAAATTAACCTTATACATAAAAAGTGAATTTTCAGTGTAATAAATAAGGACAGAAGGGTGTTTTTTTAAAGGCCACATACATTTCAAAACTTCCCGCAAGGAAAAAAAACACGACATCATGTCGCTGTTCCTACCGAGGCAAGAAATACACACTGTAAATATTTTAAGCTAAGTTAAACTTACAAATAAAAATCCTTGGAATTTCAATATAATAAACTCTTGTAAAAAGGGAGTGTTTAAGACCACGTACATTCAAAAAATCCTAACAACAGTTTCGAAATATATTATTTACAAAACACAATAACTTACAGTTTGTAATTCCTAATCGCAATTCCTGAAGTGTTGTCCTATGACAATCCTTGGACGATTGCATCACTAAAATCACTCGTGTCTACAACTAATACGAAAGAATTTATTTGCAGACTCATTCAATTAATACAACAACAAAAACCAACCAACTAAATTAAACGTCAGAACGTAAATATGTACTTAGCCAGTCGTGCTTCATAGTCGACGGTTAAGGAAAATGGCGGACCAAGGAACAGTCAACCAATTAACAGATGCCGATAATACATTTCACTCGAGAAGACGCACTAGACAGGCGCCTACATCGAACTATGCTTGTTGGCATGTGTAAATACTGCAATAATTAAATGCCAATATAATATTCCGACAACACCAGCAAGGTACTCAATCAGACATGACGAAAGAGAGCTCAATGACGTTTGCCGGGTTGGAAACGTTTCACATAACCGTGATGTACTCATGATCTATTCTAATTTCTTAAAATGTTTTTAAGGTCCATGGTATACAGTCCAAAAATATTGTGCATTAACGAAAAACGTAATTTAAATTATAAGTGCTGTAAGTGTCATTAAATTTCAAAGTTATAGTTTTTAATTCCGAGTACTATTTTTCCCCCATAATCATCGCATAAATCGTCAACATAACAACATATATCTCGATACAACCATCAAATGACGTTATACTTTGCAAATTACAGCATTTACTGTTCACATGCTGTGTAGGTCTGTCAAAATTGACTGAAGTTAAGTGAAACGCAGTATACGCAATATTGGGCCAGAGAACTAGCTCCTAACACTAAATTGCATTATTTTTTATAGTAAGGCATATCAAGCGTGGTGACAAATGTAGGTGTGTGTGTTTGTGTGCGCGTGTGTATGTATGTACAAACACATACATATATGCAAACATTTCTTATGTCCCACACGAGTGAAACTGTAAGTTTATGGAACACCATAAGTTATGCGACTGGTTTGTATAATTAATATGCTATTATTTCAGGCTGCAATTGTTGGTTACAAGACGAAAAAGGTTTTGTTCATTGGCGTACGAAATAAGTACTGCACTGTGTGTGATCAAGCACAGAAACAAGGGAAGGAACAGCCATTGCACACATGTTACAAGAATTGGAGTCAAGAACAAAGTGCATCCAGTATGGAAGCTGACATTATCGTAGAAGGTTTTTGCAGAAGTGAAGAAACGTATGGTTTGCGGTATAGAACTGTGATAGCCGATGGTGATAGTAGTGTATACAAAAAACTACTTGAAGCAAGACCGTATAGAAGCTTAACTGTCGATAAACTGGAATGCCAAAATCACCTTTTGTGTAATTACTGCAACAAGTTAAAAGACATCTGGACAACTGGAAAAAATGGCCCATTTCATCTGAGGAAACAAATACATGCCAAAAGCTTACAGTTGCGTGGTGCTGTTGTAAAAGCTGCTGAACACAGAATGAACGAAGAGCTGGCTATGCACGAACGTATAGCGAACCTGCGAAATGACATCATAAATAGTGTTGATCATGTTTTTGGCGACCATCAACGATGTGCTTCATACTTCTGTGCCGGTGCAAAAGAAGATGAGAGAAATATTATTCCGCTTCTTAATGAGCATGGCCTGTACCAACATGTAAAATCTTTGGCAGGTAACTTGAGCAGGCATAGCCGCAGTTTGCTTTACAACGTTAACAACAATTGCGTTGAGCATTACAACTCTGCAGTGGTGAAGAAGACGGGTGCCAAGCGCATCAACTACACGAAACGTGGATCTTATCAAGCGCGATGCGCCGCGGCGGTGGTAGCCTACAATTCCGGAGCTGTACACTATAACCTTCATAAAAAAGGTATGTGGTAAAAGTCCAGGTACATTTACAAAAATATTAGAAGCTCAAAGAAGACGGAAAGTGGAAGTAGCTAGAATAAAGCGAAAGAATGTAGGTGGAAAGCCATCTCTAAAACCAAAGAAGCTGTTTTCTGATAAAAAAGACATCGATCCTGATTATGGAGCTAAGGCACAAAAACCAGATCTACCTGCAGATGATTTCAATGTTCTGTGTAATGAGCTACTGGTAAGCCTTCAAAAAAGCAACGAAGCTGTGCATGAAATCGAAATACAAACCAGGGACCTCCTGTATACTGGCCAGTGGATGGAAGAAAGACGAAAGCGACTAATAGGATCGAATTTTGGCGATGTTTGTAGAAGACTTCCATCTACCAGCTGTGAAGGTTTAGTAAAAAAATATCCTCTACACTGATCTCCAACACATATCAGCTGTGAAATACGGGAAAGAAAATGAGCACAGAGCAATTGAAGCACTGGGAGAAGCTGCACATGTAAAAATTCGGAAATGTGGGTTTTTTGTTGATCCTGAATTACCGTATTTCGGTGCAACACCTGATGGCTTGACAGATGAAGATGGTATTGTGGAAGTCAAATGTCCGGCGTCCGCAGAATTGTTGAGCCCTGAATCTGCTATTCTGCAACGGAAGGTGACGTTCTGGAAAGTTGGAAAAGATAAGAAAATTGCGGGGATAAACAAGTCCCATAAATATTATTATCAAGTTCAAGGCCAGCTGCATGTTACCCAAAGGTTGTACTGCTTATTTGCTGTGTGGACACCCAATCCACCATTAGTGTATTACGAAAGTATACCGCGGGATGACGATTTCTGGGCAAAAGAAATGATAAAAAAGTTAACTTTATTCTACATGGAATGTCTGTTGCCAGAACTTGTGGACCCTCGATACACACGTTCAATGCCAATACGTAACCCGGAACGTATTTTGAACGAAAAAAGAAAAATAATAAAAGATCAACCGAAATCTGCTAAAAGAATTCGTCATAATTTATAACTTGTTTTATAAAACAAAAAAAAAGTGTAACACAGTTTGTCAAGGGACCATCACATCTACGGAAGGATAACATTTATTAATACAAAATTTCTTGAAGACGTTTTGAGCAGGTACAGCTTGTATTAAATGCGTGTCACTGTATGTATATTTAGATCATTTTAAAACAAGAATACGATCAAATCTTTTATAAGATTTCATGACAAAGTGTCGATCTTCAAAAAATTATTGCCCGTTACAACAAACATTTTGAAGTACAGTAAGCACCGACGCAAAACTCGCGGTAAAATTGGCAGTGACACAGGGAAAGTAGTTACAATTAGGAAATGCAGTTCGCCTTACTTCTGGCACAGTAAAATTTTCCATCCCTTCTGTTGAGCCATATTTCCTCAGTCTTACTCTCACGGCAGCGCAGCTATTTGCTTGTACCTAGCATTAGTGTTACTGTATTCATTTTCAAGGTATTTGTTAAATACGGCATACACCATTTCCGTGGGAATTTTGATACGTCCACAAATATTACTATGAGTATCACCAGGAGATAGAATTTTGCAACTTTCTACAGGAATAAAATGACGCGCGTCACTTGAAAACGCTTATTGTTTTTAGTTATTAACAATTGGTTGTTATTATGTGTTGTTGTTTAATATTAAATGTTGATTTTTATGTACTGAGTAAATACAATGGACTTGTAAACATCTGATCTAAAAATATCTCGAGATGATGTTTATGTTGATGAGGCATAAAGGATACGCAATGGAATGGCAGTATAAACAATACAGGGCTTTAAAAAGCGCTGACTTTGCCGTGAACATCCTATAACAGGAAATAACACTTCGTGGAAGAACGCCACGCACATGATCACTTAAGAGCAAACAATTTCTCTTTTTACAGCCATTCAAATGTTTTAATGCTCTCCTTCAAACAATCTAAGGTAGTTTTCAAAAATACTAGGCCAATGAAAAAAAATTTAGGGCTACGTTGTTGTCATAACTATCACTAGTAAGCAATAAGAAACTGTAGTTTTAAAAATGTGGTGTACCGTTTACCATTTTATATAGTCCATACGTATAACTTAAAATTTGATATATTGATATTTTGGTGACTTGTAATTATTAAATTCTGCTGTGATTCCCTAAGTTTAAGTGTACAGTAGACACATCTCTATATACGTACAAAAATTATATTTTTGTTTTTTTGGAAAAATATTTTCAGTGTTTGTGTACATAATTAAGTATATGAATAGCCACATATTTAAAAAAAATGTAAATCTGTTAACAGAAATTTGTCAAATGAATGCACGTGTCATAATTTAAGTTCTATAATATGTAATCTGTAATTATGCAGACCCAGTGTATTTTGCAATAAAGCCTCTTTAAAAAATTACAATATTCATGCAATAAACCTAAATAAATAAAGCCAAAAGCCTTTAATCATAAGATCATGATTTTATTTTTAAAGTACATATTTGACAACATAAATTTTTCTTGTATTTTGAAGGAGTATTGGAATATTGTAAATAAAAAAATATGATTTGTTAAAAAAAACTTGGGTAAACCATTTTTATTCTATACTGTCAATTAAATAAAAAATTTTAAGTCACAAGTTTGTTGGGAATTTTTTCAATTCATAAATATTCGAAAATGTTAACCAAACATTTGCAATTTGATTGCATAATCATCCTTAATTTTAAATTATGCTTAGTATTTTACGTTCAGTTTGTTGATAAATGACTGCTGCTTACAAAGAAAACTTCAGAGTTAATTGCTGATAGACGACGGCCTTAATTAAGTGATTATTACTTAATTGTGTGAGGTATGACGTGATTTTACATAGACATTCATTCAAGCGATGTGTTGTCAGTGAACACTTGAAAGAGAGAAAAATTGTCTGAATCCCGAGATATCAGAATGTGGCTAGCATGTAGTTGACCTGCCAACCCTCGTCAAACCGTTGCTAATGCGTGCTGCAGCAGCTTGGCCCCGAGACCAAACGCACTTAGTGCTATAACAGCATAAGGGAGTCTGTCTTCTTAACCAGTCACTGATTTCTAAACACGCTAGTCAACAAGGTAAAGATGACTCTTAATACGTTCACGGAAAGAACCAGCTGTGTAAACGACACAAATATTACACCCACGCCCGACTACTTTGATATCTACGTTTCCTCATAATGTATTTGAATCTGAGTAAAAAAAAAGAGAGGAAGTAAGTTTAAATATATGGGAAAAAAATATCGTTAGTCTTTTCCACAAAGGCAATTACTCTACTTCAGGCCGGTCTTGAAGAAATCATAAAAGAGAGATATGAGAACCAATAACAGGGTAATAACCTCCCAGGAAACATGGCGTCACAGAGTTTGCCACAAAATAAAAAATATCCGGCGTAGTAGCAGAAGTCCCTTGTTAAAAAGTTCGTGGAAGAACAGAAAGCGTCTGATAAAAAGAAGCCCTGAAATTTCGTTTGAAAACTTGCGCTGACCGCAAAGATCGGGGCAACTCATGCGTGAAAGGAACGTCACTGTGGGGCCACAGGAAATGAAAATGGGCTTCCTAGCCTGCAGCTCACTGGCGAAGCGATCAGCAAAGTGAAATGAGAGATCGGGATTTCATGTTGTGAGCACCTCGCACGACAATAACACGTGATAAAAAATAAGCCGATAAAGATTACATTTTCAGTTAAAGAAACTGCTTTCTTATATTATATATTTAATTTAATTAAAAGGCAAGAGGCACTACGGTGTAATTTTCTGCAAGTTACTACAAGCATCGACGACTTGGCGTTAACATTTTAACTGTGAAATGCGTGTTTACTGTTTTCACCTGTTCAAAGAATTTGGTCATATTTCAAAAACAATTTAGTACGAATGTTTAAAATTTAGGCCTATAACCATATTTAGGTCAACTTTATGACTTTTTAACAACGTCTATGTTGACGATAGTTCTTACGGTTATTATTTTACATTGTAAACATATTTGTTATACACGACATAGCACATTACATATAATACACGTTAATATTTTGCCGCGGCTGTGTAAAACCCTGTTACAATTGCGTGGGAAAGAACTGTAGTATTTGACCTCTTGTTATTGATATGTATTTGGTTATTTCGTTAAAAGGATGGCCTCAGTTGGAATAAAAATTAAAACTCGGGAACAACCAGTCCAACGAAAAGACCCAGTATATTCAAGCACTCAACTCGTGTCGCTTATTTTTTGTACATGGAAACGACAAACACGAAAGGTAGTGGCGAACATGCACACAAACAGGCCTACTGAAACTTTTATTTCACTCATATTTATATGCACTGGTACTTGCTGTTATCTGGGTTTATTTCATTATTAATTTAAATTTACCTGGCTAGGCTTAGTATTTTGTTGGGGTTGTGGCAAACATTCAAATCACAGAAACGTAAGCACGTTACACACTTATTTTTACAATGTTGTGATAAACAAACATGACTTTCAAACAATTAAATTCGTTTTAAAAACAGTTCACGGTTAAAACGTATAAATTTCACATGCCCAATATTTGCAATCACATACACACTGGTCCAACGTAACTTAATGGCAAGAATACTCCTTCACACATACAGCGGTCACGACGCACTTTACTCTATATTTATTCCTGCTGTGGAAAAACAGACCTATCAAAACACCGTAACTGGCCTAGGTAGGTTTAAAAAAACATAAAGAGTATGAACTTGACGCTTCTTTCAGAAACACGCCATGTCATGTCGGCGTTGCCAGTCGCCACTTCTACCAAGTTCGGATTTGTAACCGTCCCGCCATCACATTTAAATATATTGTAATAAGTATTCAAACAATAAAAGCTAGTCTCAGTTGTAAAATACAAAATCGAAAATCATTATTTTTGCTGTAAGAAGTATGAAATATGCCAAAATTGAAAACATGTATAATCTTCCTGTTACCACAGCCGGTGCGAAACTTCCAGACACAGCGAAAAAGATAGGGGAAAAAAAAAACAATTCACTAGGGCCTGCGCACCGTATTTTGCGCTGATATTTCTAACTGTAACGATGAATTGTGTTTCCTTCACTGCTACTTAAAAATTCAAATATATCAATAGGCAACATTTAATTTACAAATAGCATACCGAGAAACTATGTTGAAACAATATTTTCACTGTGAACTATTTCTTGCTAGCCGTTGCCAACACATCGCTGCTCTCGCTGTTTTTAACTCGTATTTAACACGAAATAAATATTACAAGTTATAGAAGATACCAAGTTAAATTTTTATTTAATCAAATACACAGTACTTTGAAGTTAATCACAGTGTTATATAAGTGCAGCATACAAGTTATTGAAAGAAAAAAAAAACAGGTCGACGTGTTACGCCTAGGGCGATTTTTCAAAGGTTCGTTTCACAAAACATCCGAAGAAACCGCGAATGGACTATATATACACTGCAGGCTAGACATACTTCTCGGCCAAACACCGTAAAATCAAGGATGAATTTGTCACTTCCATAGCACTTTGTCGAAGTGTGAAACGATAAAAAAAAAAAAACAGACTATACAAAACTACTATTTTCATGTGCTATAACTACGAGCACATTAGCAAATGTATCGGGTGACGAGATCTCCGCGCTTATGGGCTTGACGCATGAGGTACACTACAAACACTGCTGCCGAATCAGTAGGTCTGAGTTTCGCTGGTTCTGTAAGATCCTGAGAAAGAGTGCTGTTATGTTTCTGACATCAAACTACCATTTTTTTTTCTCTCTCCTAAGTGCGCATTTCAAAAATACTACACGAAAAAAAAAAAAACTTAAACGTAGGGATGTTACAAAACCGTTTTAATTGAATGGCTGAAATTGATTTCCCATTCCCAGAATATTTCACCATTCATATTACCGCAGGGATCCTTGACCGATTGCGCCCAAGGCCGGAAAATTCTTTGAAACGAGTAGTGTCTTCTCGCGACCTTGACGCGGAGGCACGAAATTATTGTTGCTGGCAATTCGGGAGTGATGTAAATGACCGTGGGAGCGACTGAGCGAGTACGTCGAGGTCGCCGACCCGGAGTCCAGCACGACAAAGCCATACATCCGCTGCAAAGAAACATCTAATAAAGTCTGGGTATTTGATTAGAGCTAAGTGTCATTCCTGTCAATAAGACCCACTTTCAGGTCGAAAATGTTTCTAGTGTAACAATTTCTTATTACCGCCATGTAACGTTTCTGCAGGACGATTTGGTACAGCGGTCAGCAAGCCCAAGTGTTTAGTTGTACTAAGATCCTGGGTTCGGTTCCTGGACTGGTTGGGTATTTTTCAGGCGTAGACTATTCCAACCTGGGCACAGAAGATTAGTGGCAGCAGCTACAAAATTGGCAGGGTTAATACCAACAAAACACAGAATATTTCTTTCGGTGTCTACAAATGCTATTTTTAATCATTTCCACAACTTTTTTTCCTCTCTTTGAACATATTTAGCAACGCCGGAATGAAGGGACGGGGGAAACGGAAGATCCCCGAAAAAACCCGCCGACCAGCGGCATCGTCCGGCACGATTCCCACATGTCCGGGAATCGAACTCGATTCCCCTAGGTGGGAGGCCACTACACCACCGAAGCTCCGATACAAGTAAAAAACGTCGTATTCCCAGAACATTTATTTGCTAAAGATACGCGTAAATATTGATTTTACAGACAACACTTTATTAGAAAGTCCCCACAGCAACCTCAGTCAGAAAGATCTACTTTATAATACAGGATGATTATAAAAGAATATCCCAACTTTGAAGGTCTATAATATCATTAAACTTTAACACCGGACATGCTGACAAGAGTGTGGAACGAGTTTGATTATCGCATAGATGTCGTTCGGGCCGCTCGGGTTCACATTGAACATGTATGAATGTATGGTAAACCAACTTCACGGTTCCACGGTTCATTTGATTGGCCAATCAAGGTTGTAGATTGTTTGGTTCTGATGTAATAGACCTTCAAAGTTGGAGTATTCTTTTATACTCACCCTGTATAAAAGAAAAACGCAACAGTGCAGTAGGTGCTGTATAAACATTATGGTAAGTGCGTCACAGCTACTTACAGACTGTTCGTGGACAATAGAGCTAGTTCGAAAGCCCTGCTTAGGATATGGTTTTCTACCTATACTATATCCTTTTACGTATGAATTTATTCATACGGCGATCAAGCGTGACTATAAAATTGTTAGGAGAGCAAACATTTCGTTAATGTTTACACTTAAAGCCCGGATTCACCTACTACGCAGAAATTCTTCGTTTTCGTGTCATAATTTCACTTTCAGAGGTATTATTGGAAATGTTTGATTATAGAAAACTTACAAAAGGTATTAAACAAGTAGTAAATTGTATCTAACATGCACTGTCCGTTATTTCCTTCTTGCAAAAAGGCAGGAACTCACTGATAAAATATAAATATGTTCCTGACTTTTCACAACAAGCAGATAACACACTATTAAAATTAAGCTCGAAAATATTAAACATCTCGCAAAATGTAAATTTCCTATAATCGTAAATAGTCAGTAATTACTATGTTGTGACGCGGAAACGAAGGTTTCTGCAAAAGAGGTGATGCCGAGTCTTAATGTGCATAACGCAAAGAGAAACTAAAGTAAATAAATTCTGTGCCCAAGTATTTAAACGTTACATTTTAATACGACGTTAGCACCTGGAACTGCCTTTCATACGACACAGAAACATTCGCACAGTGCCTATCAGCGTTGATTTTAAATTATAAGCAGTCAGCGCCGAATTTTTCTTAAAAGATTGATTTTAGAAAGCGTTCAATTGACGGAAAATTTTTTTTCAATAATATTTTATTACGCTGCAACGTCGCACTACTATATATTTTCGTACTGCAATGTTACAATTCTGTAGCTTCATTGTCTGCGGCATTGTATCTCGCATAGTTAACTACTGGGTTAGTACAGCGAAACTGCACAATAAAAAAATATGCAGTCCTTGAGGTAATTCTCAGTAGAATGTTAATAAGTAACTTGACTTTATAAAGGCAAATCATTCGGCTTTCGAACGTAAATGCCAGTCTGGTGTCAAAGATTGTTCTTGTACACAGGTAATACAAAGCCACTTTGTCTGCAAGGTTAGATTTATTGCTTATTTGTTGACATGAAAATTTCAAAAATTTAATGGTAGTATATTGGCCGAGGTAAAACAAAAACACCTCATCAACCACAATTAAATAATCAAATTTGCGAACAGTTGTCCGCAGTTCACAACTAAGGAATATTTGACAACACAAATTCGCCATCCAAATTTATTGGAGTTAAAATTAATCTTGAAGTAAAAAATCGTCTACAATTATCCTGAAGATAACCTCCGTGGTAAGGTTTAAGACACCCACCTACGGCCCAAGCTGTCTTGGATTAGAATCCGTAATAAATAATCTGCGTGGGAGTATTTTTTTTTAGTCCGAAATATACCTTTGGTTTAGTGTGAAATCGGATCGTCGATAAGTAATAAAGGTTTTCATTGAAAAAAAATAAGAGGCGTTTATTAAACGGGAATTGATTTGGTGGTCGACGCCTTTAAGTCACAAACTAACGGAATTCTCATAGTGCTAGTTGCTGATTTCTTGATAACTGCAATATACAAAATGTTTAAGACCAAATCCCATGTTCGCAGGCAGGAA
>NQII01000294.1:758831-790794 GCA_002778355.1 Clitarchus hookeri | reverse complement strand
AGAGAAATATAACGTATTTTTTGGTGACCGAAATAAAAACACTTTCGCCTTCTTGTACTACACCCGAGAGATTGACCTTACAAACTTCTCTTTCGTTTTCTCGTAAGGTAATCGGCGCCTTATATCATGTGCATAACTATGTGTGATGTACTCGGCTACAGTTTATGTACAAACATATGCAAACAACTAAGTTGACAGAGTCCTGGACAGAAAAGACGGTAGTTTTAAGAGTTAAAACTGAATAGTAACAGCGAAAACCAAAGACTTTGTCTTAGGTATAATCGTGTGAGAAACATGTGGGTGGATGACACTTCTTTTACATGAAGTTCAGGCTTAACTGAATGTATGCAATCGGTGCTTCTGATCAAAACAATAATTATTAACTATAGATACTTACAAAAACACTACTGGAAAATATAAACCAGCTTACAATCACCCTGGAAAGCCGACGGGAGAATTCCCCGACAAAATATTGTACACGTGGAGTAACTGTAAAAACCGAGAACTGCTATAGATAACAATGCCATTTTAGTGTAGGTACGCTACGCGAAGATATTTATGACATTTCAGCAACTGCAATCAATTTAAAAAGAAACATACTGATCCAAGACCTAACTCTAGGTATATCCCTATTTTGGTTGGAAGATGGTTTTGTGCGGTACTAGATATCCAGCCGAGAAAATTAAGTTTGCATTTTAAGCTGTTTTTATATTTGGAAAAAACATCTTAAATTCCAGTTCACAAAACAATATACTTTACAATTGAAAGTGTTTAAAAGCCAGTTTACAGCAGTAAACTCACCCTTGCCCTTCTGCGTACAATAGTGAACAAAATCCAACAATCACATTTTCACATTTCAATAAAACACGCGGGCCTACAGAATCAACATTACTACAGCTCTCGTTTTATTCACTTCAACACAACTATACATAGATTACAAAATTGTGTATATCTTGCACAACAAAATGGAATAAATAATATTCTAAATTTTGTAAATATCACATTTGTTACTAGCCACATCTTGCTATTTACGCCTCAATTATTGTATTCACCACACTCACCAAATCATAGATGGACGGCCATTTTTCACCTCATCAATTAAATATTCGGCGCCTAACATTACTATAATCCCTATTTCAGTATAAATCAGTCAAACAGCTGACTAAGGCGACTATCTACAATGGCGACTGCTCTCACATATGAAGAAAGAGAGCGACATTGTAATGCGGCAGTATCTCTGCTCTCAAGAGATCTGCTGGTGACAGATTTAACTATCGTATAATAACCTAATTAAAACAGCACACGTCCCGACACACACACACGCCATGCCGCCGCAACATTATTTCGATGTGCCGACGAAGTGCTATTCCTTTTCACAAGTGTGTTAGCTGTGGGCCTAGGCACCATTACGCAGAAGTACGTTTCCTGTTCATATCACAACTTCTGTTTCAGGGTAATAAATGACAATCTAATTTATAGCAACGCGATATTTTAAGGGCTTCTAAAAATTTTCACGTTAGTTTTTAATGTGTGTCATTTGGTGCTTTAAAAATGTATTCAAACGTATTAAAATTGAACATTTCATATTATGATAGTTGAGACAATTTTAGGCATACTTTACCATGTCTGTAATGAATAGTGATGTTTAGCTAAAACCCTAACAAGTCAAATTTCCAAAATTTCTCCAGCCAGCCCAGCAAGAACCAATCCGATACGGGTGAGGCCCATACTGAAAACAATGTTTGTGACAGTAACAAATAGTTTTGTTAGTACTCACCCTGCCAAATTTTTCCTCGTGAACAACAATTTTGTTTACTTGTCATCACTAAACGTTTGTGATCAATAAAAATGTATTCGTGTTATGGCTACAAAAATGTGTTCACCACGAAAAATTTTTGCAAGGTGAATACCAACTAAACACTTAGTGGCCGCCACAATTTTTTTTTTTTCAAGTGCAGCTTTCAAAAGTTAATCCAGTATTCAAGGAGCACAATGCAACCGGCAACTACCCATTTTCCTTTAAGGCTACTTTCGTAATGGGCTCTAGCATTAAGAGTTTGCAGTCCGGACATATTTTCTGTACATCCGTTGTTTGCGCGTATCTCAGCAAATAAATGTCCTGGGAATAAGACTTTTTTTTTTGCCATAAAATGATAAAAACAAACAATTATCTAAGCCCGTAAGTTTTGTTTTTATAACGTTAATTTTATTCTAAAAGAAAAAATCGCGAAACTGGTTAAAAATAGCATTTTTAGAGCTTTCCTGCGAAGTTTCCTTAATGGGTAGGAGAAAAATAAACATTGTATAGTTGTTTAATCTACGGACTTTCATTGCTGCTTCCCCCGCATGAAATTTTGATCATCCATGCACTTCCAATGCTTGAGAAAATAAAACATTTGACCATGAATATCAACAACAAGATAAGTTCAGAATACGATTTTGGTATACATTTATAGGCTTGCACACAAATACTTGAATACTAATTGGCAAGTGTGATTCACTTGTAATCCAACAATGCAATGCGACAATGTAATAATATAATCCATCTGCACACACATATCCGGAACAAAAATGTGTCGTTTAATTTCTACTACTAAGCTCCGTGTTGACGTGGGGTTTATTTACCGCAATATTTAAGTCCATTTTAGAACTTAAATATTGCATCAAACCGTCGAGTGGTCACTGCGTCACGCACATATGAACAAAAAGAATTTTAAAGAAAAGTTTTAAATACTTAAATGTGTATATAACAACAGCGTCTTCAAAAATCTTTGCCATATACAGACGTATAACTTCTAATTTTTAGCCTAGATGAGCTAAAATCGATCCACCGATCTTCAACTAATCTTCATCTGTGAGAGCCTGGCGTGCTTACATTTTACAAGCACAAGAGACGGGAGACCAGAACTAGAAGAAGTTGTCCACTACCAATATAAAAAAAAAGCAAGAGACGCCAAAAATGCAGACGCGTAGTTTTTTTTAAAGGTACTCTTATTAGGTCGAGTCGAAAACGGTAAGGGGACAGAGCAGTTTTCAACGGCAAACAAGCACAATCGAGCACTAAGCTGGATCACGTGATGTGGCGGCTGGCAAGACCGTTAAAAAGTTCTTCCTGCCTCTGGCGCAGATGTTCGATTTAAATTTGAGGTCTGTTAAGACGTCCTGTTCTTTTAAGCCACTACTGCTCTTATTTCATTTTGCGCGTTCGTTTAACAGGAAACTTTTTTTTTTTGCAAGCTGTTCGAGCGTCAAGAACACTGCTCCCTTTGTTCTTGCTCGTGAAAAAGAGCAAAAAAGAGTAACAAGATTTGAGCACAGGAAAAAAATACGCCAAGTATATTTCTTTGTTAATTTTACGTCGCGCCATTTTTATATTTGCAAAAGACGTATGCATAAATAGTCGTCGAACAGCGGCACACTAACTTAAAAAGTAAAAAAAAATTACAGCCAGACATAGACGTTGCGATCAGCTGGTTGGTAAATACACATTTGCGTTACTTTCGGCTTTCGGTTGAAGGTGGAAAAAAAAAACAGTATCCTTTTCGCTCTTTCCCTGTCCCTAGAATGCTCTCGAAAGCAAAAAATAAGAGGACACCCGATCAAACCTTTAAATCGGGTTTCTCCTCTCCCAATAATAAAGAGCATGGTACCCACCTATCTTTCTCCTGTAGCATTTTCTCATAATGCACGTAACAATTTTTAATTATTTCCTGTCGAAAGGGTTTCTACGGTGTCTTTGCCGGTTTTTCCCTTTCTCTTCTAGATGTAGTTAGTTAACTATAAGTACATTAGGGAGGTTTTTCATGGCCAAACTCGGCCATGGGAAACCCAATCCCTCTTTGCCGCGATGCACGTCTCTTTGCATGTTTTTCCTTCCCTTGTAAGCGTAAGGGGGTTAGTCCTGAGACGCAATAATCCTGTTCCTACCGCGGACTAACATAACACTTAGTTTTAGAGTAGGTTAGTAAAAAAAAAAAAAATCCCCTTCAAATCGGTTCATAAGCTCATGGAGAAGTACGCGTACGAGTTCTGGGGTTCAATTTCCTGCGCAGTCATCACTCACAACTTATCTACGGCATCAACTTGCCAACCAGGTGTTGCACTCTCTCACTATTTTCCTCCAACTGGGTGGAGAAATCCTTGAACACGCCGAGAACAGCTGCGAACACGTGGTAACGGACCCGTAGCCTTCATTGAATTGACCGGTTGAGGTTGTTGCAGACAGCTTGAAAAGGTCTCGAGATTGCTATTTGCATGTCAACTGCCAACTTTACAGACAGGCTTTCGCAAGTGGAGTAACATCCATCGACTGGTTTAACGCAAAATGGAGGAGCTTCGTAACACGTACTACCGCAAGAACATACAATAATATAACATCAATAAACATGCACAATTGTGGGTCAATGAAATTTGGCTGGTGGCCTCTGACGGGTTCTAGGGGGTACGAAACCTGTTACCAATATGTAGTGTTTTACGTTGGGTTTGAAACAGAAGTGCCCTAAATTTTTCCAGGTGTTAATTTTTTTTTTTTTTATAAAAAGTGACGCACTTCATTTTTATTATTAAATTTTTCTCATGTAAAATTTATTTAATTTTTCAACACAGTTAAGCGATAATGAGTGTGGCGATATTTCCCGTTCCATCTTCTCGATACTACGTCTAAAATAATATGCCAAGATTTCCAATGTTAAGAATTTGTAATTAATATCTTATAATAAAATTAAATAACAAAGCAAATGAAATATATTTATATAGCCTAACACTATAATATAAAAAAAAAATAGGTTTTAAAAAATAAGTCTGAAAACTTATTGAAGGTTACGATAAGTTTAGAGCTGAAAAAGTACTGCTGTAAAATTTATAACACGTAATTATGAAATTAATAATGTCCGTAATTAAGCGCAATTTGGGAGAATTCGTTTAATTTTATGTTTTAAATAAAATATTAGCTGCTGGTGGGAGACTGTTACTAAATTTAAACATTAAACATATTAAAAACACAAACGCGGACACACGAATTATGTTCAGTTTGTGAATTTAATTTGTAGATAAATGTTTCTCCCACATAATGATGCCAGTAGTGAATAAACGAGTCATGCGTGACAACATTCTGGTTAGATTTATTCAATAAATATTCGTGCGGCAACTTAAAAATTTTTTTGTGAATATTTTAGATGAAACATTTATAATCAAGTCCAGTATCTTTTTTTTTAACATCTAAATAAACTACACTACCGGTACGCGAAAATTAATTTGGCAAAGGCAAAAACATTTCTTTCAATATTCACTTTGCATGAAATAAATGTACGCAAATAATTTTTTTTAGCTTAAATGCATAGAACTCAATGCATTAAGACACTACACTTTATATTTATACTGTTTTAATAATTCAGAGTACTGGTTGAAAAATTGGATGCACGAAAATATAGGATACGTTCTGAACGAAAATCTGTGAAGGAATTTGAGTCTTTCAATGAACTGAAAGACAAAATGGCCGGGATTACGACGTTCGAGTGACCCCACACGGCGTTCGTGGAATTTAATGGAATAAATTCGAAGAAAATTTGAAGTGAACTTTGATTGTCTGAAAAGACCTTCAAAAGGCGGTTCACAATAAGTGAGCACTTTTGAAATCAACCTTAGACAAATGTCGCTGACCCTAGCTGAATATATTTTAACGCTAAATTAAAAGTGTCTGGCAAACATTTGTGAGTACCGAGATTATTTATTTTACTTTCTGTTTTTTTTAAACGCACGTAAGTGTAAGAATTATAAAATTGTTCATATTTAGTTTTCATATAATTTGAATGTTTCGTTTGATCGGCGCATTGAGTAACCAGGCCTTCGGCGTTGTTAATTTTACGTATGGTGGAATAACACACAATGCGCATACAAGTACATCTTTAGCAGGGCTTTCCAAAGTGTTCAATTTACCGTGAACAGGACATGCACATCTACAGTGCAACAGTAGTCTTTTCGCGGTTTCTTCACACTTTTTTAATCAAACCTTGGACAAAACTTTCCATGTATTAAGTGCTTGGTATTTTCCCAAATACATCACGTAACACAAACGTTTTGTACTTATGTTAACATAAAATAATTAACTTTAATCAAATTGAACTTCTACTTACATTTCATCTATAAATTATATAATCGTATTTATAGTTAATATGAACAAAAACAGGGTGAAAATAGGCGTGTTGCTAATGCCGAGAAAGAAATAGTTCTCACGCGAAATATTATTACACCGAGTGCTCACGATTGCGGTGCGCTGCCCCTTTGTGTAATTTTCTAGACTCTGTTAAGCTTAGTTTGTATGAGGCGGAGGAATATCCTGGAAGTAGAACTTTAGCTGAGCTTCAGAAAAGTGTGAGCTAACCCGGAATGGACTACACAGAGAAATTCTGCTGCGTCACACGGGATGAGCCCGCGCTGGGCAAGAGACAGCCAACACGGCGCCAGAATATTGACAAAGAAGCAGGCCTGAGGCGGGGGCAGAGAGTAAAAGGAGGTCAAAGTCTAACAGAAAGGGTGGATGGATGAAAGAGGGCGAGACGTGACCCGGGCAAGACTGGGAGAGTAGGACCCGTGACTCCCCAGCTCCGCCGCAACGGTGCAGCATCCGAGCCGTCAAGGTCATCTGATAGATACACCCAGCCCCCCCTTGGCATTTAAACATTTAACCAATTGCCGACCCGCGCTGCAAGACCGCGGCTGCTTCTGGTCCATCCTCGCTGCTTCTCGCGCGGAAACATCTCCGGGCAGAGTGCGAAAAAAAAAAAACGCTACCATAAAACATTGTGCGCCGATCACGAATGACTTTCCACCTTTTGCGAATTTCCACGCTAATGGAAACCATAGTCTATTCGCGGTTTCTTCNTCGTGCGCCGATCACGAATGACTTTCCACCTTTTGCGAATTTCCACGCTAATGGAAACCATAGTCTATTCGCGGTTTCTTAGCATTGTTTTGAATCAAACTTTTGAAAAATCATATAGAAGACGTGTTCGGTTGCTTCATAAATTTGTCATATAAAGGCTGTTCAAAGTAAACACTTTTGTAGCCCTGCTTAAGATCTACTTGTATGCACATTTCGTGTACTTCCGCCATACGTGATCTAAACATTGCTATGAACTTGGTCACTTTGTCCATATGTCAATCAAGTAAAACTGTGAAATTATTATAAAAATAGATCTTACAATTTTGCTAATTCGTACACTTATGCATTAAAAATACTATAAGTGAAATCAATAATTTAAGGATTCTCAATTTAATTAAATGTTAAGACATGGAACTATTTTCTCTCCATTGTTACCAACTTTGCAAGGTGCGTACCAGTCAGTGTGCCCGTTAAAGCACACGCTGGCAGGGGCAGTGACATTTTTCAAAGGTTGATTTCAAAAGTGCTCACTTTACCGTGATAAGCCTTTATCAAGTTTTTATACTTGCCTTAACTTAAAAATACCCGATTTTTTGGTTGAATTGAGCTTTTAATTTTATTTCATATATATATATATATTAGATCTCATTTAGTGAGAAAATAGGCGTTGGTAATGGCTAATAAGAAATAATTGTCATGCTAAATATTAGTTCAATGAGTGCACACGAATGTGGTGAGGTTATTGTACCTTTGGTGTGATTTTCTATACTTCGTTAAGCTTTGTTTGCATGAGGCGGAGGAATATCCAGGAAGTAGAACTTAAGCAGGGCTTCAGAAAAGTTGGAAGTAAGGGTGAATAGACTATAACAAAATTAAGAATAAATTATTTTTTAAGAATACCCGTATGCAGCGTTAACCTAAAAGACTACACAAAGTTTTGAAATTCCTGCGAGTATACCTCACCACTAATATTTATTTCCGTTCACGAGCAACCGGCTAAACGGATTAAAGTAGCGACCGCAGAATTGTATTATTTTATATTTATTATGATGCATTTTTAGCCTCAATTCTGCACACCTACACATGTAGAGAGAGTTCGATATTTGTAACAAGCATTACCCTATAACTTTGTAAGTACCAAGCTTGAGTTTAAACAGAGAATCAATGTTAAAATAAATTCCTTCTCGAAGCATCGATTTTAAAGCTAACTGTTTCAAAAAAAAATATATTCAACGCAGCTACGTTTAGAAATGTTCAAAACAATTTATTCATCCATTATTTGTTTTGTAAAATATAAATTTTAATGTTAAATTGTAGAAAAAATATATTAAATATAAGTGGCACGCTTTATTAACGTGCCAGTACTCCTTAAGAAATTTTATAAATATTGCTCTTTATTTGAAACAGTTAACTTCAAAACAGATGCATTCAGGAGGAATTTATTTGACGATTCCCCATTTAAACTCTTGTGGCTGCAGGCGTGGTAGACAGAGCCCTTAACAGACCGAAGTTCCAAAGACGAAGAAATTGCTGCAGTAACAATTTTCTAAGGTTACTGGCCACTGCTCATAAAAATGGCTACCATCGAATGGAATCTATGTTTATAAAATGTCTTGAGCATTAAGGGGGATCAGTCACCGCCATTTTGGATTTATCCATATTTCACCATAAATCTCATCTAGGTTGGCTTAACGAAATTTTTGGTACGACACAGTATAAATAATAGGTTCTCGAGTTTTATCAAGTTGTTACGTTTTCACTGCCTTCAATAACTTATAACCAGTAACAGCTGCGAAGAAATTTTTCCTGCGGGCGACTACAGGCAGTTAAAACTAACCACGGTAGTCCAGTAATGCCAGCTTCAAAAAAAATGTACAACGGGATATCCCTGTGTGGTTTCGTTCTGTAAAATTCAATACAAAATACATAATTCAGGTTTTTGCGAAAATTCTAAAAAGACTAGAATAAAGACTTATAATAGCGGGTTGATTAACAATAACTTAATATACAGGAACAGTCTTACAACGTATAATAACGCACTGATCCAAAGCAGACAAGTCAGTAAATGAAGGATTAGAAATGTTATAATTTTTACGAAGACATCCCCATTAAAGGTGTTTCTTTCCTGCACGACCCACAATAAGATTTATGTTTACAGAATAAATGTTTTGACACGTTCGGAATTTAGTAGACTTCTACTTCGCTTAGGAGAATAAACAAGGCCAAACCTACAACAAAAGAGGGAAAAAAAGCCTCGAAATCAAAATAATCACAGTAACATTTTATATTAACTGACACCTATTAATGAATTATCTGAGTACGACCAACTCAGTCGTAGAAAACCAAGAAAAACTTAATTACTATAGGATTGAATAAAAAATTTTACGATCGATAAACAAAAATTTAACAATTCTGCTGCTTGGAACACAATCCTGATATTATAAACAAAAAATCTATTCGGGTAAAAATATAGTACGGAAAATAGACAAAACTATACTGACCAAAGAATTACAATCCACTCCGAACTGTTTAGCCTAAAGTAAAGTTCAACAAACGTCACAAAACAAAGGCAGCATGGCGATGAGATGAGAAACAATGACGAATGCGACAAAAACAAACAGAAACAAGGCGTAAATCACGTTTCAACAGCAACGCGTTCGCCCTCAAAGAATGACGTCCGGAAGCAAACAAGCGGTATAAATACCCCTAGATCACACAACTGAATCCAGTAATGGGAGGCAGGATTCTTCCAGATACGTGCAGCTGAAACAGTCTGTTTTCACGTAATGACGGGACCGAGTGCAATTCCCGGAATGTCGCGACAAACTATTAACGTCATTGTTTTTCCCCGACATTCCTTGGCATGTAATTCATATGTCTTTGTTGTGTGCGATTTCTCTCTCCCGGTTCTTCCATCTGGGTTTAATCTTAATTCGTTTATCAATAGGCGATTTTGTGTGTGTTGGTGCTGTGTTCCCGCTCCTGATGCCATAATAGGCCTATATTGAATTTGTTTTCGGTTTTATTAATTTACTTTACTTTCCTTCGTTTGGAGTGGTTTGTATTTTACTTTCGTGGGATTACTACAAATTATAAAAATAATTTCCATGCACTTATTCTTTAATGCGTGCTTGTACAGGGTGTTATTTTATAAGTTTTTTTGGCCTTTAGCAGGAATGCTGTTCCCATTAGGCTTGTTGCATTNTGCTTGTACAGGGTGTTATTTTATAAGTTTTTTTGGCCTTTAGCAGGAATGCTGTTCCCATTAGGCTTGTTGCATTTTTTTTCACCAGGGCTACTTTACATCCTGGTTTACAGTCAACCTACAGAACGGAGATTTTCCTGTTTGATTAAACTTAACGTAATTAAATTAAAATAATGCCACAAAACTCTTTAAACCAATTATTGCATTGCCTTCGTAATCAGCAATTCTCATGCTTATACACAACTCTGTAGACCGTGTAATCGCGCTGTCCTGAAAATAAGAGAGAAAAGAAAATCAACTGCCCAAAAAAGGAGATAATTAGCATGCTTGCGCCATCCATCGTTCCACAACATGCTCAACAGAAATAACCGGCAATTCCTGCCTACATCAAACTTTCGTTACACGCTGGAGTCAGATCTTGACACCCAACATTTATATTCGTTACAATAAAAAAAACAGTAACAGGTTTCCAACTACGAGGTTCACGGCAGGACCTGAANACCCAACATTTATATTCGTTACAATAAAAAAAACAGTAACAGGTTTCCAACTACGAGGTTCACGGCAGGACCTGAAAAGTAAATCTTGCATTCAATCCCCTAATTTCGGTCATGTGATGTCTGACTTAAAAATAAAATCTAAGGCATGCGTATGGGAACAGGATAGCGAATTTTCAAGCTTCAGTTCACGCAACTGTTCAGCCTGTTTGCATGCGATCAATCANCAGGATAGCGAATTTTCAAGCTTCAGTTCACGCAACTGTTCAGCCTGTTTGCATGCGATCAATCACTTTGACAGCCATCACTCGCAGAAATAGGGATGAGAATGCTAAAGATTGCTTTCATTTCACCATTCCGATAACACTGTTTCACCTCGTAGATCTCACAATTTTTTCCGTAAGCACGAATTTTCGAACCATCTTCAAAACAAGACCTAGCTTAGATTTACACGATACCGTATTGGTGTTTGGTTGCAAGCTTAGTTTTACACCTAGTTGGTTTGTCCGTTATTTTTATTACCAACTTTCTGAAGTATGTATAGTAAACAACAAACTGGAAGCTTCGTTGTTTTATATGCACTTAATTTCAAAGTACGTATAAATTTTTACTGAATAATTTTTGACAGTCTATAATTTTGTCTTATAATTTTTAAAATCAAAACTTACAGTTTAGTGCTACCTACAGTTTTATTTCCAAACCACACGTGTGTGTTTCAATTTTAGTGAAATTAACATAATGATTTACAATTTCATTGTAACTCCATACACCTAACCACCGTAGACTCACTATACGTTGATAATCCATGAAATTATTGGTATCCATGCGACACCTGAAACAGTGGGACCTCAGAGAAATATCGGCGAGATGTCCCTGCCTTTTCCGTGAGCAAAAAATTTATAGATATGAGCTCAACTTACTAGCGTGGCTCACGCGGTAAATAAGGGCGGTCTCTGATTTCCTGTTCCAGCTTTCGGCTGTCCCGCATGACAGGCGTGCATATGAACGAGGCAAAAAGGCATGGACGTGCCTCGCTNCCTGTTCCAGCTTTCGGCTGTCCCGCATGACAGGCGTGCATATGAACGAGGCAAAAAGGCATGGACGTGCCTCGCTTTAAGGTTAAGGTAAGGTTTAGTTCAATTTTTAATCTCCAATCAGCCTTACGGCACAAAATCCATTAATAACTTTTAAAAAATTTGAGATTTATTTGGGGGATGGGGTGGAAACGTTGGCCGCTATCTATCTTTCATAAAACTTGCCATTACCTCTACGTTCGTTCCATATCAAGGTGGAGATTTTGGCATGCATGACTGTCTTTATTTTTCCTTGTTATTTTTAAGTTATTCGTCAGTGATGGGACCGCGGCGGTGTGCTTGTTACGCTACTCGCCTCCCACAGAGGCGAACCGTGTTCGGATTCCCGGCAGGGTCACCCTCGGGATTTTCGAACGATGCCGCTGGTCGGCGGGTTTTCTCGGGGATCTCCTGTGTCCCCCGCCCTAGCGTTCCGGCGCTGCTCCATTCTCACCCCACTTCGCCCTCATCTGCTCTCAACACCACGAGATTAAGAGCCGCCCGGATCTCTCCTCTCCTCTCGTCCGTGAGAATTAAAAAAATATATATTAATATAGTTATAAAATAATAAATGCATTCAAACGCCATCAATTTAAGAGTAACACGCCCATATGTTGAAGCGAGAAAGCTTTTTTTTCCCCATACAGTTCCAAAAGAAGAATGTAGCTAAAACAGGAGGCGGTTTACACACTATATTGACCCCAAATTACATGCACCTAAAGAACGTTACAAGCGTCCAAATGTTGCCAGGGATTCCAAGACAGGACCGGCTTGAGTACCTTAAAATAAGGATAATTTGAAGTTTCAAACTACCAACACTAATCATAATCGTTCTTGAATTGAATAGAAGTGACGTTCGTGTTGATAACAACTACCATTTGTGCACTGGGAGGTCGTGCGAATAAATCCCACTTCAGCACACGTGCAGTTTGCAAATTGTAATGTTGGTAACAAACGATTGAATCGCGGATGTCAAGCGGTCCTGTCAAAACTGCCGTTCACATGAAAGGTAATTAATCGAAATTGAATCCACATGTATGTACTGAGGAACTGTTTTTGCTAAACCTGCTGCTTTGCTGCACGGGAAATGTAATAAGTATTATCGAGTGTTATGTCATATTGTTTACAGTTTCGAGTGCTAAGCATTTGTGTTTAATTCCTGGTAGATATTGGTAGTGGCCATGCAGCGTTGATGAACACACTCAACCAATTGGCATTTAGGGTAACTATGGATAAATTAAAGCTAACATTGTGCAACATATTTTCATCTGAAACAAAAGTTACATACAGCACCAATATACTGAAATGTTAACAGTCAAACATTTTAATTATAAATTGATAATGTGCACAAATTTTTAGAGTCTACTGTAAAAATTAAATTAGGCAGGCGATGCAAAACTGCGCTTGGTACGAAGTTATCCCGAAATTACTAACCAATTAATATGCAACATGCATATAAAATTAATGGTCACGAAAATAAGGCTACTACACGATGATTAAAGACAAGCTTAGATACGAACACACGAAAATACAAACAAAATTTACTATTTTAACGGAAGACTTTAAAACAAGTTAGGTAGCACCCATTAAAAAAAACTGCGCAAACGCACTTTACACGTAAAATACTAATTAGCCACTAGCGGTAAAGAGGACACACGACAACGGGTCACTCATTACCGCCCAATTAAAATTCCAGAAATGCACAAAAGCACAACAAAAGCTTAGGCAACACACAAAAGGGCATGAACGTACCGTACACTTAATATAATACAGGATGAGTATGAAAGAATATCCCAACTTTGAAGGTCTATAATATCAAAACCAAACAACCTTCAATATTGATTGACCAATCAAATGAACCCTGGAATAGTGAAGTTTGTTTACCATACATTCATAAATGTTCAATGTGACCACCACGAGCAGCCCGAGAGACATCTACGCGATAATCAAACTCGTTCCACGCTCTTGTCAGCATGTCCGGTGTCGCTAACTCACTAAAAATTAAGGAGGCCCGCTACCCTAACAAAAAAATATTTCTCGTGGATTTTTGCGGGTCGGTATGCTTAGGCCTAGTGGCCTCTGCACTTACCTGGGAATTGTTATGAGCTTGGTGAAATGAATGGACTTGGTATAAGAATTACATAGGTGATATTGTGATAATGTGATGCTTGGCCAACGTGGGTCCTTTCCACTCCCTCTCCTAACCCTCAGAATCCTTCATAATGCTGCGGTCGCAAAGTAGGAAGTAGATTGTAGCCACTGGACCCTCCACCCAACCCCCCAAGGCGCCATTTCTGGCGTCGTGAGCAGCCAGGCTTTTTGTTTCCAGTCTGGAGAATGCAGTATTCGCATATCCGCTCCTATGCCGCGCTCTTCTGCAGCTTTCTCCCTCCTGTAGAGAACCCGGTAAGGTTTTACCCATCAAGCCCCCCAAGTGGGAGGGGAGGTGGGTGCAATCGGACTTGCGGGGTTTAACCACACCAGCGGTCCTTCAGGTAGGCTTGCGGAGATTTAATCTCGCGCCAGAGGCCTACAACTGCAGCTGAAACTCGGCAAGAAGCGAGATGCTACTAGTTTGCATTTCTCCGGGCCTCCGTGGGATGTGGATGGATATCTGGTGTTGTGGAATGTAATCTCTAAAATGGTAATAAACCGGTTGGGAAGTGTTATGATAGGTCGGCATTCAGTATTCTCTTGGCATTACACGGCAGACGCGGAGACAGCAGGGACTCGGCCGGGATATGTACTGCAATATATATACATGAAGTTCCTGTGTGCATGCATCCACAGCGCGAACGCGAACTAGTTTTGTTAAAACTGGTGAATTTTGTCCCGGACCGATCGGAGATTTTTCCTGTCGGCCACGGGTTTTAATATTGCTTGTTTTTATCATGGGGGGTTCTTTAATTACCTAATCTTGTAATCGCGGCATTTTAGGTCGTCTACTGCGTGATTTAATGTCTGAGGAATATTTTCCTAACCTTCTAATTATAGGGTTCTTATGCAAGGTCGTGTTATCGTAGAATTTATTGTTGCCTTATATGATTTTGTTACCAATAAACGGAATTTTTTAATTGCGTTATGCAAGTCTACTATTCTAGTGAATCCGTGAGCATTTCCTATTATTCTAAGGTAATTTGTTTTGTACGACTTGCAGTTCTTTAATTAAGGTTTTAGCCACGTCTCCCCAGACTTCGCGTGCGTACATTATTGCTGATATAACTATAGCAGTGTAGGTTAATAACTTTGATCTCGCGGGAAGTTTAGGGTTTTCAAGCTGTGGGCACAATTGTCTGATTTTTTATATTGCTGTGTTTTTAACGTTAGTGCTATGTTCACCCCAGTGGAGTTTATTATCTATGGTTAGCCCTAGGTATTTAACAGTTTTACTGTAGGGGATTTCTACACCGACGTATTTAATTGGTTTAGCTTTTTGTTCGTTTCTCCGCCTAGTTATTGGCAGGGCCTGAGATTTCTCTGCATTTACTTTAGTTTTCCAGCGCTCGCACCACTACCCGAGCTCGTCCAATTGCAGTTGTGTGTACAAGAGTGCGTGAGGCAAATGTTTGTCTTTTGGGTAAATTAAAGTGTCATCCGCATACATTTGAAATTTTGCATAGGTGCTGGGGATTTCGGCTGTATACACATTATATAGAAATGGTGAAAGGGCAGATCTCTGCCTTACCAATATCTAACAAAATGGCTACGATGGTTTGTTTGTTGTTTAGAGTACTTTGCGTGTCCGTGACGAAGTTTGCTAAGGCGTGTGTTGCGGAATGTCCAGATTTGAAGCCAAATTGTGTTTTGCGGATAATATTTTTGACGTGACAACGTCTTAAATTAGGTTGCGGCTGGGAGTCACTTATGAAAAAGTGTAACGCTCGGTAACGTTACGATGAGTCACCGAACGAGAGAGAGGCCCGCCGAATGCCTTGCGTCTCTCTCCCACTCAACTATGATCGGTCTGCCGCGCGCGCAGCACTACGTTGTCACGTAAAATCTTCGCCCGTAAAACCGACTTTACAGGCAACCATTTTTTTTTAATTTCAGCTTGAGTTTTTAAACGTGTGAGTAATATTTTTTTCAAAGATTTTACTGAGTGAACTCAGGAGAGATATCGGGGGCCGATTTTGGGGAAGGCAAGGGTGGTCTTTTCCGGGTTTAGAGATCGTTACTACTNACTCAGGAGAGATATCGGGGGCCGATTTTGGGGAAGGCAAGGGTGGTCTTTTCCGGGTTTAGAGATCGTTACTACTTTAGCCCGGTTCCAGTCTGCATGATAGTGTTTGTATTTAAGTATGGCGTTGAATATGTTTATTATTATGCAAAGTGCAAGGTATGGGAGGTTTTTAGGCGGCCGTTGTAGTGTTTACGTCCAGGGTGAAATTAGGGTCTCCGAGGTCTGCGTTTGGGGTGAATTGTTCAGCGAGAGAATTTGCTATGGCTTCTGCCTTATCTATACGCGCGTATTTTAATCCTGAAAGAGCTATAACGGGGGTGGAGTTTTTTGAAGAGTTTTTATCACTGAGAATTTTGGATATTCGCCAAAAACTTTGAATATTATCTGCAATTTCAGTAATAAAAGTGTCCAATTTATTAATGTGGAGCTGTGTTAATTTATTGCGTAGGTTTTTGTTTTTTATGTTTGTTGAATCTAGTTTTAAATTCGCGGGTTCTGTACCGTTGGTATTAGTGCCTAGCTTGTTTTTCNGGTACACCTGCTGGTGCTTGGGGGCGGCGGCGTTCGCGACGGACCCGGAGGCGGAGGTCGCGGCGGCGTCCTCGCGCTGGGGGGCCGCGGATAGCGTCGCGGCCATCTAGCAAGTTTCGCGGGGCAGGATGCGGGCGGCGTCCGGAGGTCAGTATTCGCACATCCCGCAAGGGTCGCCCATCACAACTCGGCGATTTAACAACGAGCAAGAACCGCCGCTGCTTTCGTGAGCAACAAAAATTCCACCCAAGCTAACAGAGGGGGTTGGTACCCTCTAGTTAAAACTCTCGGCTACCCAAACAAATACTCGCGAAATTAGCGCCGGAGCGGCGCTACCCGCAAGCGAAGACCGACGGATACATCGCCTCAGCACATACGCGGACACGCAGCCGAAGCGAGCCGAGAACGCACAACTGATGCTGGCGAGTCGCTTCAATCCCCCCTTCCAGTCTCCATGAGGGGGGAGAGGGGAAGTGAAGTAGACTGCAGCGCTCCCGGCGAGGGGACCGCGCAACTAGGTCGCTTTTCATCCCGCTCGCGAACGGAAAGTCCAGGAAACACAGAGGCCGGATCGATCGTAACACAAGAAGCGGAGAGAAGCACTATAATCAACAGCTGCGCACACTGTAATTTCTTGTAACCGTGTGACACCGTCAAATGTTTCCATGAACGCTTCGAAGAGATTCGTAAGGTTGTGCGGATGAGGCGTATTTCCTTACGAAACGGAAAACAATTTCGTAAGCGCCGAGTCTTAACAAAAGTTTAACGAATTTCATAACATATAGTCATTTTCGTTATAAAGTAATGAAAACCGCCAAGAAAATTTACAGACAAAAATTTCATTTGCCGGTGCACTAAATGAACATTCATCAAACACCCGAATATTCATGAAGTCTAGGATTTCCGTTCCGTTACACCGTTCGACAACCAAAATTTCTTACCGGAACGAAAATGAAAGTTGAAATTTTTAGTCTTGGTTTCGGTACACCGAATGTTCGTACAATCCTACAAATGTTGGTCAAAAGACAGCTGGAAGGTTGTGTTGTCACCAGTGGTTGCGATTAAAAACGTGTACGTAACGAACCTGTACATATCAAAATAAAAGTACGTATTCTTTACGGCACTGTTCATGGTCATCGTGTGCGTTAACAGTCCTGACGTACGCAATGACCGTGAACCATGCCATAAAGAATACCCACTTCCATTTCGATACGTACACGTTCTTTACGCACATGCTTTTCTTCGTAATCCGACCCTTAGGAGGGGAAATACGGTTGACGACCCCCTAGAAATCAACATTTAATTTCAATTAAAAGAAAAATTAAAGCTTGCCAAACCTAACTGCCGCATTTAATTTGTGCAAATGTATTTAATACTTTCAGGCGACACAATTTTTTACACAATAAAACTTCAAATTTAATTTTAACGGTGTCAATAACCTGTCGTTCTTGTAATTGTATATTCAGTTTACTGGAGGGAAAAATCTTTTATATTTATAATTGCATGTTAAGCCACGATCTTGAATTTCATAATTACTGCGACAGCAAAAAAAGCGTAATCTTACAGAATAGCTGTTGTATTAAATTCTTAATACTGCACTGTGGGTGCTGAAAATAATTAATACCACAAGTCATTTGTCTTCCCTTGCACCCTTACAGAAGAAAATACTGTATCACACTGGGTGTAACCGAAATGTCATAAGCCCATTCATATTTGTTGTAAAAGCTAAGTTGCTTCAATTTCCATCAAACATTTTGCATATTGGACAAGTTCCAAAATTCATTTTATGTATGTTTGACGAGTCCAGCCGATCAGAATCTTTCACAACAAAAACGGTAATTTCCAACCCTTCAAAACTTTAGAATGAAGAATAATAAGTNGGACCGCGCAACTAGGTCGCTTTTCATCCCGCTCGCGAACGGAAAGTCCAGGAAACAAAGAGACCGGATCGATCGTAACACAAGAAGCGGAGAGAAGCACTATAATCAACAGCTGCGCACACTGTAAATTCTTGTAACCGTGTGACACCGTCAAATGTTTCCATGAAATCGCTTCGAAGAGATTCGTAAGGTTGTGCGGATGCGGCGTATTTCCTTACGAAACGGAAAACAATTTCGTAAGAGCCGAGTCTTAACAAAAGTTTAACGAATTTCATAACATATAGTTATTTTCGTTATAAAGTAATGAAAACAGCCAAGAAAATTTACAGACAAAAATTTCATTTGCCGGTGCACTAAATGAACATTCATCAAACACCCGAATATTCATGAAGTCTAGGATTTCCGTTCCGTTACACCGTTCGACAACCAAAATTTCTTACCGGAACGAAAATTAAAGTTGAAATTTTTAGTCTTCGTTTCGGTACACCGAATGTTCGCACAATCCTACAAATGTTGGTCGAAAGACAGCTGGAAGGTTGTGTTGTCACCAGTCGTTGCGATGAAAAACGTGTACGTAACGAACCTGTACATATCAAAATAAAAGTACGTATTCTTTACGGCACTGTTCATGGTCATCGTGTGCGTTAACAGTCCTAACGTACGCAATGACCCTGAACCATGCCATAAAGAATACCTACTTTCATTTCGATACGTACACGTTCTTTACGTACATGCTTTTCTTCGTAATCCGACCCTTAGGAGGGGAAATACGGCTGACGACCCCCTAGAAACCAACATTTATTTTCAATTCAAAGAAAAATTAAAGCTTGCCAAACCTAACTGCCGCATTTAATTTTTGCAAATGTATTTAATACTTTCAGGCGACGAAAATTTTTACACAAAACTTCAAATTTAACTTTAACGGTGTCAATAACTTGTCGTCCGTGTAATTGTATATTCAGTTTTCTGGAGGGAAAATTTTTTATATTTATAATTGCATGTTAAGCCACGATCTTGAATTTAATAATTACTGCGACAGCAGAAAAAGCGTAATATTACAGAACAGCTGTTGTATTAAATTCTTAATACTGCACTGTGGGTGCTGAAAATAATTAATACCACAAGTCATTTGTCTTCCCTTGCACCCTTACAGAAGAAAATACTGTATCACACTGGGTGTAACCGAAATGTCATAAGCCCATTCATATTTGTTATAAAAGCTAAGTAGCTTCAATTTCCATCAAACATTTTGCATATTGGACAAGTTACAAAATTCATTTTATGTATGTTTGACGAGTTCAGCCGATCAGAATCTTTCACAACAAAAACGGTAATTTCCAACCCTTCAAAACTTTAGAATGAAGAATAATAAGTNTCAGCCGATCAGAATCTTTCACAACAAAAACGGTAATTTCCAACCCTTCAAAACTTTAGAATGAAGAATAATAAGTGGAAAATAAATGCCATGGAAATAATCAATGTTCATAAAATCTATCTGGACATGGATGCTGTTGGAAGTGAAGTAATATATTTAATCGCTAAACAAATATGTTCGATAAGCGAAAATTAATCCCGACATACGGTACATGTTTTGCTATGCTGGCCTGCACGGTTAACAACAGCTTTCAGTAATTTTTAAAAATAAAATTCGCACTATGTTAACCAAAGAAAAAAAATTGACAGTGTGACAAATCTTTAGGAACATTCCAGATTAGTTTAATATAAAATTTTGATGGCAATTTTTTGTTTTCAAATTTAGTCAAATATATTTAATGGCTAAAATTTGACTTTGTGACAGGGGCTTTTCAAAACTCGTGGGGAGAGGGAGATGGGGAAGATTGATCGAGTGCACAGATTTGAGCGGCTCTTAACAGCGAGGCCTGATGAGCCGATGAGAGTGAAGTGAGGTATGGAGCGGCGCCGGAATGAAAAGGGGGGGGGGAGAAAAGGGAGATCCCCGAGAAAACTCTCCGACCAGCGGCATCGTCAGACACTATTCCAGCTTGCGAAAATCCGGAGTGAATCGGCCGGGGATTGAACCAGGTTCGCCTTGGTGGGAGGCGAGCAGTCCGACCGCTCAGCCACAGTGGCCCCAGGAGGGGGAAGAGAAAATTCGCAAGGACACAGGAAGTGTTCACCTAAAAGATCTTTGTGCATCATACTCGCCGTTCAAAGCACGCAGACAATCGTAGATTTCGCACTCGCCACGCGTGAAACATGCACGTGACAGTTGTTTTGTCTGACGCAAATGCGACATGCTAGATGTGGAGAACACTGTGAAAATAACAGACTGGAACAAGAGTTGTAGACTACATCTTTTTTTTTTTCGAGTCATCTTAGCTAATACATGTTCCCGGCTAAGTTTCACTCAGAGAAGTTTTGAAAACAAAAAGTTAGAAACAAAATACACCATTATTTTGTGGTGTTTTACACGTAACACATTTTAAATGTTAAATCACTGTGCCGAGCGATCAATTTAAACAACACATGAACTATTTGAAAGACAATTTCTGTAGGTCGGAATTATGATGTAAAAGACATCATTATAAAAAAAACTACATCATGAGCAATGGGAGATTAGCAATTGAGTAGTAAAGGCTGCCAGAAGTATTTACATTTTATTTGCCGCATGGCGCGCCAATTCCATGCATTTTATATACGTAAATTACAAATACAAATGGTTGGCATGAGGGGGGGGGGGGCATATTGTAAGGAAAATTGGTCGTCTAGTCAAATTCTTCGGGTAACTATTATATGCTTCGATTCAATTGTGATGTTTAAATAAAGTAATGGTGGAAGCCGACGTTTTGCTAAATCCTATTTACAACAGAACATTTAACAATATGTTAATATATTTCGTTATACTTTCATTATAGTGCGAAGAACGAAGTATGTCATAAAGAAAGGTCTAACAGAATACAACTCGGAAATATTTTGAAAGACTACATTTATTTTATGAACATTGCAACTACCCCCTCCACTTACATTCAAAACGGGAAAAAAAAAAAAAAAAACAATCCGGTACACACGCGACACCCGTGCTACAAGGNAAAAAAAAAAAAAAAAAAAAAAAAAAAAAAAAAAAAAACAATCCGGTACACACGCGACACCCGTGCTACAAGGGCGGCGAAAAATGTTAGTTGCCAAACTAAAAGCATTGAGCTTCCCAACCTGAGTAGAATAAACGTTGGTCGAATATTAGAACTATTTACATTAATCCACTACCAACTTTACGGACAGCCTGCATGCCAGTGTGTAACACAGCATATGCGTAACTAAGGCAGGGATATATTTAATCCAAANAACTTTACGGACAGCCTGCATGCCAGTGTGTAACACAGCATATGCGTAACTAAGGCAGGGATATATTTAATCCAAAGGTAAATCTCAAAAGTGCTCACTTTACCATGAACAGCCTTTACGTGCAGCGATTTTTTTTTCTAATGGTCGTTTCAAAAATTCTCAATTCGTCGTGAACCATAATGATCTTATTGCGTCTGCGCTAGGCTAGCACTTGGCGGGTGTCACATGCATCAAACGCAAAGAAAAACACAGGTTTACAATCCTCTTGCTGGGGAAAGTTGAGGCTTATTTTCAAGGAGAAGCGGGAGGTGTACATGTTCAGCGTCATCGCCCACCATGACTGAAGAACACGCTACGGCAAGAAACGCGAGCCTGCGCCCGGATTTCAACCGCCACAGCGATGTTAAACGACAGGAAGAAAGATAATCCTGTTTGCGAAAATCTGGTTGCGGCAGGATTGCCTCATGGCGGCGGCGACGACTAATCGTGTCACGTCAGAAAGGGAGAAGCTGAATACGATTAACAACTTCACACGAATCAAGTCTAGCCGCGCAGCGCGATCAGCTTTAAAAAAAAAGGCTCATCACTTGCAAACGTGACTAGGAACTGACAGGCAGCGCCCTCAACTTTCAGCGGTAACCGGCGGAAGTAAAATGGGTGATTAAAGATTCCTGATGATAGCATTGATTCCTCGTGTGTGTTTCCACAAAGTACCGCCTTCGATGAAATACCAGAAAAATATTATATAATATAAAATTGTTTACACAAAAAAAACCCATATAAACTGAGTTATCCGGGTTTACAGGATTTAATAAATGTAATCGTCACTGTTTTCTTAACGTATTTCGTACCACATTAAGATACTTTCTCAGTCTCCNGCAGGATTTAATAAATGTAATCGTCACTGTTTTCTTAACGTATTTCGTACCACATTAAGATACTTTCTCAGTCTCCGTTTATCTTCATTTGAACTTTCTAGTAGTATTTTCAATCAAAATTAACAATAAAATGCTGGTGGCCAAACGGAGAACAATCATTGGTAGTTGAACCACTAGTTTATTGACAACTATTACCACAGAGTAAATTACACAGAGACGAAATGTGGTGGCTGTTGTATTGATGTGGGCGTATAATTTCTTTGATAAACCGCGCGAGGCTTTGGAAACGGACCTCCTTGCGTCCGATTGGCTGTAGCATGCTAAGAAACGTTCCCCATTGGTTGGGCTGCCCAGTTGGCGAGTAGGTCCACCGGGCGCTGACTGGCGAACGCCTTTCCAACAGGTCGTCTTCATTATGCAAGGATTCGACCGAAATTCGATCTTGGATTTCCCTGACTTTCCCCCTGTTTTCCAGGCATAATCTTAAGGCGCGCTTTCCTAGCTGCGCGTCGTATCCTGCGGCGATCAGGATCCGCATGTGTTTTCTACACCAAGTGTAGCGGGTTTTGACCTCGGCTGCTCCTGCTGCACCTGAGCCCATAGAGTATAACAGGAGACATCCTTCTGAGCAGTATGATATAGATTGCACTTCAGGATCTCTGATAAACATCCAGGCTTGTGTTAAGGCCACTTCAGGCTGTTACTTCTCACATCAGGCTGTTTGATGTGTATGCACTCTCTCAAGACATTCGTCCACAAACGAGTAGATGTTCGAGCTTGGTCAGAGCTCCAATTGACAGCAGTTGAATGCTGTCAATAGAAAGAGATCACGCCCTTTCCAATCGCAGTGGGTGGATGTTCTCCAGCCGAGGGTGGTTCCACCTCACCTGTCAACAGCAGAGTACGGAGCTGAATCCGCACGTGCCACCTTGATGGGGCCGTGTGAAGCCCGCAGAGCACCCAACGTACAGTACAGTACTGTACTGGCGTATTTTCCTACTCACCACAGCATGCACTCCCGCCGGCCGGGTTTACACTGGGGAACGCCCTAACCACGTCTGGAGGAGTTTTAGTCCGTCGTCCGCTACGCAGAGGTGCAGGCGTTGCGTCGTTCCGACAGCCTTTGTTTTGGTTGCTGTTCAAGTGTTGTTTTCAGTATCGGCGTCGCGCTTTACTGCTGCTGACGATGAGCAGCTCATTCAATTGGCAACTGGTCACCCAATGTTCTAGGATGTCCCACAACAAATATAAAAACACTTAAAAAAAAAAATAATTAATCTGGAAACAAATTGGTGTCATGTTGAATAACACTTTTTAAAATTTATTCACGTAATTATTGTATTGTACTTAAAATTATTTATCCAATTGAATTAGCTCTATCGCAAGTAGCCAAAAATAACACTTAGACTTTGACATTTGACATGATTGCAAAGCTGGAGATAAAANATTAGCTCTATCGCAAGTAGCCAAAAATAACACTTAGACTTTGACATTTGACATGATTGCAAAGCTGGAGATAAAAGTCCTTAACCACTTTAATTTTAATAGTATATTGTAGGACATGTAACACATTTTGCAGCAAAAATTATGTGTACTGTAGTGTATAAAGAGTATAACAAAGTTTGTAACATAAAAACAACTTACGTCTTAAAAAATTTATTTTTAACGAGTAGTTACATTATTACTGAAAAATTCGTCTTTTTTGTAGACATCCGTCTTCGGAGAGTATAGTAAAAAAAATTACTATAGGATTGGTTTGTTAAATCACTGTATCGTGAACACATACAAGCACAATGTGTATTCACTTTGGTTAATTAATAACTTAGGTAAAGTAGTTTTGTTATAATATAGGCCAATAACGCACACAATTTCACGTAACGTAAGAATCGCTTACAGTTAATACACGTATCACAATAAAAAAAGAAACACATTTGTACTAGGTTTTTTTTTCTGATATGGCCTATAATCACCAGTCTATACACAAACCTCCTTAGGTTATTTAGCTGTAGATCCTTGTAAATTGGTTACTGGTCTTTTTTTCATGGCAGATTTTCCCTTAAAATATTCAGTAGACCGATTTCCTTACTTAAACCCTTCAGCTTTAGCAAATTCACCCGTTCCAGCTAGATGAATCATATTTTCAACTGCAAGTTAATGTGCGGATTCTTTTACTTCGCCACGGTTTGGGATTTTGCTAAGGTATTCAAATCGATGTAAATTGTGCAAGCTACGAGATATCATAACTATCAGATCTAAAGTTTCTGGCTTAATAAAAATGGGGTGTAAATCAAATACTGAATTGCGAACACATGATACCAAACACATTCTCAGAGGCCCTCCTAACTTTCGACAAGTGATAAATAAAGTTTACTTTAGCTGGGATTCCCCGCACTTTGTAGGAAAACGCTTCGCAGCGGAAGGGCACTGAGGTTTTTTAATGCGGATTCCGTTCTCCGAAGCGAGGTATAACACGCGGCTAGGAAAACGCACCTTTACCATTTTCGCTGACAGAACAAATATGCTATCAGTGAAGCAGAAGCAAGCAGAGCCAACATTTTATACAGCCCATCTATATTTATCGCGCTATACACTATTGATTTCACACCCCAAAAAAAATACATTATTTTGTACACATAGGCCAGATGCTACTCGGCAAAAATGTATTATTGATCACAAAATTAAAATTATAAATAGCATATGGTTATAACTACACGACCCTGTATTCACACAACTATAGGCCGTTCACGGTAAACTGAGCACTTTTGAAAGCCCTGCTTGAGATCTACTTGTATGCACGTTGTGCATGCACTGCCAAGAGCCCCATCACTTTATTCATACGTAGGTCACAACNCCTGCTTGAGATCTACTTGTATGCACGTTGTGCATGCACTGCCAAGAGCCCCATCACTTTATTCATACGTAGGTCACGTCAAACTCTGAAATTATACTAGCAAATATTCTACAAATGTGCAAATTTTTGCACTTGGATACATTAAAAAGTCGAAAGCAAAATAAATAATTTAAGTATTCACAAATGGTTACCTAACAGTTTTAATTCGACGTTAGGACGTGTAACTACTTTCCATCCATCGTTACCAACTTTACTGGGCGCACGTTAAAATATATGCAGGTAGGAGCAGTGACATTCTTATAAGATTTATTTCAAAAAGTTCTCACTTCATTGTGAACAACCTTTAACAACTGTTGCAGAGTAGCAAAATATTTACATTTTCCCTGACCCACGTAAGAATTCCCTGGCATTTACCTGATTTCTCTGTGGGTGGACAACCTGTAGTAACGTCGTTCTACTGGCTTGTGCGGCTGGGCCGACGGTCATATCGCGTTGACAAACTCTGTTAGCGTCGGGCAATGTAAGAACTTGCATGGGTGACCGCCGAGAACGGCGATGTGCCTCCAGGCAGCCATTAAAGGGATCCAAACGCATGGACACGGGCGCAAGGCCCTCGGGCGAGGAACTCCGTTCAACCACTAATGTACACTGAAGAGCAAAAAAAAANGGGGGGGGGGGGGCTACACGAAATTAGGCAGGTGTACCAGTTTTTTTGGCTCTTCAGTGTAATATTAGGTTGCAATTACAGTTACGTGCGGCTGCAGTATAAGCGGCTGTTTCACCTCTGGGCGGCGTTCCAAAACTTTACTCTGCGGGTAAGCTTTTTACTCTTTGTCTGTCCCAAAACACTTTGAGTAACTGTTTTACTTTCTCTTAGCAGTGTCCCAAAACTGCAGGGTAATTACTCTGAGCATCTTGCAAGGTAAAACTTTTACACGCACTTTTTCAGCGAGTAACTAAGGGAAACTGAAAATGGCGGAAATTTAGTAGAATCAAACCAACTGAAAGGAAATTTGGACATTCTGGTTACAGACACACCAAAGATTACAAATGAGTGATAATAACCGTATTTTATTTAAAAGTTAACTTGTGTAAAGGTTGCATTTTTAGACGTAATGTTTTTGGTTAACTTATGATACGTAAAGGTGTTNTTTAAAAGTTAACTTGTGTAAAGGTTGCATTTTTAGACGTAATGTTTTTGGTTAACTTATGATACGTAAAGGTGTTTATATATATATATATAACTAATTATTTGAAAAATAAAGAATTTGGAGAAAGTGATAAATATATTTTGGAATTTAAGTTGGTTGATTATTCAGTATATATTTGTAAACACAGCATGCCATTTGCATCATGCTCGTTCTAAAACCACTTTTACTCTTACTTACTCAGCTGTTGCTCTCTGCTACTTTACTCTACTCTCGGAGTAACTTAGAGTATTGCGGCTCGGCGGTCTGTACCCTCAACCCACTACTCAAATTTATCATGCCATCTGTAGCCGGCTAACAGCTTGCGTGACTTGAAAGACGAAAGATTAGTGCAGCTGGGGATGACTCGATGCGAAGGACAGGGTGGAGAGAGGTGACGAAGCTACAGCGCACTGTGATCGACAACTCGCACACGACGACTGAAGATCGTTTCCCCATCAATTTCGTGTACGTAAAAAGACGTCTGCATAAAACGTGTACAAAAATGTGTAGTTCATAGTGGATGTACTCGTCTTGTGCTCAACCAACCACACACGACTAGATACTAACTTTATTTTAGTGAACTAGTATCTTATTACTGGCAAATCACATTAAATATTATTTGAAACCTTGTGCTGCTAGTTCTTACATGCATAGGATTTGTCAATATTAACACAAAGCAATAGCATGATAATACTGTTACGCGCTCGCTTACCGTGTGATCTCTTGACGCGCGTGCGAGCGGAAGAGGTGGACAGAGAGTCGTGATATGACAACGGGCTGCAAGTCAATGGAATGTTTCAAATACAGGCGTGCGATAAACCAAGAAGCGCGTACCTGTTACACGAAGCATCACGCCACACATACCTCTGCATGGCGCGGCGATAACCCTTTTTTCGGCGCACGATCCTGACCTATGTTGTATTGTATTTCTTCGTTTATCTTAAGAATTTTCTAGTGTTTTACTGCCCTAGTTTATCTCAGCGTGACTCTGGGTGCGTTGAAAATTTCCAGATCAAGGTCAGCGATGGTATGAAAGCGCGATGGGCCTCCGAGCCGGCAGTTTTTGAGAGTAGGGAGTCTGGGCGGATATAATACGAGCCAGAAGAGCAAAGAAGGGCGACGAAAGTGATCAGCGGGAGGAAAATCTGCGACTGCGAGCATCAGGGCAGTGAAGGTGTGACTGGCAGGCTGGACTATTGGACTGGANGAGTGCGACTGCAGGCTGGACTATTGGACTGGATGCGCGAGTGTAAGATGATACAAATGATGGCAACAGACAGAATGAAAACATGTGTTAATGACGAATGCGAGTGAATTGACAATAACCAAACAGAGACATTGAGAAGGATTTTAATTAGGGTTGAGATAGACATTGAATATTGTGCTCACTGAAAAATAAACAGAGTAATAGTGGAGATATATAGATTGATGCTGCAAATAATAGCTTGCTGTAAATATTAGCTGTGTGAATAAATTAAAATCAAATTTAGTTATTNGATAGATTGATGCTGCAAATAATAGCTTGCTGTAAATATTAGCTGTGTGAATAAATTAAAATCAAATTTAGTTATTTTATTTGTATTAACACCTCAATCCCTCACGAACTCGGATACGCCCCTCAGGTGTATTGTAACAATACAATACAAAATTAAAATACAATTAACTATTACATACATACAATTTGGGCGTATTTTTTTTTTAAGTACAGGAAAGTAACGTTAATTTTCTTTTACAAATACGATAACCAATTAAATGCAATAAATTACTTGTCATTCTTCTTTTATCCTTCAATTATATTGGTTGCTGCCCTTACGTACACGACACGAAATACAATATCGGACATTTCCTACACGACACGTACGCGATGGCTTTGCATCGTTTCGTAAAAATACCTTCTTTTATTCTGATACATACAGTTTTTTTCGCCGTAAACCCACCTTATTCCTTCCACAAAGCCAGAGATTTCCTCGACCCTTCATAAACATCTCAAGGCACATGTAGGTCATCTGGGGGCGTGCGTAAGGGCGGGAAAATCCAGAACGGATAAGCGTAGGTATCAATACAGCCAGCCCTTTAACCCACCGACGAGGGTTCTTGCGAGTGTGTGAACGACGGTGACTAGGGAGTACTAAGGAGTTCGACAACCGATGGCGGTTAAGGCTGTATCCTGGTATGAAAGCAATGATAATACGGTATAAGGAAATACATGTTAATGAAATTCAGCGTCTGCGCCCCCGTCTTGCCATTATAATTCTACTAGTCTACATGCAAGAGCCACGTAAGTGACACTTAAATGGAAATTGCTTAAATAAATCCCATATAAATACATGGTGTATTTTGGACGAAGAATAAAGACCTTATAGTGAGATAAATGGTCCACAGTTCGAATATTGACCCGAGTTTCTAATCATTTTTAACGAACTTTGTACATGATTTTCTGTTTGTTTACGAACTTATATGCACCTGATATATAGATTTAAGCAATCTCCAAAGGTGAGGTACGGTGTAGGGATCCGAGTTCGAATCCCGAAATCGGAAAAAAAATATTAATTACCTCGTGGACTTAAAAAATATCTGACGGTTTTTCAGAGTGATGAGAGAAAGTATATATATGAGCTGTGATGAATGTTGATACCTTAGTTGATGTTAAAACGTTGACGATTTTATCGATGCTTTGACACACCACTCCACGTTAATTTGCTGCAATGAGCGGCATGAAGAAGGTAGAAGACACTGAGAATAGTGACTACATATTTCTCGAATACCCTAATGAAATTGTTTATACACTCTGACATCTGATAGCTTTGCAACAAGGTGAAGATTTGTCGCACATTAACGAGATATTTTGAAGCATTAGTGAACAGAAGGTTAAGGGTTATATCGCATGGTGTGATGAAATGCTTTCTTCTAAAATTGTCATTACAAAATAATATTTTTTTTTACACAATAATTGATTTTTCCGTATTTTGTTTGTTGTANTTCTTCTAAAATTGTCATTACAAAATAATATTTTTTTTTACACAATAATTGATTTTTCCGTATTTTGTTTGTTGTATCCTCTCTTTCCTTCATTACTTAAAGTGGTGATATGAGCACCGACTGAAGTAAAAATCCGCATAGAGAATATTAATTAAGACTTTAAATACAAATGCGCAAACAGTTGACTATACAAAACATCAATTCAGTCGACATGCACAAATCTGGAGACATTTGGCGAACGAATGTAATTGCTATACGTGTGGGTGAGGAACAGACAACAAACTGAAGGATCAAGCTAGGGATTGGTAGGGATCGCAGAGTAGGATTGGCGAGGATCGCGGAGAAGGATTGGCGAGGGTTACCGAGGATTGGCGAGGGTTACCGAGGATTGGCGAGGGTTACCGAGGATTGGCGAGGGTTACCGAGGATTGGCGAGGGTTACCGAGGATTGGCTAGGATTACCGAGGATTGGCGAGGGTTACCGAGGATTGGCGAGGGTTACCGAGGATTGGCGAGGGTTACCGAGGATTGGCGAGGGTTACCGAGGATTGGCGAGGGTTACCGAGGATTGGCGAGGGTTACCGAGGATTGGCGAGGGTTACCGAGGATTGGCGAGGGTTACCGAGGATTGGCGAGGGTTACCGAGGATTGGCGAGGGTTACCGAGGATTGGCGAGGGTTACCGAGGATTGGCGAGGGTTACCGAGGATTGGCGAGGGTTACCGAGGATTGGCGAGGGTTACCGAGGATTGGCGAGGGTTACCGAGGATTGGCGAGGGTTACCGAGGATTGGCGAGGGTTACCGAGGATTGGCTAGGATTGATGAGGATTGCGGAGGATTGTTGGTGATTGCAGACGACGATTTCCGAGTTGAGTTGAGAGATTTAGGTGGCTCTTAACAATGAGGTCCTGAGAGCCGATAAGGGTGAAATTAGGCGAGAATGGAGCAGCGTCGGAATGCATAGGCGGGGAAACGGGAGATCCCCGGGAAAACCCGCTGACCAGCGGTATCGTCCGATACGATTCCCACTTGCGAAAATCCGGGAGTGACCCGGCCGATGATTGAACCAGATTCGCCTTGGTGGGAGGCGAGCAGTCTAACCGCTTAGCCACCACGGCTCCAGGATTACTGAAGATTGGCGAGGGACATTACTGACGATTGGCGAGGAGCATTACTGAGGATTGGCGAGGAGCATTACTGAGGAATACTGAGTATTACTAAGGAGTATTGGTGAGGATTGCGGTAGACTGCGAAGGTTTGGGATTGATCGAAGTATTGATGTCTGAGAAGAGCGCGAAAGATAAGACTGTTTATCACCCTAGCTGCCCTCGTACATTCCAAGTCTCGGGGGGCTAGCGCTATTGGTTCGTGCCCCATAGAGAACTATGCCTATACAAATTCGGTAAATGCTGACCTATGACATGATCATAACATGACTTGGGCAGGTGGTCGCTACCCATATGTTGGGCTTGAATTGGTCACATATACAAACATTTAAAAACAACCAGAGAAGAATATTTATGCCTACAAAACAGTCGAGGCTGTGAATAATGTGCAGATTCTGACATCGTGTAATAATTTGACTTCAAGAGAGGAGACCGAAAATTAAGTAACTGAATGAGAGCTTTTCTTACGGTTCTGCAGTAATCTATTCTATAATTTAGGTTAAAATTAAAAAAAAAATTATATTTAAAATTGGATAGTAAATACATACATATTTTTGATTTGACATAGCCTTAATGGTTTTATGGGCATAGGGTATCAGAAACGGACACACATGCTTGAAGGGTTAGTGGTCATAATTGCCGAGCACCTTCACGTACATACGACAATCCCGAGTCGAAGTCACCGATACCCCGAGTAGAACCGAAGACCTTCCAGCAGCACGAGCAGCACAACCCCCAATTAAAATACATTATGTCCGAACATACATAATCATACTACTTAGTGATAATTTTAAAATTATACTGCGCTATAAAAATAATAATTACTTGGCAAAAGTTTAGAATTTAGGTTTGCTCTACAGCGTAATTTTCATTGCCAGAAAGGTACAGTTGTAGTTTCAAAACACGTGTCTCTAAATAACTGAAATATAAGCAAGAAACCAGTAATTCAACATGGCGTGCGAGGGATGACGTGCTGAGTGGTTGGGGGAGACGTGACATAGTTGGCATGCGTCACGCCCGATTGACAGCTCACATTTGGTGCCTACGAACACCTTCGATAAGGTCGTGTATCAACTCCAATAATGAGAAACGTTTCGAAGTCTTAAATATGTAATCTTGGGCGCGCGTGAGATAGAGACTTGTGTGCCCGAAGCAACTACAAGGAGTGTTATCGGGGTGCTCCCGGACGAATTCTGCTATGTCCGTCGCTCACTTAGATGAACAGAGCGCGGTGGGTGGGATGAGTTCATGAAGAGACTAATGTGACGGTTTCAGCCGCAACATGCAAATAAGACTTCGTCTCTGTTTCCTCAGGAAGATGTTCGTTTTTCAAGGAATAGACCCCCCCCC